>CM045945.1:3390000-3770000 GCA_025177825.1 Aechmea fasciata
GAAAGGGTATGGCTCTACTGTAGTAATTCAAAGATAAGAGGACTGTAAAAGCTTGTTGAGGAAAAGAACTAATTGGCTATCTATCTCCTCTCCTTACCAAAGTTCTTGTATTTGCATTCTTTTTGTATTTTTTGTTTTGACATTAAACTTCCAAGTTTTGAGTTCTTTTTTTCTTTTTTTCTTTTTGGTGGCCCTAATGCCAAAGACTATTGGAGATGTAAATTTTATTTAAAATCATGGATATTCATTATTGGTGAATGACTCAAACATAGAATCAGAAAAATTATGATCACTCAAAAGAACTTTAACAAATTGTGGAGTATTTGTGTGATCTTTGGACTAGTAAACCCATCCACCTTAACAAATAAGAATGGACGAGGGGCCGATTTCATGTCACTGGAATATGATTGGTGTTAGAGCTACAGCACAAAGCTCGAACTTCTGATGGAAATGTAAGCGTAAAAGATCCCCTTCGCATTTAATTTGAGCAGCATAAATGTAAATAAATGCACATTGAAGTAAAACTTATCTGTACAAAAGCTTGGTGCTATTAGGTTTTCGGCCATTGGATAAAAAAAATGAATGGTTACGATGATGTGAGGCTTCTAGGGTTGAATGAATTATTGATTTAATAGTATAACCTAACGGGTGAAAATAGTTAAAAGATTAAATCTAACGGTAGAAAATTTGATAGCATTAAACGTTTGGTGTCATCGATAGTATCCCAGCCGGACTTTACAGATATATATGTAATTATACAAATTGATGTAAAGTACAATTTATAATTTAACCCCTTTGCTTTTTTTTTTTGTCTATGTCCTTGTCTTTTTTATTCTTTAAAAAGGCATAGTGTGGATTGGGGGTACGGGGTGGAATAACCTCTTATCCCCCCCTTTATACTCAAACATTAATTTTTTATTCAAGAATAATAATTTTCGGATAACTAAAATAAAGAGGTATAACTATTCCCACCAACACCTTCATTTTCTATATAAAATTACCAAATATTTTTTTATTCTATATTATTTATCCAAATAATTTTTTTTTTTTTTTATCTCCTAAAACAACCTCATATTTATTCACGTAATAACTAATTCTTACTTGTACCGAACCGAACTGTGCCTAATATGCTGCCCAACCTTTCTAGCACGAACAATGCAATTCGAGTGAAGGCACAAAGTAGAAAAACTCTCACAAACGTTAATACAAATAAATAAAATATAATAATAAAAAAAAACACCATTCCCCCACTCTTCGTCCCTACTGCCCCCTTTTCCTCCTCCCTCCTTTTTTTTTTTTCTTTTTCTTTTTTTAAACTCTGTCTCTCTGTCTTCTCTCTCTCCGCCACAGCGAAGCTTATAAATGTCCGGTAGCGATGACGTCACTCCCGGTGACGATAAACCCCCATTCAGTGGCCTCCTCCTCAGGCTTCTCTCAAAACCCTACCATGCCCGACCCTCGCCCCCCTCCCCCTCCGCCGCCGCCGCTCCGCTGCCGCTGCCGGAGAATTCCGCCGCCGCCGCCGCCGCGAGGTCCAGCTTCCTCGTCCCTCCCCACAAGCTGATGGAGCCGCCGCCGGCGGAGGCGGCGGAGGCCGCCGAGCGCCGCGTCGTCGTCCTCCCTCGGACGGCCTTCCCCGACGCGCTCCCGCTCTCATGGCGGTTTCAGCCCGGGGCGCTTCTTCCTCCGTCTCCTCCGCCTCCGCCTCCGCCACTGCCGACTCCTCCGATCCCGAATCCGGGGCTTCGGCAGCGAGATGCGGCGCCAGTTTCTCGCGTCCGAGGAGAGAGCAGTGCGAGTGGTGGGTGGGGCGGGAACGGGTACGGGAACGGGGTCGGGATCAGGAACAGGCCCGGGGGAAGAGGCGGCGGGGAAGGCGATCTCTGCAGTTTTGGCGGGAGCCGGGGGGAGGAGAGGCGAATGCCGCGGCGGCAATGCGCTCCGATCGAGCGTTACCACGACCGTAGTGCGAAGAGATGGGGTGCGGACGATCGGGCCCTGCGACGCCACGAGTGGGCTCCGGCGGCGGCGATCGCCCCCCCCGAAAACAAGCCGAAGGCGAGGAAGGAGTGGGTTCCTTTGAAGGGGAAGAGAGTTGGTAATTGTGAATTGGTACGCAATGGCGGTGAGTTTGATTGCGAATGCAACAACAATGGGTCTGGTTCAGAGGGTGTTTGCGAAGAATCCGTTGATAGTTTGCCGTCGGATGCTGCGGGAGAAAGAAAAGGTGCTCATCAGGAGGATGATGCTCTAGAAGAAGAAATGATAGATTCTTTGGAGCTTAATGATGATCTTGATTGCAGAAGGATGGAAATAAGCTCAAAAACTTGGAGTCGGAAGGTAATTTTAATCTGTTTTCTATCAGGAAATAAAAAATTTGTTGTTTTCTGATGCCCCGTAATTAATTAATCCATAATACTTGGGTGGCAGTAGGAAAGTATTATATGACTCCTGTTCTTTTCCATCCAGTTCTTCTTATTTGGAGTTCGAAGTCTCAATTTGGCTCCACTAGTGTACAAACCCTACTTATTTGGAGCCATCAATAGGTGGTTTGCTCTTCAGAGTCTCATTTTTAGCTCCACTAGTGAACAATATCTCATTTTAGGTCGATTAGCATACCACCCCATTGATCTACGGAAGAAAAAAAAAGCAGATCTCCACTGTAGGCCTTTATGCTCAGTGCCGTTTTTTGAAGTTATAACGTGTAGAACAAATTTCCATTGCCTACTAGAGGATCATTTTATGATCAAGCACAAAAATTCTCCGACTCTCAGGTTAGTCACCAAAGAAATTTAGAAACGTAAATGGTAAAATTGGGTAGATTTTATTGCCTGCTTTTCGACCATAATACTGATGGAAGTAAGGGCTCATCGAACCTATTTCATCTAGAGTATTATTTTCATTAATGAAGATGGATTATGATCTTATGTTACAGCTTTTGCAAGTCTCAAATTTTACCATATTTTTCTACGAAAATTACATTAATATTTTGCCCGCAGGAATTAAGATCAGATGCTCTTAGGGGCCACAAAATATCAAGCTTGCAAACAAGAGCACGCAAAAGCCAAAGAGAATGCCCTTGTGACATTAAGACTTTCACGCCTTCTTTCCTTTCAGTATATGAAACTCTAATACCGGGAGAAGAGGACAAGGCTAATCAAGGGCATCTCTTATCCTTACTGGCGAAATCACTCAACAAAGAGTGGCCTGAAGCTCAGCTGCACCTCTATGGTTCATGGGCTAATACCTTTGGGTTCTCAAATAGCGACATTGATATATGCATTGCAATTGATGATAGCGCTGCTAGCAATCACAACATGCTGTTCAAAGTAGCAGATATGATGAAGTTGAATAATTTTCAAAATGTGCAGGTAGGTCCTGAGATCCATTTTACATGCATTTACTCTTGAGTATTCACCAATTTTTTGGCTTTAATATTGGCAGCTACCTTTAATTTTTGACGCTGTTAGATTATTATTGTTCTATATTGGGGTACTAAGTCTCAATTTGTGTTTGTTTGCTACATATCATGTTTATAGCACATATGTTTCACGTATAATATCATGTGATATACACCAAATCGAGTGTTAAAGCCATCGCATTATCTGAAACCTCATATATGCATTATCTGTTCTTTTTTAATAGAAATGAAGTAATGACACATTCTTTTCTTTTCTTTTTTCCTTGTGTGTTCTCGTGTATTTAGCTACCATTCTGGTAAAGCTCCTTTAAGCACCTAACCCAATGCAGTTGGCCAATTCTTCTCCCCAACTTTTTACAGTATTGCTTCTTCTATTTCTCGTGTCTGATGTTTATAAGTCTCTTTTTTTTTTTTTCTCTCTCCAGTAGCACAGCATTCAAAACTTGAATTTCTTGCCGGCTGATAGGCATGATCCTCAAGGATAGTCAAACTAGATTACTATTGTTGGTAGGTGCTTATTTAACACTGTTCACTCTGTTACATCAGTCACTTCTTATTTGATTATGTCTAAGAGGATAATTAAACAATTTTCATCTAAACATAATTTTTTTTTTCAATATAACCTATGTCGTGTAGTTGAGAAATGGCTAAGTGAGTGGACTAGTATAAACTGTTATGCAAGTACTAATTTACTACGTACTTTCTACTCTTTAGAAAGGAAAATACCCATCTTGACTTCTAGTATTTTGAAATTGCTGTAGAATCTCAAGTTTATTTTGTAAGCTTTTATTATTGCATTTGTATTTTTAAAGATCATTTCTTGCGAACTGTTTAATTAATGAAATTATTTGCACAGGCTATCACCAATGCTAGAGTTCCTATTGTGAGGATGACAGACCCAGTAACTGGTATTTCGTGTGATATATGCATAAATAATCTTTTGGCTGTTGCCAATACAAAGCTCCTTAAGGATTATGCCCAGATAGACGACAGATTACATCAATTGGTTCTTATTGTGAAACACTGGGCGAAGTCACGGGCCATCAATGAAACGTATCGAGGAACTCTTTCTAGTTACACGTGAGTTACCTGATCCTCATTTATAACTCTTCGACATACTAGAAATTTGTTTGGTTGGAATGTGATCATATTTCCTTCTATATCATCTTTCAGATATGTGATTATGTGCATTCACTTTCTACAACAGCGCAAACCTGCTATTCTACCTTGTTTACAGGTTTGTAATTTGCTTCCCGTTGCACTTATTGAATATAGGGCATTGCTTTGGTGTGTTTGTACCTTTCTCCTTTCTTGTTCTCCTCTTTGCCGTCTCCAATTTTGTCTGTTGTTGTTCCTTTCTTAACTTTTGCTTCCTCCTGTTTCTTTATTGTTGATCCCTTAAGGAAATTTAATTCATGACTAGTTAAAGATAATTGCTGCTAGATGATCACCTTTTGAGGCTATAAAATTGTTGGAGAACAAGATTGCACTTTGGAAGTTATTTGTATAATGTAGTGTCATTCATGACCCCAAAAAGTCAAATCTCTTGAACATTTAGAAAATTAATTTAGTTTGCCTGATGGTTATTTTGAAGTTCATTTTTTATTGCTAAGTTGGATTTGATATCAGTTTCAAAAGCAAGTTCAATAATTACATCCTGATACTGCACAAGTTAAATTTTCCTCTTAAGAGACAGAAGCTTGAGAACCTGCTTTTGTATGGCCTTTATGCATGTATAGATGTTTTATTCATGATCCTGTTTCAAACTAATGTTGCAATTCCATGAGCCAGGAAATGGAAACAACATACAAATCGACTATTGATGGTGTTGAATGTAATTACTTTGATCAAGTTCAAGAACTAAGCAATTTTGGTGCTAAAAATAAGGAAAGTATTGCACAATTGCTTTGGGCATTTTTTCATTACTGGGCGTACAAACATGACTACAAAAATGATGTCATATCTGTTCGAACAGGGAGCATTATTAGGTAAAATATGTTGTGCTCTCTTATCTTTTACTTCTGTTTCTATCGCATTATTATAATGTTGGATCATCATGTGTCACCAGCAAGCAGATACATACAAGATACCTGTCTAATATGATCTCATTTCTGCTAATTTGCTTGTTGTAGAAAGGGTATTCTTCTTGTACACTCCAAAAAGGGGGTGTAGGTCTTACACTATATCCTAGGGTTCACAAAAATTCAAATGGTTTTTAGTTTAAAAAACAATTTTTGATGTGATAAGTAGAGAATTGATGGCCTTTGGATGATGAAGATGTAAGATGCACACCCCAGTACCCCACTTTGGGGTTGTACCCATAGCATTACTTTTTTAAGTATTGAGACGTTTGAGAGTTGCCGTAAAATAACCTGCTTGCTCAAATGATCTTCCAACATGATAAATCAGTAAGTTACTTACGAAGGATAGTGCATGTTGATCTATAAGGGCAAATTCTAATTTTCAGTTTTTTTTTTTTTATTTATTTTTGGTGCTCTTATGGTTTGTGGTTTTAAATCCAATAAGCTGACTTGATGCAAACAGAAGACCATATGTGCTTTCAAAACTTTGTTTGCTCCCTAAATAAGGTAGATCACTGAAGAAACTTAACTACTGTTTACAACTAAACCAATGTTGAGCCATATGTTTAAAGAGATCCTTAGTTGTTCTAAGGAAAGATTAAAGGGCAAGTTTTAAACATGTATATTGTTGAACATGTACTGTAAACTCTATGCCGAATCACTAGTTTCTTTATATTCATAAATGCCTATAGCTTTAGGTTTATTCTATGTACTTTGTAGGTAAGTACGGTAAGTCCGATAGGTTGGTGTGCTTCAACGAAAATAACTTAAGAGAGGAATTTCACTTAATTTAGGCTATTTCTTGTGTCTATATTTTCTGCTTGTAGACATTTTCAACATCTCGAGCCTTCTATAAATTAATCAGGTTTCCTATTAAACCCTAGTGTTCCACATAATGCACATATCGCACAAGATTCCGTTAGTTCCTAATTAATTGAATGATTTCTATTTTTTTTTTTATAAATCTGCACTAGCTAATTACGCAGTTTCATGTATACTTTTCTGCTTTAGAAATCTTCAAATGCTTATGATTATGCTTCTCGCTTAGCAAACAAGAGAAGTGGTGGACAACTCGAGTGGGAAACGATTGCCACCTGATATGCATTGAAGATCCGTTCGAAACCTCGCGCGATCTCGGCCGTGTAGTCGACAAACACACTGTCAAAATATTGAGGGAGGAATTTGAGAGGGCTGCTGATATACTGCAATACGATCCCAAACCCAGTGTGACTCTTTTCGAACCTTATGTGACTGAAGATGCAGAAAGTTGAATGCGAGTGGAGGGTTTCTGTCTTTTGTTCTAGTTTTCTCCCTTCTTCTTCATTACCTTCATAGTTCATACATCCTTTACTTTTTGCATGTCATTGTAATCTGTTAAAAGTACCAGGATATTCATGTAATATGTGTCCATGTAAGCAAAACAAATCCTACTTTTGTAAAGGAAAAGCCTCAATGGTTGGTAATTGGTGATCAAGTGGATATCACCATCACATCTAATAGAGGGATTCAATGAAAGGATTTAGATCCTTGTTTGTTGTTAGTGACCTAATTGTGCTTCAAAGTTCAAATGTTGAGTGCCACGCTCAGAATTTGCTAAATGTTGCAGTTAATAATTGTTAAATAAAGAGAAACAATCATCTTTTTCTCTATAAAAGCTTAACATCCACAAAATAGTATCTTCACATTTTTATACCCAACATTCCCCGTACGTTTTGATTCAAGACTCTCTAATAAGTCCAAGATGTGGATTTCGCTTCACTTAAAAAAGTCAAACTTAGAACCTCGAACTCTTCTACTATGTTAAACGATATAAAATAATTGTTTTTTCTTCAAAAGTTTAAGCTAAATGATATTTTTATGTTAAATAATATGAAACGATTGTTTTAAATCAAAAAGCTTTACTTGCCGGAGCACAATGTTTTTTTTTTTTTTTAAGGAAAAAGTAGCTCGCTACCCGCTTCATTCATAGGAAAAGTGAATTAAGCTATATGAGTGAGGCAACACAGCCTCGAAGGCGGCAGAACAAAAAAAGAAAAAAAAGAAAAGAAAAAGAATTCTAATGGATTCTAATCTAAAGGTTGCACTGATGCATATCTACTGAAAGCATCTGATCCTATTGGGACATCAACAGTTTAATCTTCTGAGTTCTAATAAAAGGGTTAGGCTTGTTCGATCTGAAGATAGTATCGTTGCTAGCCTCCCAAGTGACCCACCAGCAGGCTATTAAACCGATTGGCCCGGATCTTGATGGTGACGGTCCTTTCCTACATATCCACCTATCCCATATCGAAATCACGTCGTTGCCAAAATCTCGAGGTTGAATGCTCACCAAGGTCATTATCATTAGAAATCTAAGAAACACACATTGAATACATAAATGATCAACCGTTTCCTCATGTATTCCACACAGAACGCAGGACATATTACCAATCCATCCTCTCTTACTGAGATTTTCTGCAGTGAGATGTCTTTTCCTAAGAACAAGCCAGCTAAACACTTTTAATTTTAATAGTATAAGGAGTCTCCAGATCTTGTTAGCGCAGGTGTCTCTCGTGCCCTTATCGCTCAGCATAGAATATGTGGACTTCACCGAAAATCGCCCGTCCGGACCCCATCGCCATAACACACTGTCTGGGTCCTCCTTCAGAGCACAATGTTTTAAAATCCAAATCTAATTGTTTTATTCAACAACAATTAATAATTTGACTCTCTCTCTCTCTCTCTCTCTCTCTCTCTCTCTCTCTCTCTCTCTTTGAAACAACATTTCTATTACAAAGTTTGCTTGGCATTTTTGGGTAAATGAAGTGAAGTTCCATGTTAGTTTGTTTAAGCAAAGCAATACCTTTCACTCTATTATCAAAAATGTTTCATAGTAAGTTATTAAAAGAAAAGAGGAAGAAGCATAGACCTTTTCAAGGGCTTTTGAATACGTATTAGGTGGAAAGTTGCTATCATTTTGCTAGAGAACAAACCTGCACTTTTCGGACAAGGTCATAATACCTAAATATGGATTTTTTTTTTTTATTTTTTTCCCTCACTACGTCATCAAAGAATGAGGCCATAATGAGGTTATTATTCAGGAAAAACTTCAAAAATCTTCCTCTCCGTGGTTTTTTGTATTTTTTTACTTTATTACCTTATAATTTAAAGTGTATCAGTTTGGTGCTATGTGGTTTTATTTTTATCTTTTCAGCAGAGGTTTCCGCGAAAAACTAAATATTCTGTTACTTAAAAAAAATTGGATTTAGAAAAATTGTAAAAGGGAATCCAAAAGTTGCCCATGACCTTGGGGCATCTACAGAAGGTTTTGGACGCTTTGATAGATTGCAGCAGTTTGAGCCCCTTCGTCTCCCATAATTAAAGATGTTGAACCGACCGTCCTAGAGTAAGTGGCAAAGAGCTTGGTGGTTGGTATCCGAGACCCAAGTTCGAATCCTGATTCATATTTCTAGCTAAATTTATTTCTAAATGAAATAAACGAAACAGGTAGTATGCTACTTATCTCCCTCTCAAAAAAGAAAAAAAAAATAAAGATGTTGAAATTGTGCTTGTTTAACTGACTGTTTCAGTTAGGGATTGTTTGGTTGCATGTAATTGCAACTGTAGTGCAGTTGCAAATACGTACAACCTCAATTCCTATATTTTGTTTAGTGTAATTGAGTTCAACTGCTGCAGTTCCAACTGCATAAAAAGGTCTAAATGCTGTAATTGGAACTACATCCAAATTAGCAGAGTTGGGCCAGGAATTTGAACTGCCCATAAACTTTTCTAAGTTCCTGAAGGTGTGCTTTTTTTTATTTTATTTTATTATATATATATATATATATATATATATATATATATATATATATGACTGCATGCAGGTACCTGCACCATGAGGCAAGTCCTCACATAATCCACCGGGACATCAAGGCCAGCAACGTGCTCCTGGACTCCGACTTCGCGGCGAAGGTCGCCGACTTCGGCTTTGCGAAGCTCGTCCCCGACGGCGTCACGCACCTCACCACCCGCGTCAAGGGCACGCTCGGCTACGTACCTCGCGCCGGAGCGGCGGGCGACGATGAAGGAGGGGGTGGAGAGTCTTAAAAGTAGTGGTGGTGCGCGGAGGAGGGCGAAGGAGGTGGCCGAGGTGGGAGAGGAGGAGGAGGAGGAGGAGGAAGGAGGGGTAAGTGAGGTTTCTCAGCTTGAGAAAAAGAGTTGGAGAGTGTCCTCCAAAATGAGATGAAGGTGTTTTTGGGTGAGTTGGTTTTTTCTTTTTTTTTTTTTTTTTTTTGGGGTAAACTTCAATGTCGTCTTCTGTGGTTTGTCGTGTTTTTACCTTGCCATTCGTGGTTCAAAGATATTATACTTTATAATTTTACTAGCTAGTGAAGGAACTCGCGCTATGCAACGGATAAAATCTATGGAGTAATTAATAATAAAAAAATATCAAGCATTTATCCAAAAAAACTCTATATTTATATTCTAATATCTATATCTATACTATATATATATATAAAAGAACGTATATTCAAATTTGGTTCTGTCGACAGACCGATTTTTCGGCGAAAAAATTAGCGCTCGTTTTATTAGCGTTCATTTTTTTTTTTTCTTTCTGTACGTAAAATTTTAAATATAAAAATAAGAATACAAATAAAAACTGCAATAAATATGTAATTTCTCTATAATAAATTATTTGTGTGAAAATCCTAAAAAATATATTTTATTCTATAAAAGATTCTTTTCTGTATATACTTCTAAATTTAAAAATATCTTTTCTTTTTACGATAACAAATTTTATTTTTCTATTTGAAATTTCAACGTAAGTTTTCTATAACAACAGATTACGGGTGTGAAAATCTTATAAAAGATATTTTTTTATTTAGTTTTAAAATATCTTTTTTAGATATTTTGAAAATCCTATAAAATATTCTTTTCTATATATATTTTCAAATTTCAAAATATCTTTTCTTTTTAATATAACGATTTTATTTTTCTATTTGCTTTTAAAATATTTTTTCAAAATATGTTTTTCTAACGGATTTTATTTTTCTATAATTTCAAAATATTTTTTCTTTTTTATATATATTTTCGAATTCCAAAATATCTTTTCATTTTAAGATAACAGTTATTTTTCTATTTAATTTTAAAATAATTATTACGTGCACTTTCACGTACACTTAACTATTAAATATATAAGTGAAACAATATAAGAATGTTGAAGAAAATAAATAACAATCTATTGAAAGAATTTATAAATTTGGTAAATTTTTTTTTTTTTTTTTCTTTTTTGACAATTCAGTGACATCATGATGAGCAAAACCTATGATTGATGTACTTGCTTTCTAATTTCAGTACTTATATACATCATTCCGACTTTATATGCATGATTAACAGAAAAACAAATTAAGCTGTATACAGATAACATAAAGAAAAAAGGAAAAAATTTCAATTTGAAACACATTATTTATCACAGCATGCACTAAAAATAAGAATGCATGGCAGATTAAACGCCTACTTAATTTTTCAAAGATAAGTTTTTTGTAACCCAACTTTTCAACAACAAATACGCTAAGGGACTGTTTGGTTAGATATAATTATAAATATAATGTAGTTAGAGATGCATGCAGTTGAAAATACGGTAGTTACAACTATATGAATATTTGTTTGGTTGTATGTAATAGAAAGCGCTTCAAGTATAAATAATTTGTTTTGTTGCATGCAGTTGAAAACTAATTTTTAAAATTTTATCATTTTATATATATGATGGTGAGATTACCTCCAATGTAAAAAAGAAAAAATAATTTTTGTTTAAAAAATATAGAGGAGGTAAGCATGCCTTTTATATAAAGTTACTCTTTCCAACTACTGCAGTTGAAACTGCGGTTAATTTGGGTGTAGGTCGAACTTCTGCTTTTGGGCCTCTTCCTACAGTTCCTACTGTAGCAGTTGGAGTTAAATACATCAAATCAAACACAAAATTTGTATTTACATACAGTTGCAACTACACTGTAGCTGTAACTACTTGCAACCAAACAGCCCCTAAGAGGAAAGGATGGTAGTGTGAGATTGCAAATACATAATAAATTTTATTTAGCGCTATATCTTGGATTGGAAAAACTACTGCAAAGTGGGACTGCAAATTTTACATAATAGATTTTATTTAGTACTATACATCTAGAATTTGAAAACCTATTGCAAATCAAAATAACTACCAACATATTAGAAGGAATTGGCCTTTTAATGATCTCTCGTTGAACCAAAAGCCGACTCTTGTTAGTAAGCTTTACTGATAAAATAAAAGAAAACCATCAAGAAGACGAGAAAAAATATTAGTTGATTATAAAATAAGAAGAAGAAAATATGCAAAATTTTGAGTAGGTTTTCACAAACCTGTTATTCACAACGATCGGCACTACTACAGAATCAGTAAAAAGATCCACACGGCTTGTTAATACAAACATATAATAATAATCAATACATCAGTAGAACTAGGCTACTATGCTATTAATAGCACCAAGTCATTGGTGCTACCAAGTTTTTGACCGTTGGATTGAGAGATGTACGGTTAGAATGATGTGGGCCTCCTAGGGTTAAGTGGGTGGTTGGTTGAATATTATGATCTAACGGATGAAAATCATCAAAGGGATGAATCTAACGGTGGAAAACTTGGTAGCACCGAGACCTCCATGCTATTGATAGCATAGCAGCCGGACTCTACAGAACTAGGCTACTATGCTATTAATAGCACCAAGTCATTGGTTCTACCAAATTTTCCACATATATTCACAGAAGGTAAAGAGAAATCTTTCATAAAAGTCTCTCACATCAATCTAATTTGGCAAATATAAAAAATAAACTTAAAGAATCAAAATTATGGATCACAAATAATCTCCCTAATTAAAATTGTAGGCTTGTACTATTATACTTATGCTACGTCTACATGGAATCATAGCAAATATTAAGATTGGGGCAACATGATTTTCTTTTTCACTTGATAAGGGGGCGGCATATAATTAAGAATAGCATTTTAGTACACTATGACACTCTTGTTTAGCATCTTATATTTTGGTGTAAATAACTTCATGGTGTTGGAGTCGATTGTCTTTCCTGAATATCAAGAAGCAAATTGGCATGTAAATCAAATTAATATTCATTTGAGAAAGGTTCCATCCAAAATTTGTCAAAAAAAAAATTCAAAGAGGATTTAGGATAAACTAAAAATTGAAATCCTAAGCCTGAATTCTAGAATCAAAACTGTAAAAGTTATGCATCCTCAATTATAGAAAACGTCCCTATTGCAGAATTAAAGGGCCTAAAAACTTAGCAACATGCAAAATGAAAAGTCCATTATTGAAACTTTTAGGAGCAAAGAAAAAAAAAATTAGGGAAGTGGGGATCGCAGACCTTTTATCTCTCAATTGCCTTGTGGATCCATAGGAAAAAGAGTTAAAAAAAAGTTTTGGCTTCATATAAAAGCAAATTATTCATATAGCACTATATTTCCTGAATTCCATCGCCAGCGGAAAACATCTGATTGATTTTGAACCTGCAGATTGTTAAGGGTATGCTTTAGAGCCCTAATACTCTGTTTACTGCAATCTAAGTTTCTTCTCACTCATCTTAAAATCTTTCTCCACCTCCATCTAGAAGTAGAGAAACAATCACTTACTTGAATATCTTTGAGGTTAGCATTAACATGAATATCCGAAAAGTACGACCTCATGGATGCATCGCCACACTATCTATCAGACCAAAAGTCTACGAGTATACCATCTCCCAAACCGTAGCTCCCATCGTTCTTCAAAATTTCCTTCAACTCTATTACGTTCTAATTCTACCATTGTGGAGACTGGTCGAAAAGACCTTCCTTCACACAACGGCCGCCGTCTGCTGTAATGTAAACTTCTTATCAAGTTATTCTATTGCATGGTTGCTTGAAACTTATACAGCAAATTAACTCGAGAGAGTGCAATTTTTTTATTTTTTTTTTAAGAAACACTGCTGGAGTATTGTCTAATCGGCACTAGTACAAATATTGTTTTTACTAACTTTGATTTTTGTAGATCACTGAAAATTCCAGGTTGGAATGCAAAGCAATTAAATGGCCTTAAATAGCTAGCGATTTAATTAGAAAAAAAGTTTTACTATTTATTAGATAGTAATTAAAGATAAATAATAAATAAAAGTGGAATACTAATAATAATAATAATAATAATAATAATAATAATAATGGGTAAGGGACTGGGTGGGTGTACTTGGAGAAATCCTCTGTTAATTAAATATTCATGGTCGGTGCCCGACGAGTCCGATTTTGATTCAAACTCTTCGGCTCACACGCCTCCGCGAGGACACGTGGCAGTTATTTAGTGGGCGAGACGCATCCAACAGTTTCTAAAGTCTCAATTTTCATGTATTCATCATTCATCGAGATAGGAAATTTAAAAACAAAAAAAAAAAACAAAACCAATCCGCGACGACGACGACGACGACGACGACGACGACCTCGCTCGATCTCTCTCCTCTCCTCTCCATTTATGCGAGCCATCGCCCCGCGTTGGTGCTCCGCCGCCGCCGCCGCCCCAATCCGCCGCGAGATCGTCGCCGGCGCCGTCACCGGCGTCTTCGTCCGTCTCCCTTTCGTTCTCCCTCGCCGCCGCCGCCGCCTCCTCCTCCTTTCCGCCGCCGCGGCTTCGCCGATCATGGGATCCCTCAACAAAAGAGAAGAGGGGGTGGCGGAGGAGGAGAAAGAAAAGGGAAAAGCCCCCGCGTCGGAGGAATCGCAATCGCAATCGCAATCGCCGCAGACGCAGAAGCAGCAGCAGCAGCAGCTGCAGGCCCCCGAGAAGCCGCTTCCGGGGGACTGCTGCGGCAGCGGGTGCGTGCGCTGCGTTTGGGACGTCTACTACGAGGAGCTCGACGCCTACCAAAAGACCCTCTCCTCCTCCGCCGCCTCTAATTACGCAAAAGATAATTAATTATTTGACGATTAGCATACATTACAGGATAATGATGATGATAATGTGTCCTTAATTTTATCCCTTCAATTTTATTAAGAAGTTCATTTTTGCCTTTTTTTTTGCTCTTTGGATTGGATTGTTGTGTTAGACGCCTCTCGAAATCTTTGTTATCAAATTCAATTTTGCGTTTCTGTTTCCGCGTCGGCGACGGCTTCGTAGTGTCGACAAATTAAAAAAAAAAAAATTTATTTTTTTATGAAGGAATAAATGGATGTATGGTTTCAGTCCGTAAAGAAATCTGTTTAGAAATTTCTTTCTTTTTCGCCCTAGACTAAGATACACCTTTTTGTCGCCTATTATTTTTTTCTGCAAAAATCGTCTTTTTTTTTTTTTTTTGTAGTTTTTGCTTATGCACTCATCATAACAAGTTGAATTTGAACCCAGATTGGATTCATAGATGATAAGTATGATGACAAATATTATACTCAGCTTTTTAATTATTTTTTCGGATAAAGTATGTTATTCTAATAAATTATGGTTGCCGAGATCTCTCAAAGAATAAACAAAAAAAAAAAAAAAAAAAAAAATCAAATTCTTGCTTTTCATCATGTAAAAAAAATAAATATATGCTGAATTGAGTTGTTATTGAGTAATTATGTAAACAAGGTCTTATTCTTTTTCTTTTTTTGTTGATTAATTTGGTTTAATTGAAGGTTTTAATTTATTCTCTATTGTTTTTTTTTTTTTTTTGGTAGAGAGAGAGACAGAAGACGCTACCCGCTTCGTTTATTTCATTTAGAAATAAACTTTAGCCAGAAATGTAAATCAACTGGGATTCGAACTAGGATCACGAGTACCAACCGCCAATTCCTTTGTCATTTGCTCTAAGGACGGTCGGTAATTTATTCTCTATTGTTTTTTTTTTTGAGAAGTAGGTAGCATGCTACCCGCTTCGTTTATTTCATTTAGAAATAAACTTAGCTATAAATATGAATCAACTGTGATTCGAACTCACATTACCAACCATGCCCTTTGCCACTGGGCTTGCGACGGTCGGTCTCTATTGTTAGAAGAAGAGTTGGATTGTTTGTGGTTTGTGGAGTCCAATTGCAGGGGAATATACCTTTATTATATTTTATGCTCAGGTTTAGGTAGAGACTCAATTATGTACACTTCAAATGTGCCAAATGGATGGCATTTGCATGATGCTCTTTAACAAAGTGCTGTCTGAAAAGTGATACTAAAATATTTTTAGCAACTTGTCATATATAAACATTTGCTTACAAATAGAATTATAGGTATTAATTAGTCAGAGAAACTGCCAGTGAACGATAACTCAAAAAATTCTAATTTTAGTTTCAAAATAATGTTTCTGTTGTTTAGCGCCGTAGAAGTTTTAATACAGAAAACTAAATGCTTTATAAAAATAAAATGTATTTATTGAATCTTTTAACAATTTGTAGTCCTAATTCAATTGCAAAATATTTAAAATCAATTGACAAATTATTGGATCTGCATGTCTAGAACATATCTTTATAAAAAAATAAAAATAAAAGATGGGGGACCAGTGTTTATGTTGTCTTCTTATTATTGGTTGGTGCATTATCTTGTTCCCAAGAATCCAATAATGTGAAAAGCAAAGAAAAAGAAAAAAAAAAAAAAAGAGAAGAAACAAGAGTATGTGGGCATTTTTCTAGGGTTTGGGGAGGTACCTTGTGAGAGAGAACACTTTATAATGTTGATGGGCCACAGGTTGTCAATGCAAGCAAAGTTGAGGGACATGCATGTCAACAGGGGCCATTGACAAGGGAAGATGATTGGTGATGTTGCAAACCCTAGTTCTGATGTAGGTGGATTATCTGTTAAAAAAAGGTAGAGATTTGTAGTGAGATGGGGGAGAAAATGGTGAATGTGTGTAGGAAAATCTAAAAATATATGGATCATTCTAAACAGGCTATGTAATTTTTAAAAATTTTGATTTTACTATTCAGTTGTACGTACAATTTGTTTGATTTAAGTCAATCAACTATACTTTTAACTCAAAAATTTAAATACGTTGTTTATTTTTATATATTTAATTAGTACGCTTCATGCAACTCTTGAAAAGAAAAATTCAGTAGAGTAAGCAGATAGATTAAATTCTAAAGTCAAATCAAATAAATTAACAGGTTGCGTAGTAAAATCAGAATTTTATAGTTCAGATTAGTTATGCATGCTTTTATCTTAAAAAAATCAAAGAAACTTCAATTCGGAGCTTCGCAATGGTTCAATTACAAAACAAATGATGCATTAATTCTTATTAATTGCCTTGTTGGGGTACAAGATAATTTTATATATTCTATTTTAGAAGAAAAAAAAAATAATGAATTGCATATAAAAAAAAGAAAAAAGAATTTAGTTTGAGATATGCTAGATCACTTTTTCATTGGGTAAATGTTTATAGGATGGTATCATTGGTACTAATTCCATAATAAGTTTGGTGCTTTTTTTAAAGTTAAAAACTAGTACCAGGGAATAGTGATATGACAGTGCTATCACAACAAGGGGCAAATCAATGAATTGGGGTGTTGGATGCGAGGAAGGGGAAGAGAAACATCTTAATCACAATTTGTTTAATTAATTGATAGTCACATCTACAACTCTTTTTACATTTTTTATTTTCTCCTTCTCCAAAATGCAAGTATTAATTGGAGACTATAGTTCAGAAGTTTGGATCTTCGTTTGGTACTGCTCATTTTTTTTAAAAAAAATTTAAATTATGTACACTCTTTTGTTACTATTACTCCAAGTAATTAAATATAATTTCAAACTTTAGAAACAAAAAAAAACAGAAGCAGCACCAAACGGGGCTCAGCATTTCGATTACTATTTCATAGATAGATCTTGATTACTTCTTTTAGAGATCTTAATTTTTCAAAAATAATCAAGATAATGGAGGGAACCCCTTTGACCTTAATCATCAAGAATTTCATCAAATGTGTGGTTTTTTTTTTCAAAAAGAAGGAAAAAATTTCCTCTCTAGCTATTCTCTCCTTAATTGTTATGCAAATCAAGATAATATTTAGAGAACACAAACCGGGGAACAAAGGTTCATTTCATTAGCTTATTAGGGAAAAGAGGCTCCGGGTTTATACAGTGGGAAAGGTGGAAACCAAAACACTCTCATCAACCATCAGTTGCAAAACCATACACTGCAATATATATATATATATATATATATGTAAAAGGTTCTTAATTAATTGACATAGAAAAGAACATGGAATTAACTAGCTCAGTAGTACCAAACAGGTGTTCTTGATCTCTTGCTGGAAGGAGCCAGAGAGATCTGAGGAACCGTCACGGCGTCGTCGACGCTCCACCGCTCGCGCCCGCCTTCCCCACCCACGCCGTAGCTTGGGCTCATCAGCTCCTTGGGGCCCGTCCACTGCGGAGATGCCGCGACGGCACCGGCGCCGCCATTTCGTATCGCGGGAATTTCCGATGGAAGCGGCGGGAGTTGGGGTACCAGTGGGGCCCACTTGGGGATCAACTCCGTCGCCCCCGCCGCCGAGTTCAGGCTGCCGTCCAGATCCGCCTGCTGGAAAGCCGTTAGCTCTTTCTCCTGCACCCACAAGACGATCGGTTTTGCAGTACAATTCTAATCGAATTTAGTGTCTGTTTGGCCTGACTTTTATGGCTAGAGTTATTGCACCACACTCGTGGTAGAAAGATTAGAAAGATCTGAAAGTGGAAGCAATCTTGGTATTGTGAAAGCTCATGGTTGTCAGCCGCGCGTGCCAACCAAGATATGTAGCATCCAGAAAAAGCCAGGCCAAACTGGTACATATTTCTGAAAAGTTATTCGATTTTAAGGCCAGCGATGTACCTTCGAGTAGCCACCGAAGACGATATCGTCACCATCGATGAGAAGGTCCTCGACGTGCCAGCCAGGGCAAACCTTGGTGAGGTACTCCGAGATGCTGCTCCCCTCTGCCGCCGAATTCTTATCTTGCTTAGCATTAGCAGTGCTATTTTTACTATTTGTATTACCAGCAACCTTCTCGTCTCCTGGAGATCTAGAATTAGACTCTGACGGGGACGAAGAAGGGGAGGGAGTAATCGGAGCCGCAGAGAGCCGGACTCCGGTGAGCAGGAACCGGTTGTGCTTCATCGTGAGATCGTTCGCGGCGTGTATCGGATCGTCGCAGTCGCGGCACAGGATCGCCCGGTCCTCCTGGCAGAACACGAAGCCGCGCCGCTCCTGCGAAAGCAAACTAACTGAATTGCATGAAAGGCGCGAACAGCAGAAGAGAGCCAGCTCCCCCGGCTCACCTTGCACACGTCGCAGAGCGGGTTGGCTTTGCCGGACGGCGGCGGAGGGGAAGACGACGGAGAATCGATCAGCGAGAATCTGCGGTGCTTCCCCGCGAGCTTGTTCGCGTGGTGGACCCTCCGGTCGCACCCGTCGCACAGCGCGGCCTCGTCCGCGCAGCAGAACACCGTCGCCGCCGCGCCGCCGCACACGTCGCACTGTATCTTCATCTCCTGCCCTCCTTCTTCGTATGCAGCAATAGAGAGAGAGAGAGAGAGAGAGAGAGAGAGAGAGAGAGTGAGAGAGAGAGAGAGAGAAAGAGAGAGAGAGAGAGAGGGGGGGGGGAGAGAGAGAGGGTGTTGGTCAATGGAGCCTAGCTTAGGAAAACGATCAAGTGGGGTTGGTGTGGGGGAGAGCATGGGGGGCTGAGGTATTAGAGTGCTGCGGAGGAAGTTGGAATAAACTAGAGGATAGTGGTGTCACATGACATGCTACTCAATGCATGTATTCTATCTCCTCACTTCTAAATTCGACATATTTTCTACGCTCGGCAAAACATAGATAGAACCGACCGTCCCTAAAGCAAGTGACAAAAAATTTGATGATAATTATCTGAGATCCAAATTCGAATTCTAGTTGATTCATATTTATAACTAAGTTTATTTCTAAATGAAATAAACGAAACGGATAGCGTATTATCTCTCTCTCTCTCTCTCTCTCTCTCTCTCTCTCTCAAAAAAAAAAAAAATAATAAGAACAATACGTAGATAGAACTGACTGTTCCTAGCTGAAGTAATAAAAGTCTTGGTGGTTGGTATCCGAGGTCACGAAATACGAATCCTAATTGATTCACATTTTCAGCTAAATTTATTTTTAAATAAAATAAACGAAAGCAGATAGTACGTTATCTATTTCTCAAAAAAAAAAAAAGCAATAAGTAAATAGAAGAAAATCGATTCAAATGAAAGTCTAAACGGATTGAAACTCAAAATCCTCGGCCCTAAAATACCATGCCGGTATTAAAATTTTATTTACACGCATGCACATTTTAGTAGGTAAATCTTTTCAATTTACGCAAAATTAAGTATTGTTTGATGGATAAGGAGCGTAATTAGATATTTAAAATAAATACCATATTTAATTTGTAAATTATTATTTTAGAATAAAGATGAATTATCTTCTAAGTAAAATATACTGTTCTTTCAAACAAAAAATCAAACGTCCCGATCACCCAAAATTTTTTGCATCGAGTAAGTTACTTATAACTGAAAAATCTTACTCTGACATTTAAACCAAACATAAGCTTAAGCTAGCGGAGAATGATTTTTAATATTTGATAAATTAACAACAAATGGGGGAGAGGGATCGAGGAGATAAATAGTGGATTGATAGTGAAAAAAAAAAAAAAAAAAAAAAAAAGAAAAATTATTGTGAAGGGGGTGGAGTGAGGATGAGGGAGGAGGGGACAGGGAATGGGGAAGATGGTTTTGTGGGGGTTGATTCTTGGGAATTTATGCAGGCTGGAGATGGGGGGCCGTGCCAGCCAACTCAGGCGTGGGCGAAGAGCCACCTGAGTTTGTTTATTTCTCTCGTGCTGACTGCTCAAGGAGCATCTGCCCCATTCTTTAATGGGAGAAATTATTGTGCGCGTATCTGTACGTCTCGTGCATTATTCAAATCAAATCTAATCGGATAACAAATATAATTTGTAATATTTAAAAAGTCTACGTATAAAAATATATATATATATATATATATATATAAGTTCTTACGTAACTTTGAAAATTAGAACTACTGAAATGGCTATTGTTCAATTTACACAAAAAGAAGACGAGTTCAAAATTTATGAATTTTGATGTAGGGGACTTTTAAATGATAATTTGTGATTTTTATGAATATGACTAAATTATTGAAAATTTCTATGTTAAACTAGATTCTTCACATTCTATTTCTGTCATTTAAAAATCTATATTTTGTCTTCTTATAAAAATAAAAAATATTCACTTCTTCTCCTATCGTTGGTGATCCGTTAAGATTCTGTTATAAACTATTTTTTTATACCAAAAATACCCTCCGTCCTTTCTACTGTTGCTTCGCCCTTCGCCTCGCTGTCTCGCCGCCTCGCCCTTCTCCACATCTCCGCCCGCGCCCACAAATAGCCTTCCTCCGCCACCTCGCCTTCGTCCTCATTGTCCTTGCCTACCTCTCAATTCATGTCTATCTAGATTTTCTCCCTACTTTCGCCGAAATAGAGAGACGACGAGGATGCAGAAGGAGAAGAGGAACAGGTGAGAAGAAAATGGTGAGGAACCGTAGCCGGTCGAGGCGCGAACCGTGGCCGATCGAGGCGGCGGATGAGCAAGATGAGGGAGGAGGCGAAAATGATGATGGATAAATTGGTTATTTTGTTATTAAAGTTCACACCGTACCTTCCTGTGAATATTTTTTATTTTACAAGAAAACAAAGCGTAAATTTTAAATGATAGAGAGGAAAAGTGAAAAATCAAATTTTGACAGAAGAATTTTATGTAATTTAGCCATAGAATATTTGATGTGCAGTGTGTGCAGGTAATAATTTTTCTTGTGAAAGGGATTTGGATTAGATAGTTTTTTTTTTTTTTTTGGTGGCTTTACCCACTAGATTAATCTAGATTACTGTATCCTATGTATCCTTTGCTGCTTAGGTAATTTAAGAGAGAGAGTAAATTGTGGGTATTTATAATTACATTGTTGAAATTAATTCGACTTTTTAAGTTTTAAGCACTGTTTGATACTTGTTGCTGTATCATTAATTTTTTTAATTACAATATTTATTTGGATTGCAAATGAATGACAGGAGATTCTTGCAGTATATGCATAAATTAATCTACCAATTTGTTTGGTAGCAAAAAATAAAAATAAAAATAAAAATAATAAAAAAAATCTTATTTTAAAGCTTTTTATTGATCGTTCTTTATTTATTTATTTATTTATTTTTTGAAGAAATGTCTTTTCGTATTCAGTCTTTTTTTATTGAAACCTAGTTATATATTATTAATATATATTTCTTATTAAGTCAATATTTTGAGTAATACTAAATCCTCTTATTTTGTAAGGTTGTGAATTTAATCATTTTTTTCTTTCTAATCTGACAAAAACCAAAAAAATTGCCAACATATTTACATTTTTAAAAAGATATGAAAAAGGCAAAGATGATACTTATCACTATAGATGTCAACGGGCGGATTCGGGGTGGATTTTCAAAAACCCGAATCCGACTCCAAACCCGAGATCCGAATCCGAATCCGAACCCGACGGATTTTAAAAATCCATATATATCCAAACCCGAACCCGACAAAAAATCTGAAACCCGAACCCGAAAATTTAAACCCGAAATAATTTTTTATTTTTTCAATATTTCAAAATATATTATATTAAATCTAAATTTTTAAAATACAATTCAAATATAACATCAAATTTTTACATATATATGTATATTATATATAATACAAAATAAATTCGGGTTCGGGTTTGAGTCGGGTACAGTTAAAATTCATATCTGAATCCTTATCCGTCGAGTTTCTATTTTCGATATCCATATCCGAATCCATATCCACTTAGCATCGGATATATCCGTTTCATTCAGGTTCATGTTCAGATAAAATTTCGAATATCTATGCCCATTGGCATCCCTACTTATCACATTGAAGAAAGCAAAGATTCTCCCACAAAGCCTTACTTCTTATATTATAATGCGTTGTACACTCCAAAAGGAATGTATGATTTACGCCCAGTTATTCAAAAAAATCATAAAATTCTTTAAATATTTTATATTTATATAAAACATAGCTGACAAGATATATACGGAACGATTTTGGCCCTTGGATGAAGGTGGTGTAAAATTTAGACCCGTTTTGAAGTACACGAGTACTAGCATTGCTCGTTATTATGTACAATACGGTGATGAGCAGAATTATGTTAATTTATTTATTTGGTTTAATTAGTATTTCAGTTCAGTTCAATTACGTATTCGGTTCAATTACGTATATTGATAATGAAAAAAAATACAGAATTTAATGATGATATATAATAAATGATGAATTCTCCTAAATAAAAAGAATATTTATATCTATCTATATACAGATATATACAGATATACCTCTATATCTTCTAGAGATTATTTCTCATGAAATTTGCCACGTGGCAATTCATCCTTTACGCCCCTTCTCACTCCGTGATGCTTCGCCTTCTCACTACATCTCTACCTAATTTTTTTTTCTTTCTATCCGCCCACTTTCTAATTAATATATTCACATAATTCATTTTTATCTAAACAAATTATTTTTTTTAAAAAAAAAACTCGACAATGGCGGTGGAGGTGAACGGGAATTGTCTGTCCGATCTGGACATGGCAATGAAGGTGCATATAGAGTAGTAATTCTGTTACTGTTTTTTCTGTTATTGTTATGTATAATTTATTTAGTTATAATTTTTGCTATACCTATACATATTTATTTTATATTTTCTATTTGTATCTATTGGTGTCTCATGACAAGTCAAAAAATTTTAAAATTTTATTCTTCTATAATATCTGGTACACTCTGGAGTGGTACTTGCATTGAGCTCAATTGCACATTTTTCTTTGATTTATTGTATACTAGTGTTTTTTTTTTTTGTATACTAGTTGCGAGGATGCAAACAGGGCGGATGCGGGGCGGGAGCCACGTTACGTATACGGTCGATCCAGCACATCGCGCGTCGCTTATCCGCGAATCGTGACGGGTTAAAAATCTGTCCAGCATGTCCCCCGTATGTCACAACCCGCCTCACTTGCGAATCGCGCCATTGTATAATATTTTTTATAAAATTATAATATTATTAATTATTAATATTTTGTAAAATATAAAATAATAATTTTTAATAATATTATATATATATATTAACAATATTAATTATAAAAATAAAAAATATAAATCACAATTCAAAATAAAATTAAAAAATTTCAAATACATTAGAAATAAGAGTACTAACTTACTTGTATTTTAAACTTTTTCGTAAACATATTATTTTTTAAAAATATATATTTAAAATAAAAATAATTTCGGGGCGGATTCGGGCGGATTCGGGTCGGGCGGATTCGGGCGGATCAAAATTTTCCCGTTTCTGCCCGAATCCGCCTCGGATCATAAAAAGCTGCGTTTCTGTCCGAATCCGTTTATTTCCTCCCGTTTACTGCCCCATTCGGGGCGGGGCTCCACCAACCCGGATCCGTTTGCATCCCTACTAGTTGCTATTTACAGAGAACAACTATCTCTACAGTTTTCGAATCTTTTAAGCTGTGTATTGATTAAAAGCTAAAGTTATTGATGAATGATGAAGTAACATCACTACAACAAAATATGTTTTAGACGACGCTTTTTAAACGACGCTTTCTTCCGGCGTCTTTAATATTTAGCATTTGCCGACACTATGATTAATCGTCGTCAATAAACATATTTTTATCAAATATTTATATAAATTTTCCGACGCTATATTAAAACGTCGGTATATTTATCCCGACATGTTTATTTAACGATTCTTTACACGACGCTTTTACAAGCGTCGGGATTATTTTTGCCGGCGCTTTAAAACGTCGCTAAATATCATTTACGCAAGAATTTTTGTAGTGACATGCTACTCGCTTCCTTTATTTTATTTAGAAATAAATTTAGATGAAAATGTGAATCAAGTAGAATTCGAATTTGAAATCTCGGGTATATCAACTATCAGACTCTTTGTCACTTGCGCTAGGGATCGATGATTGGTATGTATTGTACAATTTTAATTAATATCAACAATGTTTTGTAAATTTTTTTCCTTTTTTTTTGTTGTAACATCATGATGATTAATATAGCCAACTAATTTGATCCAAATCTTGATGATGCAAACACGATCCTCATTTTATATATCTTAGCGCAAATCATATCCAACTTTATCTATTATTGAGTGCTAGTTGCATCTTATTAAGATTTGGTGTGACGACGGACGTCCACTTTCAGGAAGGGTCATCCATTCTATCTTAGAACTACTTTAGTCCTAAACTTATACATCCTCTTAATATTTTGGAGCTAGCCATCGCCTAAAAAATTATAGTCAAATTAAAAGATTAGGATGTCATGCATATACCCCACCCCGGCTACAAAATTATATATTGAATTATTTCAAATCCTGAAGGATGTCATATACCCCACCCCCGCTCTGCACCCTCTCCGACCTCGTTTAAGTCCTAATATCTGTATTACGCTCAAGCATACTTACAAATATCAGTCAATGTGACGCTCGCCTCACTAGTTTTAGCCGATCTTATAGGAAATTGCACTCCACCCTGTGCTTTTGCCCAGTGTACGAGTTTGGCTCAGTCGAGTCTCATCTTATATTTTCAGCTAGTGATTGGCATTAATACAGATTGTAATGCCCCACTTTTCACAGGGTCACCCATTAAAAAAATATTTTAGCTCTAAGTTAACTCAACTGTCTTAACCTCTTAGATCTAGTCATCACTCAAAATATTATAGCCCGACTAAAAAATTTAACTCTAATATATCTTATATATAAAAGACTATTTCGAATTATAAAAATGTTACGTTTTAGATTATTAGTGATCGCACAAATGATATCGAAGAATCTTCTAAGCTCCTTTGCCTTTGAATAGTCCCATGTCGTAAGTCGGCCTTATATCAGATCGTTTGATGGATAATAGTGTTATATATAGAGATTCCGGCTACTATACCATCAATAGTATTAAGCATTTGATGTTATCGAGTTTTTTATCGTTAGATTTATCTTTTCGATCATTTTTATTCGTTAGATCATACTATTCAACCAACCATCCATTCAATCCGAAGGGACTGATGTCATCTTAACTGCACCTTCTTTCATCTAAAGACCGAAAATCTAAAAATACTAAGCACCTGATACTATATCGATAGTACAATAGCATAATTCTCTATATATATATATATAGAGAGAGAGAGTTGAGCTATGATACTTTTACAAGTATCACCTCCATGGTGCTATTAGGTTTTTAGCCATTGGATCTACTTTTTGACCACTAATAGTCCTTGGATCAAACACTATTCCACCTACCACCATCTACCACCACCTACCATCATCATCTCAACCTCACATCTCTCCATCCAAGGGTTAAAAACACACAAGCACCATCTAGGTAATACTTGTAAAAGTATTCTAGCTCTACTCTATATATATATATATATATATATTCCTTGTTATCTACATTTTGGTTATATTCTCTTTATGCTGAGAAAGTACTTATTTGTTAGAGTCCCATACTGAGTTTTTGGTTTGAGGATGCTTCCTAGGACAATGGATGCTTATGTGTGTCCCATGTCAACATCCAGTATCTTATGATGTCTGAATCATTCACCAGGCACAAATCCAGAAGAAGATACATAAGAAGATAGGAACAGTTGCTCTTTAGTTTCCATCCACACAAAAAATTAATAGAATCTTTTAAGTTATGTAATGTGTTTTAATTATTATTGCATCATTAATCATAATATTTTCATCACTTTAGTTTCCATCCACACAAAAATTGGATTGTGAGACTTAGTTGCCACAATTAAGAACGTACTGTCGGATTGTTGGTGCTAACTATTAGTCAAAAAAGCTCGAGCTGTTAAAAATACACAATCACATTAGAAATATACAGGCAATTCACTTAAAACGTATAAACATAGCGTCCACAGGTTTCGATTGTAATTCGGCCTAACCAGCCTCACGTCATTTTGAGCATGGCTTGGCCAAACCTAGCCTTATGCTATTTCAAACGTGACTCAACCTAAACTGGCCTTCCGCCACAGGACATGATGCTGGCCCATTTAAGTCCACAATCTTCTCTTCAGCACCAGCACAAATTCGTCGCATGCGACCTCTGGCACTGATACCACTTGTCGGATCGTTAGCGCTAATTATTAATCCCAAAAGCTCGGCCCGGTAGAAATGCGCAACTAATTACTTAAAGCGTACAGACACAACGCTCAGGAGTCTCGATTGCAACTCGGCCCTACCAGTCTCATACTACTTCGAACATGATTCGGCCAATCCAGTCTCATGCCATTGCGAACCTGACTCGGTCCAACTTGATCTTCCGCCATAGGACAAGATGTTGAACCATTTAAGCTAACAATTACGAGTCAGAAATAACAATGAATTAATGTTTGAGAATTAAAGTGCCACACGTCTTATAGCTTGAGGATGAAGTATAGTTTATTTACCCAATCTTTTATTTAGCTTTCTTACAATGTTGAGAGTGTAAAAGAGAGTAACTTTGGAACAACTTCTCTCATCTAAACAATAAAGTAATAATCTGACGTTTTGCATTTTTTTCTTACTTGATGTTAAGGCGAAACAGGTCTAGCTAAGGTCAAAAAATAGAATATTCATTTAAATATTTCTAGTTACTACTAATACTATTTCTAAACCAGTTTTCTATCATATAGATCTTCCAATTTGAAGCCTCCTCAATTGTTAGATGTGACTCGAAATTGATAATCGACTTCAGTTCAGAATTTCGACCCACCGACAGTTTCGCGGTACGACCAAATTGAAAAATAAAATTGTGAAGGGAAAAATGAATGTCTGTCGTGAGTAGCGGAGGACTCGGGCCGACAAATTGTGGTTGGTTGATAGTGAAGCTCTCTTCTCTCTCGCCCGTAATTTTTCTGTGCAAAAAATTTTCCGCATAAATCTGTGTGTTCTGCTTGTGGTTTAAATATTTTATATTCGTCATTTTCGTTTCCGTTTTGTGCGCTTGTCGTAACATCAATTTTAAATCTTTCTTTGTCTTTCATTAGTATAATTCCAATACAGTTTTTCTATCAGATAGATCTTCTGATTTGAAGCCTCGTCAATTTTAAATCTTTCTTTGTCTTTTATTAGTATAATTCCAATACAGTTTGTTTCTCGTTCGATAGCAATGTTCTCATATAGCATAAGATTAGAATTTGATTTTATTGAAAAGTTTTTACTACTTTTAGAACTGTTTTACGAGCATTTCCCCTTCTACCAATGCGTGGATTAAACCGATCGAAAAAATTATTATCGTTTTCTTTTCTGGGTACATTGCATGTTTGGTCCTCAAACTACGAGACAAAAACATTTTGATTCTTAAATTTTAATTTATTATAATTTTAAATCCAAATTCTTAGAATTGTTGCAATCCAATTTAGTTAATTGAATATTTACATATCGCTGATGTAGAAGTGGTATAGCAGTGTGTGACTTGTTAATTTGCAGTAATTTTGAAAATTAGAGACAGAATTTGATTGCAATAATTCAAAAAATTCGAGTACAAAATTATTATAAACTAAAATTTGAGGACCAAAATATTACGGACGTTATGGTTTGGGGACCAAATATGCAATTTATTATTATTTTTTAAACGAAAACTCAAGCCACAAAAAATTTGTGGCGAACATGTTGCACACCAAAAAAATAAGCGGGGTCCAACAATAAAAAAATCAAAATATGTGGACCTAACAAGTATGGATAAAAAAATTCTATTTTTTTTTTTTACCAACTAAATACTAATTAAAAATATAAATATATTTTCTTCCAAAACTTATTTTTTATAATTTTACGTAGAGCCAAGCCAAACAGCCACTTAGCTTCCTTTTTTTTTTTTTTTTTAACACCTGTACGTAAATAGGAGTTACGGTATTTCTAGGAAAGGTACCAAATTAAATTGGGTTTGTTATCTTTCCACCTAATTAATAGTTTGCTCACTTGACACATTTAATGTTCTCAACTAACCCTAGATTTTTCAATCGACCGTCCCTAGAGCAAGTGGCAAAGGACTTGGTGGTTGGTATCTGAAATCCAAGTTCAAATCCTTATTGATTCACATTTCTAGCTAAGTTTATTTCTAAATGAAATAAACGAAGCGGGTAGCCTATCTCTCACAAAAAAAAAAAAACCTCTAGATTTTTCACCTACATAAATATGTGGAGTTTAATTACCCAGTTTATATATCCAAACCAAAATGTCATTTTCGGCTAGTTTGCTTCTACATTGAAGTGAATTTAGGATAGAAAAGCACAGCACAACTAACTTTTATTTAGGGCAATTGCTTATATACATCTGAAAAGTTTCCGACTTTTCGATTTACCCCTCTTAGAAGACTAATATTAAAAATACCCTTACTACGTTCCAACCTATTTCTAATATACCTCTAGAGTTAAAATCCGTTAATTAACTCTGTTATTTTTGTAAATTTACTATTTTGTCTTTTCAAATATACCCTTCTACCATCACTGTCTTTTTTATTTGCCCCTAAAGTTAGGGACACAAAAAGTATTTTGACTTTTGATCTTTTCCAATATACCTCTCTACAGTCAACAACATTTCTTATTTGCCTTTAAGTTAAGGAAAAAATTGGCATTTTAATTTTTTTTAACTGTGGTAAATGTTTAACTCATGTTTAACTCAAGTTAACTTAACAGGAGATAACTGCAGGGATATTTTGCAATAATGGTGGAACATATGAGGAGTATTTTAGAAAGAAAAAAAAAGAAGGGATAAATCGAATATTTTCAACCGTACGAGGGGTATATAAGCAATTATCCCTTTTATTGTTGCAAAAGGAAACACTGAGCCATTGAGAGGGAACTAGATGCCTGAGCCACTAATTTTTCTTTTATTCCTTCATTAGAGTGGGAGATACTGCTAGGGATGTCAATGGGTATGGATACCCGAAAAATTACCCGAATCCGAACCCGAACGGGACGGGTATACCCGAGCTAAACGGATATGGATTTGGTTATGGATATAAAAGATAAAAACCCGACGGATATGTATACGGATATGGATTTTGTGTATACCCGACCCGAACCCGAACCCGAACCCGAACCCGAAAAAATTATATATATATTATTTATGTATTTATGTAAAATATAAAATATATAAAATATTATAGTAAAATATTTAATTATGTTTATTTATATAACATGAATGTATTTTGATTGTATTTTATTGTGTTTTAAAATTTTAATTTTACTATAATATATTTTAAAATATGATAAAAAAATTCATTATTTTGGGTTCGGGTTTTCGGGTTCGGGTTCGGGTTTCGGGTTTTTTGTCGGGTCCGGATATGGGTATGGATTTTTAAAACCCGTCGGGTTCGGGTTCGGGTTCGGGTATTAACTTCGGGTTCGGGTTCGGGTTCGGGTTTTTGAAAACCCGACCCGTTGACATCCCTAGATACTGCATGCCTGTCCAATTTGGTATTGCTTTTCTGCATACTATATAGTGTTTGACAATACAAAATATACCACGATGAGCTTCTAACTTGACTAGAAAACTTCTATGTTTTTCAGGCCAATCCCTAGATTCTCAGTAGTTTGGTCTATTTCACTATTTATACTTTCATCGTTTCAAAAGCTATATATACGGTGACATTCTATTTTTCGGAGGGTCATTCATTCTAAAATTAATCACATTTTAGTATGCTAAATTCTTTTTTAATCTCTTGGGCCTAGCAATCGCTTAAAATATTTAAGTCGGATTAAGAGTTTTAGCTCATATATAGGACTATCTGGAGTCTCACATTCTTTTCCCTTAAGTTCTGACATTCTCGTTAAACTCAGACTCACAAGTATTAGACGATGTGAGACTCGTCTCGCTAGTCTAAGCTGATCTTGTGCTGAGCTGCGCTCTACCCACAACAATCAACAGTATGAGAGGCTCGCTCTCCTCGCTGTAGAATTTTGACTCAGCTGAAACTCATCTCACATTTTCGGTTGGTAATTAGTTATGATATCAACTGTGACGCAGCACACAATCTAGAAAATCACCCATACTAGTACTAGTCCCGTTTTAACATGCTTAATTCTCTTAACCTTTTGAGCCTAACCATTGTCTAAAATATTTAAATCGGGTTAGAAGTTTTAGCTCTATTATATCTTATATATAGGACTATCTGGGGGTCTCATGTACACTTTAATGCTCGACGGACTAATTTGTCCAATCATATTAAGGATTTGCAGTTAAATGGGGGCACTAAAGTGTTATAATTTATAATCCACTAGATGACAATGCTTCTTTGTGCTTTATAAAATATAGTATTTCATCATCCTATATATATTAATGGTAGATTTTTTGGAGGAAAACAAAATTAGCATTGTATAACAGTAGGGCATAAGTTTTCAAACCATAATTGCAAAAATACAGAATAGGCGAATCTATCCCTTACTTTTAATCTCCAAATAAAAACATAGTACGTAGCTTGCCACAATAAATTAAAAGACAACTATATATGATTGTAACATCTCAATCTCCTTCATGGAAAAAAAATTCTAATTGGGAATAAGAGGCCACACACTCTAATAATAATAAATAAGGTTAAGTATTTCGGGCCGATAGCTAATTGCTATCAGGTCATATCGTTACAGTTGGTATTAGAACAGAATACTAGTTGAAATTGTGAAAACTAAGTATTATGTTAGGCAAAGTGTTACACCAGTGGTTTGGTGGGAGCCATATCTAGAATCCCACATCGCCTTATAACCTCATCTTGAACCTGTAGGAGTCATATTTAGAATCTCATATCTTCTGATAATTCTAATATATATATCTATCATCGAATTTGGACTTAAGGAGAATGTACAAACGAGGAGAGTCTTTACCATCCTAACTACCTTCATTAATTGGATGAGAAAATTATTTTAATTTGAAATATATATAAGAGACCTTACACTCTGGTAATTAATAATAAATGAATTTAAGTATTTTGGGACAGTAGTTTGCGCTCAATAAATTATTTTTGCTAATTGGTCAAATCATTATGGTGCGAGCTGGTCATTAATGGTACGATGATCTAATTGCATCGGAGAGTTCTATCAATTATGATCCAACAACCAACTTTTGTGTCCTGCAAATGCATTTACAAAATATCTTTTCTTATTAGAAAGAGAGGGAGAGAGTTCACCTAGTATTTTATTAAAGAAATATTTATTCTTTATGTTGGAGAGCCAGAGAAAGAGAGAACGAGAGAGAATTCACCTGAGTATATTATTGATGGTATTTGAATAGTATTTATTATTTTATCCTTAATTAAAGTATTACTATTCCACTAATTAATTCTTACTAAACTCTAGCCATCCAATAATTAAAAATTAATAGTAAATATTATTATTATTTTTTTCTCTCTCTCTATATATATAGAGAGAGTTCGGCTGTTATGCTATCGATAGCGTCAAGCACTTGGTACTATCAAATTTTCTGTCGTTAGATTAACCCCTTTGATTATTTTTATCTATTAGATATACTATTCAACCAACCCCCCCACTCAACTCTAGGGAGCCCACATCATCATAACCGCATATTTCTCAATTCAAGTACTAAAACACTAATAGCACCAATAGCTTAGTGCTATTGATAGTATTTCAGCTTAATTCATATATATATATATATAAACTTAAATAAAAGCACAATATTTTTTACCACGTGTCAAGTCACCCTTCATCCCTTCATCCTCATAAATAAATAAATGAATGAAACCACTTTCTCTATCTAAATATCAAATTAACAAAATAATTAACTCTCTCTATTTAACTGCTAATTGATTTTATTGCTAATAAATTCATTTCGTTTAATATGGACGATGTAGATTCATTGAACCACTAAGCAATAGTGACATTAATCCCCAAAAATTAATCCTATCTAAACCGTAAATCTAGAAACCAATCCAAAAGGCCTAACTCTTTGCCTTCCCTCATGCATATAACGTCTAATTAATGTGTCCACCCAACCATAAAAACTTAAGTAAAAGCTCCATCTCTCCTATGCATGTCATAAAAATGAAAGCCTATATAAATTACAACTTCCTTGATTTAGTGTGGGATCCATTTACTTTTTTTTTTTTCTTAAATTTCTGATTTTGATGCATTATCCTCTTCTCATTTAATATGAGGCGTACGTGGAAGATGCTTCAGGTCATAGCGGTGACGGAGGCGGTGCGGTGAATGTGATGGTAGTGGAGACTAAGACGGCTGCGGAAGAAAGCGTGGGTAATGACAATGGAGATCAAGGCGGCAGTGAAAGCAATGGCAAGCCTCGCCCTCTTAGAGACCAATATTAAGTGAGAGTTTTTCTATCTTTTCTTTTTTTTTTTCTCTCTTTATATTTTTTGTTTTTTTAATCTATTTTTAACCTATTTTACATTAAAAATCTAATATTTTGATAATATCTACCTGCTGCATCGCGCGGGTAACTACACTAGTATATATAAAAAGTGGATTGGAGAAGATACGGAGGGAATATATGGACACATGCCATGTTGGTTAATTCGGTGCACCTGATGCATCATAAACCACAACCAAATATCATAAATTTTAATGAATTAATAGACTAAAAATTTATAACATTTAATATATAGACATTTTGAACACCATAAAATACATTTAACAAAGTCACATTTAATATACTATAAAATAAATTTAATTAATTAAATTTTATTTTTTATATTTTTTTATCATATAAATTTACTAATGGATCGGATGTCACTATAAATATGTGTTCAATACACATATTTAATAGTAATATATACTATATAAGTTACAAATATAATTAAGAATATTTTTATTGAACCTGCAGCAATGCACGGGTACATTGCTAGTTAATATTATTCTACCTTTTATATATATATTTATGTCTTGAGTAGGGGTGGCAATCGAGCTCATTGTTTGAGAGCTAGCTCGCATTCAGTTCGAAATGAGCTGGAGATCGAATCGCTCGTTTAGCAAACAAGTCGATCATGAATTGAATTTTTAATTTCGTTTAATAAATGAGCCGAATACGAGCCAGGATTAATTTATTCAAGTTCGCCTTGATAATAGCTCGAATACATATATTTTATATTTATATAATTTATTTAATATATATATATATATATAATAAATAATTATATATAATATACATATTTTTATTACTATAATTTTAGTAAAAAAATATATAAAGACAATCTCAATTATAAAATAATTTATTTACATATGAAGTTTCAATCATAAGATTAAAGTCGAATGAGTAAGATTTTATAAATTTATTTTTTTATATATAATCAATCAAATTCATTTAACTTATTATTCATTGACCAGCTCGTGAGCCAGTTAGTGCACTTTGACTCGTTTATTAATAAGCAAAACATGAACTGAATATTTCGGTTTGATATTTTAACGAGTCAATTTGTGTTCGGCTCGTTTATTTAAACGAGGCCCCAGCTAGCTCGTGTTCTGCTCATTGACACCCCTGCTCTTGAGTACTAGCATGTGCTCATTATTATTGGATGGGGAATTAGGGTCTAGGAGTGGGCTAGCTAGAGATAGGTGAGGTATGGGCAGCTGCATTGCACATCCAACTTGATCGAGACCTAAATATCCATGCCTTGTCCTCTCCTAATCTTTAGGGACCATTCCGTTTGGTTCTAATTTTATCCGCCGAAAATATATATATAAATATATATATATATATATATTTTTTTTTATCGGCGCAACCATAAAATTTATATCTTAAGCGAATCAATATATATAGAGTGTGTGTTACGCGTCAGAAAAGAATAATTTATGTAAATGCATGAATTAACATCCGTTTGGTATGCCTTTTTTATATTCTCAAAAAGTTACGAATATTTAGTATATGAAAAGTATGATTAAATGTAAAAAAATTTTATTTTTGGCATTTATAGCTAGGTCATTTCTCCGAAATAATAAAAATTACTCCGAAGATGAAATACATTCTTACGACAGATCGTGACCGCCAAAAACATATAAAGCTCTAGAAAAAAATGTTTTGCTTGCAGTCGTGAAGGAGATCTTTTATATCGCACAAACTATTTCTGAATAATTTATTCTGACGTCCGAATAGGCCCTAATAATGTTCTGATCATTGCATTCGTCTCCTAATTCATACAGAGGTTTAATGGATTGATTTGTTTGTTGCCGAAACAGATGCATCATATCTGATAATAATTTAGAATATATTTATGCTTGTAATTAATAGTACAATTTATTTTGGACATATCAATTCCTACAAATTAATTGTGCATGTGTAGATGATTTCATGAACACTGTATGAATTAGGTGAGTACATATATGCTTTAATTTTTGTGTTGGCCAGTCTCAATAATTTGAGGAGACAAAAACAGTAAAAAGGTCGTGATAAAAACGTGGCTTACATAGATATTAATAAAACTCTTTTTTATGCTTTTGACAGTATATTTGTCTCTTGTGGAGTGTTCAGTATCAAAAAGTTAGGCACCAATCGTAGGTAAAATATCAGCTTGGTAGTTGATATCTGAAATTCAAATTCGAATCCTAGATGATTTCATGAACATTGTATGAATTAGGTGAGTACATATATGCTTTAATTTCTGTGTTGGCCAGTCTCAATAATTTGAGGAGACAAAAACAGTAAAAAGGTAGTGATAACAACATGGCTTAGATAGATACTAATAAAACTCCTTTTTATGCTTTTAGCAGTATATTTGTCTCTTGTGGAGTGTTCAGTATCAAAAAGTTTGGCACCAACATTTCCTAGCGCAAGTAGTAAAAGAGCTTGGTAGCTGGTATCTGAAATTCAAATTCGAATCCTAGATGATTTCATGAACATTGTATATATGAATTAGGTGAGTACATATATGCTTTAATTTCTGTGTTGACCAGTCTCAATAATTTGAGGAGATAAAAACAGTAAATTGGTGGTGATAAAAATGTGGCTTAGATAGATACTAATAAAACTCTTTTTTCTGCTTTTAGAAGTATATTTGTCTCTTGTGGAGTGTTCATAATTAAAAAGTTTGGCACCAACCATTCCTAGTTAGCGCAAGTAATAAAAGAGCTTGGTAGCTGGTATCTAAATTTCAAATTCGAATCCTAGATGATTTCATGAACATTGTATATATGAATTAGGTGAGTACATATATGCTTTAATTTCTGTGTTGACCAGTCTCAATAATTTGAGGAGACAAAAACAGTAAAAAGGTCGTGATAAAAACGTGGCTTAGATAGATACTAATAAAACTCTTTTTTATGCTTTTAACAGTATATTTGTCTCTTGTGGAGTGTTCAATATCAAAAAGTTTGGCACCGACCCTCCGTAGCGCATGGCAAAAGGCCTTGGTGGCTGGTATTCGAAATTCAAGTTTGAATCCTAGTTGATTCACATTTCCAGCTAAATTTATTTCTAAATGAAATAAACGAAACGGGTAGCATGCTACCTTTCTCTTAAAAAAAAAAAAAAAGTTTGGCCTCGAAAATAAAAACTTTAGGACTCATTTAGCATCATGTTTATCTTTTTATATTTTTAAACAAAATTTTGTATATTAAAAGTGTAAAAATGGATAGTAAATTAGTTACAACTATTTCAACCGAAATATTTACTTATAATATTATTTAGCCAGGTATATTATAGGGGTCGTTTGGTTGCATGTAGTTGTAACTGCACTCTGCATGTAAATACAAATTCGGTGTTTGGTTTGATATGTTTAACTCCAACTACGATGGAAGCTGAGACGAGGCTCAAGCATGTGATTGAACTACACCCAAATTAGCGTAGTGGGTTCCAAGCTAGTAGTTGGAGAGAGTAACTTTAAATAAAAGATATATATGCTTACATGCTCAATTATTTTTTAAACAAAAATTATTTTTCTTTTTTATATTGGAGGTAATCTCACCACCATATATATAAAATAATAAAATTTTAAAAATTATTTCTCAACTGCATACAACTAAACAAATTATTTATACTTGCAGCGCTTTCTATTACATCCAATCAAACAGGATGCATATAGTTCTAACTGCTGCATTTTTAACTGGATACATCTCTAACTACACTGTATTCATAATTACATCTAACCAAACGGTCCCACGCTCTAGTCAACAAAAAAAAAAAAAAAAATCTCTAACACATCAAATTATATAAAATTAATATTTAAAAATAAAAAAAATAAACACGATAAGAAAATTAATGAGGCTCAATTTAGTGTTTTTAATTTTGCTGGAGAAGAAAATCTAGGTGTTTTATATATAAATATAAGGATTCTTCTAATATTAGTATTTAAACGTTTGGATAGCAAATAACACATCATCTTACAGCACTTGACTGTATAGTATAATTAATGTTGTTTGATAAAATGTTACTAAATCATATTGTTAGGAGAAACAATTAATGCATTTAATTCTCGGTACATCAACAACAATTTTTTTAAACTATAGCTTCTTCTTTTGAAGCCCAAAATATGTGCTTGTTTCTTCTTCTCTTTTTTGTTACATGGTAAACATTCTTTTTTCCAAAGTAAATTAGCATATTAATTACCAAAAGAACTTAGATGATTTTTATGTTTTTTCCTGAGATTTCTGAGCTTGAAATGCACAAGGCATTACTGTTCCTTGGGTGAACTCTAACTCTAATGAAAGGCTTACTGTATAGAAGAAAACATAAAATAAAAAATAAAAAATAAAAAAATTGAGAGATAGATAGCACTAAACCCTAAACCCTAAACCCATAGCACGCTATCCGTTTCGTTTATTTTATTTAGAAATAAATTTAGCTAAAATTGTGAATCAACTAGGATTCGTACTTGGATCTCAAGTACCAACTACCAAATCCTTTGTCACTTGCTCTAAGAACGGTAAATAGTTAATTTCTTTTATACCCTTCGAAAAGAGTGTAATGTTATATCTGCCCTTCAAAATTAGAAGGGAAAACTTCAAAAACCCCTCATGTGGTTTCATACTTTATCACTTTAGTACCCTGTGATTTAAAATGTATTAAGTTAGTACCCCGTGGTTTCTCACTTTATCACTTTAGTACCATGTGGTTTAAAGTGTATCAAGTTAGTACCCTGTGTTTTCACACTTTATCACTTTAGTACCCTGTAGTTTAAAAAACCACAGGATACCAACTTGATACAAAATTAAAACTACAGGATACTAAAATGATAAAGTGCAAAACCATATGGTACTAATTTGATACACTTTAAACCACAGGGTTCTAAAGTCATAAAGTGAGAAACCACAAGGTACTAACTTGATACATTTTAAACCACATGGTACTAAAGTGAAAAAAATTGAAACCACAAGGGAGATTTTTGAAGTTTTCCCAAATTAGAAAATATTATTTGCCCCCTTATATATATTATTATATACATTGAAGGGCTTATGATATTAGGGTTTAGAAGGATATTAGTGATAGTTTTAAAAATTTAGAAAAATAAGAGTGATATTTTAGATTTCAGAAAGACGGCTGTTATATTTTAAAGTTTTAGATGATTAGACTTAAACGTACCTGTAAAAAAAATTATTAGAAAAAAAAAATAATAAAAAGAATATTGCAGAAGATGTCCTTTCAGGAGGAAGGCAAAAAAAAAAAAGTCCTAGATTGAGTAGGATCTGCAAAGCTTGAATTTTCCACTCTTTATCATTCCCATGTATATATTAATAAACAAATACACTGAAATAAAAGTAACCCAGGTTAAATTTAAAAGGGGAATCACTGTATCATCTGCATAGTACATAGTTTAGTACAAATTAAAGCCATTTCATAGCACTTATCTCTAGATCAACCCCACATGCTATAGCTTAGTTTATTACAAAGTGCCCTAATTTTTTATAATTCTTATACTCCACCTGTCACCAGCTTATCCTTATTAATAACAAATTTTTATAAGTGATTCCTTGGGCATTATAATTTGCTTTGCAAGTAACATGATTACCTTTTTTTCAAAGTTTATTGGCACTAACCTCAAAGCAACCATGCATGGAATGCACTAAACATTTGTTGAAGAATTAAAAATTAGGGTTACTGTATTGGTGGAATTCCTTATTTGTTATCCTGTGAAGTTGTGCTTATATAAAATTTAGGCACCACTTCCTAAGATATGGAGGAATTAGTCCAGTACCCACTGTATGAAAAATTTATTGAGGAGATCCAGTACATTTGAATAGTTTAAAAATAATTTAGAAACTAAAATTATGACAAATTATCATCGTTAACCTTAAAAATATAATATAAGGACTTCTGCTTCAGAACACGTAACGTTCTTTTATAAATTTGGCACTTCTTTTCTTTTCCTTCATAATAAATATATTTTGCTGAAGTTTTAAAACTATATATTAGCCATTCGAAAGGGACGAAACGACAGTTCTTTTATAAATTTGGCACTTCTTTCTCCTTTCCTTCATAATAAATATATATTTCGTTGAAGTTTTAAAACTATATATTAGCCATTCGAAAGGAACAAAACGACAGTTCTTTTATAAATTTGGCACTTCTTTTTTCTTTCCTTCATAATAAATATATATTTCGCTGAAGTTTTAAAACTATATATTAGCCCTTCGAAAGGAACAAAACGACAGTTCTTTTATAAATTTGGCACTTCTTTTTCCTTTCCTTCGTAATAAATATATTTTGCTGAAGTTTTAAAACTATATATTAGCCCTTCGAAAGAAACAAAACGACAGTTCTTTTATAAATTTGACACTTCTTTTTTCTTTCCTTCATAATAAATATATATTTCGTTGAAGTTTTAAAACTATATATTAGCCCTTCGAAAGGGACGAAACGACAGTATTATGAAAAGTAGGGTAAATAATTCGAAAGTTCTATTAACAAGGTAATATTTGTGAAATATAAAGATCCTAACTTAAACAAAAAATATATCACATAAGTAATATAAAATACATCAAATATATATCTAAATTTAAAACACAAAAACTGCATAATTTTTCATGAATGTACACAATTGAGAACTCAGAACCAATTTGGCAAATATTTTATCAAAAAAAATGTATGAAGAAATTGATGAATATATATTTGTTTGCTAGAAATATAAAATAATTTGGCTTGAACTTGGGAGTCTCGAATACCAATAGTCAAATTCTTAGCTAACTGCGATATGTACGTTCGATTTGAAAAAAAAAAAAAAAAAAAATTTGATGTGATATTAGTTTTGGTTTTAGGGCACGTTTCGACTAACAAAACTTAATAAATGCATGGTGAAAGTCAAATGTAGTGCAGTTTCATTTATTAATGTAGAGAAAATTTCTTCTTTAGTTGCTTGTTTTGATGGAAGTCACCAACCTAATAAAATTAGTATTATTCCATTACTTTTGTTACTTTGTTTTGCTGTAACTTAGACCTAAAAAGTGTCATTCTCAAACCTTAGACTTTTAAAAGTATCATTTAAAAATATACAAATTCGATAATAAAATGTAGTGGTTTTAGGTTTTTTAAGGCCAAATTTGTTAAATATAAAAATGTTTAAACACCGTTTTCTAACAGTTTAAGCTTTTAGAGTATAACGGTTGTTTCACATGGTATCAGAGCAAAAGGTCCTGAGTTCGAGTCACTCCAGGCTCCTAGCATTATTAATTTCCCTCCGTTTAATTCAAGTCCACGTCATGGGCCGACTAAAAAGTCTCGGCGGACGTGAGGAGTGTTAAATATAAAAATGTTTAAACACCGTTCTCTAACAGCTTAAGCTTTTAGAGTATAACTGTCGAGTCGAAAAATTCAACTTGTGTTCAGCCCGTTTATTTATGAGTCGAACATGAGCTATCTCACGAATAATAAATTTAAAAGATTAGAAATATTATATATATAAGAAATAAATCTATAAAATCTTATATATTAGACTTTAATCTATAATAGTTGAGACTTTATAGCCTTTTTCGAAATTGAGTTGGGCTTTATATCTAGAATGGGCTAAAACTTAAATAATAAAAATCTATATTATATATATAATTATTTATTTATATATAAATATAAATTATATAAATATAAAATATATGTATTCGAACTTTTATTAAGCGAACACGAGCGAGTTCACTCCGGCTCGCATTTGTTTATTAAACGAATGAAAAATTCACTCGCGTTCGCTCGTTTACTAGATGACCGATCTGATCTCGAGCTCATTTTAAGCCAAACACCGGCTGGCTCGCGATCAGCGACCAATCACTAGTGAGTAAAAAAAAGGCGGGAGCGAGAAAGTAAATACAAGTATGTTTCTCTATTTTTCGAGTTGGCCTGTGAATTCATATCCTAACTTCGCTCACTAACAATATACAATTTCTTACAAAAAGAAATAGAATATGTTTATAGAGTTGTGCTGGTATGCTTTTATAAGCACGGAGGCCTCCGTGCTTCCACTTTGTTTTCGATGTTGACTTTCGAATCAACGATCGACTCAGATTAGACTTGATCTAGAGTATTTGAAGTACCTGGAAAATAAATTTTGCGATTTTTCGATATCATTTGCCTAGTGATCGAAGGGCTCAAAATCACTAATTTTAATGGTCGTGGTGAGGTTGCAAGTTTAACGGTGTAGAAATATCCAAATCACATAAAATTTTGATAGAAAATTCTTTATACTATATAAAACAAGATCAATAACTTTGATCTAAAATTTTAATGTCATATCATCATATTTTGTAAGATTTTTATTTTCAGCCGTTGATTTTGAGCCACTTCGATCACTAGGCAAATGATATCGAAAAATCGCGAAATTTATTTCCTAGGTACTTCAAATACTCTAGATCAATTCTAACGGATCCGATCGTCGATTCGAAAGTCCGAACATCGAAAACAAAGTGGAAGCACGGAGGCCTCCGTGCTTCCATAAGCACCCCAGACGCACTCATGTTTATATCGCAATTTCCTATCCGACGAACGACGCATACTCTCTGCAATTCCAAATAGAGCCCAAGTCGTGGACGGAATTTTGACCCATCACAATGGTCTTAAGAATGACCTAATTCTTAATCTTTTTCTACTTGTGCTGGCTGATCCAATGGCCCTGCCAGACCAACCCATTTGAGAATTCGGCCCAAGTATTTGAAAACTTGCGGCCTGTTATCCCAAAACATCTCTTCAATTTTTTTTTTTTTTTATTTTTTTTTTAGGATAAAAATCTATAGAGCTCACCTGATCCATGAGTCATTTTGAGTTGGTTATTTAATTTTACAAAATTTTAATTTTACTATCCAATATTTTTTAATTTATTTAATATGAGCCAGTTAATTACATTTCGATTTCAAAATTTGAATGCGTTGTTCATTTTTACATATTTAGTTTGTATACTTTATACAATTCTCGTAATTATAAATTTATTATAATAAGTAATTAATTTAGTTTTTGTAGTTAAAGTGCCATTGTCTAACTCAAATCAAACAAATAGAAATAATGGGTAGTAAAATCAAATTTTTAAAAGTTTGGGTAGTTGTTTGAAATAGTTCATTGTTCGAGTAAGTTTTGTATGTTTTTCATCTTTTTATTGTTAAGAATATGTGCAGCTAATCTGAACTTTAGATCGTTTGAAAATAACTTTTAATTTTATGACTTTTTTTTTATTTATTTTAGCTGTTTATTAATTTTGTAAAACTATTGATGCATAGCATAAACGTTTGAATTAGCAATATGACATGCATTTAAAAAAAAAAAAGGTACAATATATAAATATCTGGATGCAAGAGGTGCAGATAAATATTTTTAAAAAGACAAATTAAATTATTTTTTAAAAAATAAATGTTTTAAAAATTGGATGGCTATTCCTAAAGAAAAATGCTACAAGTACAGCTAAGTGTAGATCTTACTTCCAATCTAGGGTTCACAATAATTAAATAGGTTTTAGTAAAAAAAGGGGGGTAAAAACATACATAATTTATCTTAATTATGAATCATTTTGGATCGGCTCTTCAATTTTTTAAAATTTTAATTTTATTATCTAATATTTTAATTGTTTGATTTGAGTTAGTCACTATAACTTCAAATTTTAAGTTAATTATTTATTTTACTAAATTTTTAGTTGTGAAAATTATATAAAAAATACTAATTAAATTTGTAAAGATAAATGAAACATTTAACATTTAAATTCAAAGTACTATTAACTAACTCAAATAAAATAAATTTAAAAATTGGCCAGTAAGATAGTAATTTTAAAAGATTGAATAGTTAATTCAAAATAGTTTGTAGTCTAAATAAATTCTGTACGTTATTATTTTAAAACAATTAATAAAACACCGACCGTCACTAGCGCAAGTGGCAAAGGACTTGATAGTTGATATCCAAAGACTTAAATTCGAAGCATAATTGCTTCACATTTTCATTAAAGTCCGTTTTAAAAAATAAACGAAGCAGGCAAATTTCGACCTTTATCTAAAACTAAGGCTTCGTTTGGGATAAAAAAGTATGATGGAAAAATACATGTTGGCGTTCATACGTAATCTTTGCATTCACATATCACGATAAGTTAGTTATGATATATATTTTTTACGGTTCTAGGAGAACATAGAAGCATATCTTTATATATTTTTATTTAAACTATATTTTATTTAATAGCGTTCGATAAACCTCGAGTACTAAACTAAGCTTTATTACAATTTCAATTTTTTTGGGGGGTTTTTCTAAATTTTTTCCTCCTCCTCTGTCGAGTTATACTAGGTGTACACCCCAAAGGAGTGTATATCTTACAACCCCACCCATCCTTGGGTGGGCAGTCACATTATGTGACTGGTGAGTAAATTTTCACCGTAGGATGGATGAGTTGTAAGATGTACACCTCCTTTTGGGGTGTACATCTAGCATTTTCCCTGTCCGAAAGCAACCCCCTCACAAAAAATAGTCTTATCAATTTTTATAATTATAAAAATAATTTTTCGAAAAAAATAATTATAAAAATAGGTCTCTAAATGCGGTGAATGATTCACCGTATTCATAACTACTTATAAATAGTAGAAAAAAAATAAAAGCGGTGAACCATTCACCGCTTTTATTAATATAAAAATATAAAAATAAATAAGAAAAATAAAGAAAGCGGTGAATGACTCATCATTTTAAAAACGATGAATGACTCTTTAAAAATGAATCGTTCAATAAATTTATATTTATAAATATAAATTTAATAATTTTTAAAATAAAAGTTTTGGAGGAGTCTATTGCAATAAAAAAACCCCCTCACCATCATTTGTCGGACTGTCGGACCCGAGTCCGCAGTCGCCGCCGGCTTCTCCATCCTTCCCACAAAACCCGCAGAAAAAAAGAAAAAAAAAAACCCAAAAATGGACGCCATAAGAAAGCAAGCTACCAAGCTAAGAGAGCAAGTCGCCAAGCAACAGCAGGTTCCCAACCCCTCTCTCTCTCTCTCTCTCTCTCTTTCTCTCTCTCTCTCTCTCTCTCTCTCTACACTTTTGCCCTGCTATGCAAAGAGATATTTGTTGGTTTTTGTGTTATTTTTATTTTTTATTTTTTTCGCCCCCCTACGTTTTTGATCTAGCAATTGAGGACAATGCTGGGTATTTTGACTTCGAATCTGTGGTTGAGGTTTTTTTTTTTCAAAAAATAGGATTCGCAAGCTAATAATTATTGTTCCTAAGTTTTTTTTTTTCTTTTTTTTTTTTTGTTTTTTATATCAAGAAAAAACTTTGAAAATTGTTTCCGTGGTATAGCGCATTTACAAATTTCAATGCTGGGGTTCAAAGTGTAACATTTTGCTCCTCTGTGATTTTTCTTTTTACGCTTCGTTTGGATCGAGAGAATAGCAAGGAAAAAAAAGAAAAAAAAATAAGGGCAAACGTTCAATTTGTCCTTGTGAGTAGCCATTAATGGATATGGATACCCAAAATTTAAGCCGAATCCGAACGAAGTGCATTTATCCGATGCTAACCATATAATATAGTTTTGGATATGGATATCAAAAACGAAAACTGGACGAATTTGGATTCAGATATGAATTTTGATTCTATCCGACCCGAACCCGAATCTGAACCTGAAATTATTTTACATTATATATAATACATATAGAAATGTTTGATGTTATACTTAAATTTGTATTTTCAAATTTTAGATTTAATGTAATATATTTTGAAATATTGTAAAGAGAAATAATCGTTTCGGGTTTGGATTTTCAAGTTCGGGCTCGGGTTCGGGTATCGGATTTTTGGCCAGATTTGGGTTTGGATATGAAATTTTAAAATCCGTCGGATTGGGATTCGGGTTTGGTAGTCGGGTTCAGGTTGAGTTTTTTGAAAATCCGTCCCGAATCCGACCCGTTGACATCTCTGCTTGTGAAATTTAGTCCTGTGGCTTGAATGGTTGCAGTTAACTATTCCGTGGTTTTATTTTAGTTTCACCGTGCGGTTCTTCCATTAAACAGAGTTGCAAAGTGATATTTTTTTGCAAACTACGGGATAGTAAATTGTATATCATAGGGTAGTGAAATGTTGTATTGTACCATTATGTACCGTTATGTGCTTTCTAAGAAAGTATCACTTTGCTACAACGGTAGTCGTTAGAACCCTGCGAAAACTACATAGCGGCAAAGTGAAAGTGCGCTAAACCACGAGGCCAAATTAAAGTGACCCAAAAGATAAAGTAACTTTTCTTTAGTTTTCCGCAAGGAACTGTCATAACAAAGTAGCAAAGTGATAAATTTTATAAATCACATGATGGTGATGGTAGAGTGCAACACGCGGGGTGGCAAAGTGTTACATTTTAGCAAGTACCGCCACATGCTTTATAAAATATGCACTTTGCTACTTTTAAATTACCACTATTTGTTGAAAGATTAAACAGAAACCACGAGTACAAAGTCTTAGAGTTTAAGCCGTAGGATAGTAAACTGCAGATGCACTATTCGGTTGGGAGTGCTTTTGGAAGTTGCTCATGTTTTTTGATACATCATAGAGAGACGTCTGTACCATTTTTAGATGCATAAATATGATGAAGCAAAATTGGAGTTATTTGATAGCGTATGATGGAGTTATGGAAGAGCGATTCAAGAGAAGTAGCATAAAGTAGTTATGAAGTGAGTAGCTATCCAAATGCTTCAAAGTAATTATGGTAGATAAGTAGAGTGATTGCTTTTTTAGGTTCTAGGCTTCATCTTGTATTATTACTATGAATAAATGAATAAGCCGTATGATCTTCAAATGAATGAATATGGTTTATCTTTTCATATTTTCTTGGGCATTGTGACCATCTTGTGAAAATCATGATAGGCCGTTCTCAAGCAATTTGGAAATGGTGGATATGCAAGTTTTGATTATGTGTTTAGCGATGAGGCAGAACTTCAGCAGCATCAGAAACTAGAGAAGCTTTACATATCAACCCGCTCAGGAAAGGTTAGCCATCTTATGACAAATCTATTCGACTAGTTTCTGTATGTCTAACTCTAGTGTTTCTTTCAGCATTTTCAAAGGGATATTGTTCGTGGTGTGGAAGGTTATATAGTCACAGGATCCAAACAAGTTGAACTTGGTATCTATATAGCCCTAGTTCTTTTTTTCTCACTTTTTATTTTGTCATGTATGTACATAAAGATTATAGATACCTTCCTCAGGCACAAAACTATCAGAAGATAGCAAGAAGTACGGTGCCGAGGACAGCTGTACAAATGTAAGTACGTTATCAAAAGCTGCACTAACCTTTGGGCGTGCTCGTGCCCAGATGGAAAAGGAACGTGGGGACTTATTGAAAGCTCTCAGCACCCAGGTGTGTTTTTTTTTTCTTTCTGTGTAGCTGATTGTTCATTTCTTCTTTTTAATGAGCTTTGGTTATATTGCAGATGTTACTTTTGGGAATCTAAAGCATGCAAATTAGTTGCCCTCTTGTTTCACTTTCTATATACTCCTTAATAACACTTTTGCTCTAGAGTCAACTCCTACTTTTATGTGTTTGTGTTCTTGTTATTAGCCCTTGTCATGAATAATGACTTGTCGAGTGTAAGTAATTTGGGCGCCCATGGAAAGGAGACCATGCACATTTTCTTCCCTGGCTGCTGGGAGCTCTATATATATATATATATATATATACACACACACACACACACACACTCCTTTTCATGGTTGGAAAGCTATGCTTTCTGAATGTTGCCTTCGACGAGAACCTCAAAGATTATACAAGTGTTCTAGATTGGAAGGATGATTGTACGGATTTACTAATATATCTTGGCTGAGCTACTGTGCTGTCTGGAGTTTGTAAACATTAAAAATTCTATGCAGCACGTCTATACGGATATAAATTTAGCATATTATGTCTTGCAAGTTGTAACCTAGAATTATATAATTTTTGTTTATCAGACCTTCGAGTGTGCTAAGCAGTTCGCTACCTAGCTAGTCCTAGATTTATGCATTTTCCTTGTTGTAAATATGTAATCTATGTTGCACAGGTGTACTGCACCCTCTGTCCTATCCTTGTTCAGTTTATTAGTTTATCAAGTTTAGTTAAGTGCATTGGTCTTAATATCTTCTGGTATAAGGTTCCTTATGAAGCACAGATACTTCAACTTACGTGCTGTTTGCGTATCACATACATATTGCATATGGATATGCGCTCGATACACGCTCAATACGTGTCCAATAGGGGATTGGAGTATCTGGAATTTTTTTGAAAAGTAAAAAAAAAACACAGGATACAGCTCAGAAATGGAGGTGATACAGAGGATACGGCCGGGGTACCGGGGGATGCGGCTAGATTTTTTTCTGGTCTAAAATGATTGGAGCCAAAAAAATTTCGTTCAAATCCATTTCCTAATCCACTGAAAATAAGGAAAACAGTAGTAAAAATTGTCAATCTCTCTTCAATTCTTCATTTTTCTATCTTTTTGCTTGGACGGTAGAAGGCACTCTCTCTCACCGTCCCCGCACAATATTAAGTTATAGTTTAGGCCTTTAAGGATTAACTTTTACTTTTTTAATCTAATTGACCCATCTAGTGTCAAGTGTCAACCAAGAAGGGCCATAGAGAATGATTTTTTCCTATTTTTATGAAAGTTTTAGCATTTTTTTTGTCAATGTTTTATATAATAGAACCTAATGATATTTGAAAACATACATATATGATGAATGGCTAATTTAGTTTGTGCAACTAAATATCTATTGTTATCATTTGGTCAAGCTAGATGATAGTTGGTTAATAGTCTTTGAATTATTATTCCTTATGATTAATTATCTTTTTTGATGAACAAAGTTAGAATATTTGTACAAGCTGATGCATATATCTCTTAAATATAACTCAGGTATCCTAATTGTTCTCAATATATTATTATATATAGTCAACATAAGTTTAAATAAATTTAAATAATATTTTATTCAAGTATCCACTGCGTATCGAATTCTAGAATTTTTGGGACTTGCTGTATTACCATATCAATATCCTTGTATCCATATCTGTGCAACATAGAAGTTTCCTAATAGAATATTCTGTGGTAATGTTGATTTGGGTCTATCGATGTTTTTATAAACAGTTCACTATTTTGTCATATTCTTAATACCACTTTTTTCTTTTTGTTTTTGTTTTCTAAACTATAAACAGGTGATGGTAGACTAGTTGGCTCATTTGAATTCACAAATCTTGATTTGTTTGTATGATAATGAGCTGATCAGATAGTGTCAAAATTCTTGTCAGGTCGCAGAGCCGTTAAGAGCAATGGTAGTAGGTACCCCATTGGAGGATGCCCGCCACCTAGCTCAACGGTATGACAAAATGCGTCAAGAAGCTGAAGCTCAGGTAACACTATATGCTAATATCTATGTGGACAATTATATTCTACGTTAGATATACCCTCCGAAATCATATATACCATATTCATCATTGCAAAATCTGAATTTTCAAATATAACCTTCAAAAACTTAATTCGTTACACATATAGTACCCATTTTGCTATCTTCTGCTTATAGTTGCAGTCATCTTTAGCAAACAAGAGTAGAGCTTCTGTTGTGGTGTGAAGTAGAGATGAGATTTTCGTGATTTTAGATAGATTTTTAGGATATCTTTATATAGCATAAATTCCTAAAAATTAGGGATATTTATGCTTTTACGCTTTTCCAAATTAGCTCTTGCGTTTGATAGAAAAGCTATTTATGCTTTTCCAAATAGTACAACTCAAACAACTTCTAACAGTAGTACACCCTACTTTCAGGCGAAAGTAAACCCTACCTTTGTAATCTTTTTGTAAAAAAATGCCTCTCTTGAAAACTTTTTATGATGCAAAACCAACATCTCCCATGAATTAGATGACTCCTACTGAAGAGCAAACTGCATTATTAAGGGGTTGAAAATATATATTTAAGGGGATGTATGTGTAAAGATGATTTGTCAGGGATATATTATGTAAAAGCCCCTTTATTTCATTGTACTGTGTTATTGCTCCTGTTGCCACATTCAGTTTGCTATGCATGGTTTGGATGATAATATTTCATATTTGGTTCATGATTGAAATAGGAATGAGAAATATAATTAGATTGCATTGGAATGAAAAATGGAATTACGAATCATCCAAAAAATACTTGGTTCATTATTGGAATGGAAATCGGAATGGACAATTGGGACTCATAGGATTTTGGGAGTGTTTTGATTAAGGGAGAGGAGAGTGATGAAGGGCAAGGAGGGAGAGGTGTTTGTGAAAGAGGGTTTTAATTCGTTTACTAATATGGGCCAATTGAGAATTCAAAGTCAGATTGGGCCATAAATGGATTAAACTATTCCCATTCCAGAGTGGAATGAGAATCGGAATCCGGTTCCTATAAAACAAACCACATCTATTGGAATCAGTCAATCCTGTACCCATTCCCGAGTCTAAAATAGGTGAACCAAACAAACCCTTATTGTCATCAGCTAATAGATTCTCCACTTTCTAAATGGCACACACTTTGCAGGCTATTGAAGTTTCAAAACGCCATATCAAAGGGAGAGAAGACGCTGGTAATATTGATAACAATTTGAAGTTGGAAGCAGCTGAATCAAAGTTGCAAGACTTGAAGTCGAACATGACAGTGCTTGGTAAAGAAGCCATAGTAGCAATGACTGCTGTAGAAGCTCAACAACAAAGATTAACCTTACAACGTCTTATTGCAATGGTATGGTTTATTCCCCACTTTCTGAAATGTCATTTTTTTTATTTTAACATTTCTCATGTCACTAATAATGCTTTGGCACAAAAAAAAGCTGATAAATCGTATTCTCCTAATTGAAGGTTGAATTAGAGCGCACTTATCATCAGAAAGTCCTTGAAATGCTCGATCAGCTTGAAGAAGAGGCAAGTGACGCATCTTTTTTTTTTGGTTTGCAAAAGCAAGAGCTAATATTGGTCTCAGTGAAGTGTTTTTCATAATAAGGACTTTTGTCCTTCTCCATTCATTTTCACTTAAAGCTGTGATGGACAGATGGTATCAGAGAGGCAGCGAATTGAAGCCACTCCAAGCCCAGTAATAGAAGATCCTGTGCCACCTCCTCCTTCATATGAAGACGCCAATGGCATATATTCTTCCCAAACAGTTAATGGATCAGGAGATTCTGTGGGATATTTTCTGGCGGAGGTACTCAATATAGCTTTTAATTTTTTGGATGTGCAATGAAATGTTGGACTAGAACCAATTCTTTGGTGGTTGGTTCTGTTTTGATGGTCTTTTTCATAACTCTTTTACTTAATTGCATCATGAAGGTTGTGCATGCATATCAGGCTGAGTCAGATGTTGAGTTGGACCTGTCGGTTGGGGACTTTGTTGTTGTAAGAAAGGTAGTTTGTTTCTGTCAACCTTTATTCCCATTGCGCATTTGTCCACTATTGAATGTAAAAATATAAAAACATTGTTATCTAACAGCTTAAACTTTTGGAGAAAAACAGTTGTTTTATATAATTTAACATGATATTAGACTAGAGAATCTTGAGTTCAAGTCCTATCAGGCTCCTAGCGTTATTTAATTTTCCGTCTTGGGCTTATTAAAAAGTTTCGAGCCAGACGCGAGGGGCAGTGTTGAATATAAAAATATTCTCTAACAGCTTAAGCTTTTGGAGAAAAATAGTTGTTTTGTATAATTTAACATTCATCATTAGCTTTGATTGTTAATTTCCCTCTCCTTAGGTATTCAGAACCATACTATATTGTTTGAGAAGCATCATGAAATAGAGTAAGGCTGCTGTACTCTTATGAGTATTGAGCCCTTTGTACTCATAAATTGTTTTCAATGATGGAGCTTCCCAATCGACGATTTACACCGTTAAATATGATCTAAAGCATTTAAAACTACTAAAAAATGAATTTGTGATTTTTCAAAATTATAATAAAGCAATCAAGCGGGCATAAAATGAACGGTCAAAATCGAACGACATCCTAAAAAACAATGTTTGGATCCTTCAATTTAAGATCGGAGTTATTGATCTTAATCTAGATAGTGAATACAATTTCTATCAAAAATTCAACTAATTTCAATTTTTTTACACCGTTAAACTAGCAAGTATTCCTACTGGTCGTTAAAAATTATCAATTTTGAGATTTTTTTATTGTAAGGTAAATGATGTCGAAAAATTATAAAATCTGATCTCTAGAAGTTTTAAATGCTCTAATAAATCATGTTTACGGTATGGATCGTCGATTCGGAAGTTTTATTATCGAAAATGACTTATGAGTACGAAGGTGATCGTAATCATAGGGCTCATAGGAGTATAGTAGTCGGACTTCATGAAATAAGTCAATCCTCAACAAAAAGCACGGAGCTGTAATTAGGGGACGCCATAATTTTCCAATGTCCATTGGTTAAGATTTCTGATAGTGACCAACAACCAACAACGAAGGCAGATGGGTATTCTGAACTTGACAGAAATAGACATTGAATTGCTTATATTTTATCCTTGTTTCTGCTGTTGCGCCTAATCTTAAATGGGTCGGTATTCTAAACTTAAATGTGCCCTTTTTTGGGTTTTGGGGTTTGCAGAATAAATTGAAAGAAAATCTTAAAACTTAGAAGACAATTAGAAAGTGAGCAGCCCAGGGAACAAATAATCATAATATCTTGATCTCTAAACGACACTCTAGGCTACTTCGGCTTGTATTCTAAATGATGTTCTAGACTCCCTTGGTGAAAACTATTAGCGTGATTATTGAGATTAATACCAAGAGATATCTGATGATGTTCGCTATGTTTCTCTAACAGTCTTAGTCATTTTTATTCTGATTCTACTGAAATGTAGTATGTATTTCACTGCCTTTGTTTTCTAGTCGGCATCTCTTTACATTATTCTGCGACTTTTTTATTAGATATGTCTTTGATGCTTTGACATTGATTTCTTCGTAACTTGGGACAACCTTGTTCATTGTTTCCCTGCATGTTATTTCCTCTCGAAAACCCTAATTTGAGATGCTGAATGGTCCATACAGGTGGCGAGTAATGGTTGGGCCGAAGGGGAATGCAAAGGTAAAGCTGGATGGTTTCCTTACGGATACGTTGAAAGACGGGATCGCGTACCAGCGACCAAAATTGCTGAAGTATTTTAACATCTTTTTGGACTCGCCAAGAACAGCCGTAAAGTGAGGCTAGTAATGCGCAGTGCAGACTTTTACCCTTCTGTTATGACCAGAAATTTCTGTACAGAATCAAGTTAGTGTACTTGAACTGTAGTTTCTAATTTCGACATTTAAATTCTCAGTAACACCGAAGATGTAGAGCGTCAGGTTCTGGGCTTAATCTTAGGACCTTTTGGATACTATACTTTGTTGTTATCGTCGATGATGATGATTATGATGATGATGATGATGATGATGTAAATTGAGAGTGCTTCCACACTGTTTTGCTTGGCCTTGGCTTGTTGTTGTCAAATTCAGAGTATCTCTCCATTTCCTTTTCTCTTCAAATTCTTTCCACTCAAACAGGCCATATTCAAAACCCAAACTTCAGGAAGGGTTGAAATACTCTGCACAACAGAATCTGCTCCAAAACTCATTTCTCTGTCTCATTGAGAATATTTTGATTGGCACTTAAACTCTTTTGTCTATTGAAATGTAGTAGTTGGTTGAGTATGAAAGGTGTCTACAACTGCATACAAAAAAAGGGCATTAATTCATTATCCCTCAATTGCTTCTATTACCCAAAAGATTGATTATGTTTAGGAAACTGATTTATAAATATATATTTATATTTTCACTCACGTATCTGTTGGGTAGAAAAGACATGTAGAATTAGTAGGTAAGATATGCAAAAAATTATCTCATTAAATATTGAAGGTGAGAATTAAATTCATGACCTTACAGAATGAATGGGGTCTAGAATTGTCTCTAATACTATATTATCCAAAAAAAAACCGATCTAATCTATACCTAGACATTATTCCTTCAAAAACAAGCCACGTTGCGGAGTTCAGGGAAACCAACTCTTCGCCTTCCCTTCACCGTTCCACTAATCTTAACCCAATCCTTCGTCTTTCCTCCACCTATAAAGCTATAACATCTAATTAATAGTCCACTCACTCTTCGTTTTTCCTACAAATATAACTTCTAACTAATAGTCTACTCACCTTAATCCAACCCTTCGCCTTTCCTACAAACATAACATCTAATTAATGGTTCACTTACTTTAATTCTAATCTAAACTACCCGTCGCAACGCATGGATTACTACACTAGTATTTCAGGAATTTAGAAATATATATTAACACCTTTATATTTCTTACTGAGTTCTTTTTTCAAAATTCTTTTAAAAAAATAAACTAAGTGGGTAGCATGCCACCTCTCCCAAAAAAAAAAAAAAAAAAAAAAAATCATTCTTGCTTTGGATATAATCTTTGTTCCTCTCGAAAATTTAGACTACGAAAGTTGTAATAGATTAGATTTAAACCTTAGGTTGCAAAGTAAAAAAAAAAATAAAAATAATAAAAATAAAAATAAAAAATTGTATTGCAGACAATTATCACTAGATAGTTTGTTTTGGCATAGGTCCTTTATTTGAATTTTATCCAAATGTTTACTTAGATTGCCAAACTTCATGTTGTCTATTTGAAGCTTCTTAGCTTCTTGTGGCATAGAGAAAATGTGAAAAAGTTATTAATGCTTCCTTCAACAATTCTACTTAATAAGCACTTGGGAAAAGCTTTAATTACTTAATAGAGTAAAATAAGTCCATTAGTTAAACCATTAGCTTATCTTGAAGATGAGAAGCCTATTAAAAGTTTTGGATCTAAATTTATGACCAGACAATTTTTTTTAAAAAGAAAAAAATCATTATCAGATTATGTGCTACTTAATGATTAGAATTAGAGAACTGGACCCCAAACCGATTGTCGTAAAATAGATTAGGGGCCGTTGGGCATTCGATTATGTGATTTTATTCAATTAATCGAGTGGTACTAGGGGTGTAAACGAGCCGAACACGAGCTGGAGCCGAAAAATTCGGCTCGTGTTCGGCTCGCACTTACGAACCACCAACGAACAATAAAAAAAAAAAAATAGATTAAATATATTAAAAAAATAAATTTATAAAATTTTATCCAATAGACTTTGATTTAACAGTTAAAACTTTATATACAAGTGAGTCTTTTTTATAATTAAGCTCGTATTTATATTTTTATTTTGCTAAAAATTAAATAATAAAAATATATATTATATATAATTATTTATTTATATATAAAAATACAAATTAAATAAATTATATAAATATAAAATATATGTATTCGAAAGCTGTTATCGAGCCGAATACGAGCGAGCTGACCCCGGCTCGTGTTCAGCTCGTTATTAAACGAGCTGAAAAATTCAGCTCGTGTTCGGCTCGTTTACTAAACGAGTGAGCCGATCTCGAGCTCATTTCGAGCCGAAACAGTGGCTCGCGAGCAATGAGCTGGATTGCCACCCCTAAGTGGTACGACCGAATAAACTCATCAACTGAAGACCGAAAAGAAAACTTTCCGTTGGAGAGTCCCCAATTGGCCAAGCGATCCACCATTTCAACATTTTTATAGACTCTCGAAGTCCATCCAAAACTGAAATGTTTGAATCTCTCTGTAAAAGTTTATAGCTCCATGATTTTTGTCGAGTTTCGGAGATTAGTGAATCCGAATGATAACTCTAACTCCGAAGGTGCAAAGGCTTTGACGATGGACACTAAATCTGGAAAGATATCAAAAGTTTTTCGGGGATGCATTTAGGGGTGGAACTGGGCCCGGGCCTAAACAAGGTCCGGCCCGATGGGCCATGTTTGGGCCGAGCTTTGGGTATGAAAAATATAACTTTGGGTTCGGGTCGGGCTTAAAAATTTAGGCCCGAAAAAATTTGGGCCTATTTGGACATGTCCAAGTCCGGCCCCAACCCGGCCCGAAAGTCCGATATATTAATTATCAGTATAAAATATATATATATATATATATATATATATATATATATATATATATATATATATATATATATATATATATATATATATATATATATATATATATATATATATATATATATATATATATATAATGCTATCATAGACGAAGCGTTCGGTGCTACCAAATTTTTAGCCATTGGATTGTGAGATGTGTGGTTAGGATGATGTGGGCCCCCTAGGATCTCACAATCCAATGGCTAAAAATTTGGTAGCACAAATGACTTGGTGCTATTAATAGCATAGTAGCCTAGTTCTATATATATATATATATATATATATATATATATATATATATATATAGTATTTATCTATAAAAGGAATAAATGATATAGTATAACATATATAGTATATATTGTTAATTTGTTATTAATGATATATATTTATATATATGAAGATATATTATATATTAACAAAATATTTAGTTCCATATTAGGATATATTAAATAGTATTATTATATATAGTTAGTTAATTCTATGTACATAATTAGACGTTCTATCATCTATCTATGTACATAAAATTTAAGGATAATTTTAAAATTTTAAAATATCATAATAAAATTTCAATAAAGATAGGTTTTTTATTTTAATTTTATAAAATAAAAGTATTTATATATTATATGATAAATGCATAAAATGGGCTCCACAAAGCCCTATGGGTATTGGGTATTAGGCTTGGGCTTGGGGCGGGCTTTAATTGTTTTTAAAAAAATAGGTAAAAGCCCGACCCGAAGCCCAATATTTTTTTTCGGCCGGGCTTGGGCATAGTATTACCCGACCCAAACCCGGCCCAGTTCCACCCCTAGATGCATTAGCAAAAGAAGTTCTATCACTCAGGAGATTGCTCCAATTTCCGCAGAGCAAGCATCGTGGATTGCCTTTATTGCATCGGATATGCACGCAATGGTTCCATGTTGGTTGGTAATCTCGCAGCTTTTAACGTGTCTTCCACAAAGGTTAAAAGTAGCTTCGAGAAGTAAAAACATATAGAATTACCTGAACTGTCGACCATTTTGATTTAACTATCCAACCTTTCAAAAGTTCTGATTTTATTATCCAACCTCTCAATTTATTTGATTCGAGTCAATAAACAACACTTTGACTTGAAAATTTTAAATATATTGTCTATCTTTAACAGTTTAGTTAGCATAATTATTAGAGTAAGTAATTAGCTTAAATTTTGAAGTCAAAGCGCTGTTGACTGATTCAAATTAAACAAATTGAAAGATTTTGGTGGTAAAATTTAAATTTTCGAAGATTGAAAAGTCGAATCAATATGGTCTATAGTTTAGGGAATTAGCTTTGTGCATTTTCATCAGTTCTTAATATATGCCATGATCCTGCAGCTACCATAGCAACAACAAGTGTCAGAGCCAAAACAGTAGTGGATCCAACACTTTAACCAACAAAACTTAAAGAAAGAGCATCTTTGTGGATTTAGCATCTGTTACTAATGAATAATAAAGAAAAAATTGAAAGTAACAAGTAAAGAATTGGTCCCATTAGTTAAGCACCCACATTTATGATAAAAAAAATGAACAAACAAAGCAACAAACTTAGAATTGATCCACATTATCTTCGATGAAATTATTGATCCCATTATCTTGGATGAAGTAATTAGTTATCTCAAACAAATCATCTCAGATCATGAGCAACTTTTCGTTAAATAATAGCTTAAGATTCTGAACAATAAATTATGAGCTTCATGCACAATTATTTACGAAAACTTTTATCTTTCTTTAAGAAGCGCAACATTTCGAGCAATAATGGTTCATTCAGAAATGGCAACCCAACCTTCGAATCAGTTCGATATTGTTTAAAAGCCTCTATTATTTCAGATTTGAATAAGATTTAACAGATATAAAATGGGCGAACGAGAAATCATATGAGAATGTCATTACAATGTGAGTCAACTAGTGACAATAACAAGATTGCGGAGAACAGAACATATGATTTGTACAAATGGCGTTTAAATTTTGAAGGGAAAACAAAATAAGGAAAGAGAAACAAGAAGTTGATTTCCACTGGAATCATGATCATGTTTCCATCATGCATCCGTGTAGAAGTCGTCGATCACCGTCCGAACCACCAACGGAATCCTCACCGAGTGAACTCCATCCTCCCACGACAAACTTCCGAACATATACCGCCCTCGCACGTCTAGCTTCGGCCGAAAAGTTACCTTGAATGACAACTTCTTCGCAGTAATGCTAAACAACAAGACTTTGGGCTCGACATTTACATGTACTCCTTTTGGAGCTTCTACGCGAGCTCGATACACCGCATTAACCGGACCTACATTTGTAACCGTTCTTGATACTGTCAGGGTCTTTCTTAGTCCAGGAATGGATATGGAAGGGAGATTCAAGTCCTTCTGCGATCGACGCGAGCTTTTGCACGCGGTGTTGTGCTGCGTCATTGAGCTTATAGCGGAGTTATTGTATCCCATGGAGCAAAGAAAACGGATATAATCGGAAACACCCGTGTCGTAAACTAGACCAGGATCTAAAGCCTTGTTTGGGTCTACGTGGCCACCTCCGTGATCGAATGCGTCGGCTTGCTTGTAAGGAGCTCCTTCAGCTACTATACTGAGGCCATATTCGTCATGTGTGCTAGCTGTCGAAGAAATGAAAAGCAATTTCAGAATCAAGTAGCCAGAGAAATCGATCTCATTTTATTTATGATGGGCTTGAAATGGTTATTTTGCAATTTCAGATAGCCAGGGAACTAGTTTGGAGCTACTTGTGTATTTAACCCTTTTTGAATCAATGAATTAAGAAAGATTGAGGCAGTAGATTTGACTGCAGCAGACCTGTTGTGACCAGCGCGGATTTAATCGCGGCGGGGCTCCAATCAGGATGGATCGATTTGAGAAGTGCTACGACAGCTGAGATGTGCGGGCACGACATCGACGTTCCCGAATCAATCCTGAAATTAACTGGCCTGCTAGTGGGAGATAAAATGGAAGCTGGGGGCCATGCTGCCAAAATGTTCACACCAGGTGCAGCAATATCAGGCTGCAGAGTGTATCCATGAGTTAACCACAGAAAAGCCGGCATTACTTTAATAGCAAAAATCGTGGCCTTATCACTTCCGACTGGTGTACTTAAATCAAACTTACGGAGAATTACCTTCAGTACAGAGGGGGACAATGAACTCGGGCCTCGAGACGAGAAGCTTGCCACTTCAGGAGCTATCAGTTTCCCAAGAATTGTCTTTGCAGAGCTAAATTTCACAACCGGTTTTCTGCGGAAAAGTGTCATGAGAAGCTTGCTGCTTTACTCTCCAAAACCAAATTGGTACCAAATTAGAAAACGAAGGGACCTCGAAGGACACATATATACATGTACCTTGTGTTGCCGATGTAATTTAGTATGGTACTTCCGGTTTCAAAGTCTACTTGGACGCACGGAATATCATATGAAGATGCAATATCCTTCGTCGTGAACTGAGCGAAGATGACTCCGACACCGAGTGCTTTTCTGACTGTGTCTGCCGCGACAGAAGCCACCCTTTGGCCCCGTGTTTGGAAACAAAGTACAATTTTTCCTCTTGCTAGAGTCGCATTAAGAGATCCTGTATTGCAACTTCTACGAGGGCATTAACTTGAATAGAATGAAATTTCACCCCGATTTCGATGGAGTTGGGAACGTGGAGAGGAATAAAGGTTACCTTGCATCACTATCTTCTGCATCACTGGAGGCGATATCTTCGGCGTTAACAATTTGGTAGTTCCTCTTATGATGCTTTCCAGGGTATAGAGTTTGACCCTGAATTTAGAACACATATGCCCAGTGCTAAACAAACATAAACAAAACAAACATGAAACAAGAAACAAGAAGTTGAACACTTACCACAAAAGTACTGTTATCCCCGAGGGTGATCCTCGAAATGAAAGTCCGGTCAATCGTGCTTGCTGCAACAGTTATAATCCACGGAGCGGTATTGATCACTGTCTGCGAGTACGGCCCGGAATTCCCTGCAGAACAAACAACAGAAATTCCTCTGCCCACGGCATGAAAAGAGCCGATCGCCAAAACATCCTCGACATAAGTAGGGAGAGGTGGCGCTTGGCCCAAAGAAACTGATAGAACATCCACGCCATCATGTATGGCATCGTCGAAAGCGGCGAGAATGTCTGCAGAGCTGCAGTCTCCTGTGGCCCAGCATACTTTATAGATAGCAAGTCGGGCCCGTGAAGCTCCTCCTCTTGCTAAGCCTTGAGCAAGCCCATTGAAGCTCGCGTTGGCCACTAAGCCACCAGCGGCAGTCGATGATGTGTGCGTGCCGTGGCCGACAGCATCGCGGGGGGACAGGAATTCAAACACTTCACTCGTGTTTAGTTTACCGTTTTCAGCTTCATATCCTTTGATGTACCACCGTGCTCCGATTATTTTCCTGCAGAAAGAAACCTACCATGAAGCTTTCAAGTTACCACCGTGATAACTGTTAAGTTCTCGGAGGGTTTGAGTTTCACATTTTTCGACATAAGCAAGCAAGACTCTTTAGGAAAAGGGTAATCTAATTGGACGGTAAGTATGTTACAACGAAATAGGAGACCTCAGTATTGAGACTCATACATCATTTGGTCAGATGTGGTAGGATATTTAGTTGGACAACACCTCATGCAGTAACATTATTAATCGACGAGTAGTTGAATGAAACCCAAAAAAAGAAATATTGCTACCCTTAGAGCAATCGAAATGGCGAGTAAATTCACTTCGAATCTGAAAGAAATCCTTAGGCTTTGTTTAGCTTCAGTAAGATAATAATATTTGTCGATTTATAAGCGAAGAATATTATATGATAGAGCTTGGACAAAAAAATCTTTCTAAAAATATGAGTTGAAAAGGTGAAATGGGACATATATATAGCTAGACAAATAGCTGGTACAAACTAAGAGAGATACAATTGACATCAAGAGATAGTCCTAAATAAATGAAGAATATCAAATTCTGCTTTGTCGACGAAGCAGGTGTGAGGATGAAAGTCGCCAACCTATTGCAGTTTGAAGCACGAAACTTCTCGCCTTCGACGCATTTCCCTCTCCACCGTGACGGAACTTCTCCCATGCCATCATCTTTAAAGCTTTCGGATTCTGGCCATATTCCTTCGAATAAAAGTACATAGGCAAAAACTTCAACAAATATGAAGCTCCAACTTAAAATTTTTATGATGAATCATTAAAACATTAGACTCACCTGTATCCAACACACCAATAATCGACCTCTCGCCGAATCTACTCGATGAGAGGAGCCCATTTGAAGGTTCTGGACTCAGATGCAGAAAATCCCAACTCCTGGTGGTGTGCAATTCGAGAATCCGGTTCGGGACAACCCGAACAACTCCGGGCCAGTCTGAATTAATCCATTATGCAACAAAATGAAAATAAATAATTCTCAGAAACAATGATACCCAGAAAAAAAAAAGAAAAAAAAGAGAAGAAGAACAAGAACAATTCAAATCAACTTGTCATCCTCCAAATACACACCGACAAGGCGGGCCGCCTGAGATTCCGAGAGCACAGCAGCAAATCCTGAGAACCCATGCTTGAAGCTATAAAGAATTGATGTTTTCGCCTCTTCTTCACTAGAAACAGCAAAATAATAAGCCTTTATTGTAGCTAATTTGTGTGGCTAAATTCAAAGGAACAGTTCTGTAAAATCTTGCAGATTAAACAAAGTGATTTAACAGGCAAAACTAAAGAAGGAAATTAAGAGAGACCTCCCAAGCACACTGGTGAGGATCCCATGGTGGAGTTCATGAACAAGCTGTGGCTGCATCTGGGGTTTCTCCCCCATGTACACAATGTACACCTAACCATGAGAACAACAACAACAACAACAACAACAACAGTAAAACCCCATGTTTAAGCATTGCATAACATCAGTACAGAAAATCAGAAAATGGGCAGTGAGATAACCTTACATTACTGCCAGAAGATGTCCCAAGAAGCAGAAGCTGCAGCAGAAGGAGGCCAAAAACAGTGCTCTGAGAAGCAGAAGCCAAAACCATTTCTTCCCCCAAAAAAAGCACTAGTAGCAGCAGCAGCAGCAGCAGCAGCAGCAATAATTGTAATATTAGTATTAGTATTAGTAGTAGTAGTAATAATAGAGGAGAAATTAAGAGAGCCCAAGATCTGTTGTTGTTGTGTTGTTGTTGGGCAGTGGGGATGGCTGATTTATCCAGGAGATTGTCGGTTCAATTCAAACTCAAAAGTAATGGTAATTTATTTGGGGCCTTAAAAAAAAGTCTGAATCTTTTCTTATCATCTGCTATTCTTTGTTTTTTTAACTCTTGCAGGTGTTGGGTTCTTTTATTTGTAGCTGGTCTTTTATAACTTTTTATTGTGGTTTGTAGCTTTTGTTGTGTCAGTGTTATATTTGGGAAGTGGGTTGGTTGTGGTGGAAAGGAGGAGGATAAGTGAAGTGAAAGAGGAGAGGGGGTTGACTTGGAAGTGGGGAGGAGTAGGATGTCAATGGGTATGGATACCCGAAAAATTACCCGAACCCGAATCCGAACGGGGCGGGTATATCCGAGCTAAACGGTAAACGAATATGAATTTGATTATGGGTATAAAAAATAAAAACCCGACGGATATGGATACGGGTATGGATTTTGTGTATACCCGACCCGAACCCGAACCCGAAAAAATTATATATATATATTATTTATTTATTTATGTAAGATATAAAATATATAAAATATTATAGTAAAATATTTAATTATGTTTATTTATATAACATGAATGTATTTTGATTGTATTTTATTGTGTTTTGAAATTTTGATTTTACTATAATATATTTTAAAATATGGTAAAAAAAATTTATTATTTTGGGTTTGGTTTTTCGGGTTCGGGTTTCGGGTTTTTTGTCGGGTCCGGATATGGGTATGGATTTTTAAAACCCGTCGGGTTCGGGTTCGGGTTCGGATTCTGGTATCAATTTGGTATTCGGGTCCGGGTTCGGGTTTTTGAAAACCCGACCCAAACCCGTTGACATCCCTAGGGAGGAATGGACTTGGATAAGTGAGTTTCTTTGTGGATTGTGTTAGGTTGTGCCTTTTTTTCCATACTTTTTATAATTTTTTAAAGATTTTTTTTAAAAATAATATAAGATACAAGATTATGATCTTAGAATTCTTTTGGGGGACATGTTTGATTGATGAAAAGTAAAGTATAAAAAATGAAACTTTTAAAAACTGAATTTGTTTGATCATTTAATTAGTTAAAAAAAGATTGATCATATCTCCTTGTTTTTTCGAAAAGTGGGACGTCATTATATAATCAAATTCTCTTTAACCGACTTTCCGTCTAATAAAATAAAATATTATAAAAAAAGGGTAATGAGTTATCGCAACTATAAATTTATTTAAATAAGTAATTAGCTTTAATTTTGAACTTAAAGTACGGGAAACTGACTCAAATCAAATAAATTGTAAGGTCGGATAGTAAAATTAAAATTTTGAAAGGTTAAATAACAGATTTAGAATGATTCATATTTCAGATAAGCTTCGTGCGTTCTTACCTACTTTTAAATTCATTTCCAACTTTGACATTTTCTTCTAGTTGGCTTCAATATTGGAGAGAACTGTAGTTGGATCAGTTAGATGGTTGGAGTTGGGTCTGCTTTTTTTTTTTTAATTTTTTTTTCTAAATACTTTACTATTTTTAGTATTTTTAAGGATTTTTTAAAAAATAATATTAAAAAGAAAATTATAAATTTTGAATTCTTTTAAATTCATTTTCAACTTTGATATTTCTTCTTATTGGTATCTATTTTCTAAAATTGATAAGTTGTAATGTAGCAACCAAACTATAGTTTAGTCAGTAGATATAACTAAAGTTTTAAAAATTTATTATATTTTGAACTCTAAAAAAATTTTGCTGCATTCCAGCTGAATTATATTATAATTATAACAAACAAGATAAAGGATTGGAGGGAGGAACACAAAAATAAAAATAAATAAAAGATCCCTAAAATTATATTTTTTTATGTTATATATTATTTTTATTTTTTTATTTAAAATGTATGGAGTTTCTTTTTCTTTTTTCTCTTCTACTTCTACTGTTAACTATTTTTTTGGGCTTTTTTTGTAAATAGCTCCTTGACAAAAAAATTTTTTAAAATTAGCCCTATCCAAAAAAATTTTGCAAAAATGGCCCTGCACCTGCCACGCAAGTGCCACGTCAGCACCACGCGGGCGGGGCTGGGGCCAGATACTTAAGTTGAACACGGTGAACCATTCAGGGCATGTTTGTTTCAACATAAGTAGACTTGGAGTGGAAGTGGACTTTGGGTTGAAGTAGAGTTGGGGTGAAAATTAGTTCACTTCTGCTGTTTATTTCTAACTGTGAAAAGTGCAGTTCTGTGAGTTTTGTTGTTTGGTAGAAATTAGATGACGTAAAAAGTATAGCTCTTCACCCCGATATACTTACCTCCAAAGTAATATTATTATCTATTTTGTAACTTATAGTGATTAATAAATTATAATAAATAAAAATTAATATAATTATATATATATTTATAAAATAAAATTTAAAAATATTATATTATTTGTTTGCATATAAATTATAATAATGCAACAAATAAAATTCTAAAGTTAAATAATTATTAAAATTTAACAAATTTATTTTTCATCATTTTCTAAATATACAAATTAAACAAAAAATATATTAGAACTTACCTAATCAAATTTGATCATACTTTAGAAGAGATAACCCTAACACATTAATCCATTCTTGCCTTTTTTGCACTTCACCGTAATTGACTTCGCCCCATGAGAGGGCAAAGTCAAGTTCATTATTTTGGGTGAACTGGACTTTCGGGCGTAATAAAGTTACGGTGAACCAAACAGCGGAAGTTGTCAGTTTTCATCGAAAAACACTTCCCCCGTCTCACTTCCACCCCATTTTCGGCGAAACAAATAGGCCCTCACCGTTTTCAAACATGGTGAATGGTTCGTCGTGTCCAATGTATATATCCGGGGCTAAAATGGCTAAGTCGGGGTATTTGTATTGGACACGGTGAACCATTCACCGTGTCCAATACAAAATAATTTTGAGGCTAAAATGACTAAGTTCAGGTATTTGTATTGGACACAGTGAATGATTTATCGTGTCCAATACAACTATTTATATTGGACACGGTAAATGGTTCACCGTGTCCAATACAAATACCCGAACTTAGTCATTTTAGCCTCGAAATTATTTTGTATTGGACACAGTGAATGGTTCACCGTGTTCAACTTAAATACCTAGCCAAGCCACCCCCGCGTGGCACTGACGTGGCATTTGCGTGGCAGGAACAGGACCATTTATGTAAATAAATTTTGGATAGGCCTAATTTAAAAAAAAATTGTCAGGTGCTATTTGCAAAAAAAACTCTTTTTTTTTTTTTTTTTTTTTTTTTTGTTGAGTTAGTTTTAATGTTTGGGCTGAAGGGTGGCGTTTGGAGCAGCAGGGAGTGGCAGACTGGCAGTGGAAGGCTTGGGTTTAGATATGGGGGTTTGATTACAGGGCTTTTTTTAATTTAGTTTCTTGGCAAATTTTTATTTTAAAAATAGTTCGTCAAAATTTAACTTATAAAAATAGTTACGATCCTACCACTGCGCCATCATCGTCACAGCGGGCGGGATTGAACACGGTGAACCATTCATCGTGTTTCATATCTATATATTACTTTTAGGAATGTCAACGGGTCAAGTTTGGATCGGGTTTTAAAAAACCCGAATTCGAATCCGAATCCGAAAATCAAATTAAAACTCGAACACGAATCCGAACCCGGCGGGATATGGACGAGGATTTTTAAAACCAGATCCAAATCCGACCCGTTAACATGCCTATTTGTATTAAAATTTATATTTAATATAAATAGTCCAAGCTATGTAAAAATTATTTATATATTTTAAATTTTTATAGTAATAAATAAAAAAATTAAATTGGACTAAAAAAAATTATAAATTTTCTTCTTTTTATATGAAGAGAGAAAAAATTAAAGTGAGAGGAAAAAGATTGAAGAGAGGGATAAAAATAAAAGAAGAATTGAAGAGAGAGGGATTAAAAAAATTGAAGAAAGAGAAAAAAATAAAAAAAAATGTTTGAAGAGAGAGATAAAAAAAATAAAGAGGGAGAGAGAGAAAAAATAATAAAAATTGAAAAGAGGAAAAAAAAAAAAAAAATGAAGAGCGCGCCCGTGTCGGCTCGCGCCTACGCACGCCGCGCGCTTCGCTCCCGCGCTAATATAATAACCCTACTTCAAACGTTTCTCATCTCTCACTCTCTCTCTCTCGTCTCTCTCTTCCGATCAATTCTCTCTCTCGTCTCTCTCTCTTCCGATCAATTCTCTCTCTCGTCTCTCTCTCTTCCGATCAATTCTCTCTCTCGTCTCTCATCCAAAGGCTAATTAATGGGCGATCGATTCATACCTACTCGGAGCCTGATGGATCTGGATCGCGCGCGATCGTCTCTTCTCGAGCGGAGCACCAAGAAACCGGCGGAGCGGTCCTCGGTCTTGACCCCGAAGGTGTTTGATCGTGTTCATCTTTCTTTCTTCCGATGTTCTAGGGTTTATCTTCGTATTCAAGTTGGATCTTTTGGTTTTTGGTTTCTTGGTTTCTTGGTTTCTTGGTTGGTCCCTGTTATTGTGGCAGGAGGTGTATAGGAGGAGGTTGGAGGATTATCTGAACCTGGATTCCGAAGGGAGGCCGTTCAGGATGCTTCCGTTCTGGCGCCCGAGCACGAGCAATTCCAGGCGGAGCCTTCTTGTGGACGAGATGATGCAAGAGGAGCGCGATCTAGCGAGATATTTCCGCCGCGTTCCATCGGTACTTTACTTCATTCGCCCGACGCCTCTTTCGATTACGCCTCTTGCTATTTCGAATTTGCGTGACCAATGTTTGGTTTTCTTCATTTTCCTTGTTTATTTGTGTTGATCTGAGAGAGGGAAGGATCGGATTGGGATCGAAACTGTTGAGATATTCCAAATATTGTCAGATAGAAATCTTGATTAAGTTACCCAAAATTTTCTTCTTTCTTCTCATTAAAAGCTAACGGCTGAGTTTGTAACTTGAATCTAGTTGTGTCATAAAAATATGTAATTATGTGAAGAAACGTTTTTCGCTGAGGATGTTTTGTATGATTTCCTCCTAAGCACTAGACATCTGAATGTTATAAATGAATCTACATTTCATATGCTTCCATTGTCGATTAAATTACAATGCTTTTTTTCTTGGAACTGGTTCATAATTTAGCTGTTGGCACTGAACTCTGGAACAGGCTCCAGATCAGATACGGGCCGCGCCGGGCCTGATTGATGACTACTATGTTAACCTAATGGACTGGGGAAAGGAGAACATTTTGGCTGTTGCATCGGGCCCTTCGGTTTACCTATTGAAACCCGACACTTGTGAGGTGCAACTGCTCCTAACGGTGGAGCGGGAGGAGTTTTACCCAAGTAGCGTTTCATGGTGTGATAACGGGACGAAGGTGGCCGTCGGATATGCTACATCTGAAATTGAGCTCTTTGATGCTCAGACCTTACAGCGGGTATATGAGAATTTCCCTTAGTATCATTTGTTCTGTGTTTCCAACTTCAGTAACAGTTCTGTTGGCTTTGAATATTTGATGATCAACGGGAAATAGCATATTTATCAACAGCGAACGCTACACATTTTCCTTAGAATGAGGGAAGTTAAATATTTGGATGTTACTTGATTGGTTTAGCCTAATAATTGCTCCAAAAGTTATCTTGGGAACTCAATTTTTAAGAAGGTTCGCATCTGTTTTGAATCAAACCTCCCCAAGTAAGTCGCATGTGTTTGAGTAGAGCCCGGATGATCTTCCTGTGAGTTTTCAGAGTTAGTTGCTGCTGTGCGGTTTAGTTTTTCTCAATCCTTTATCAGTTTGAGATGCTGTAGCCTTTCTTTTTCTTAATATAGTGCTACCACTTCATTAGTTTGAGATGCTGTAGCCTTTCTTTTTCTTAATGTAGTGCTACCACTTGTTGCAGCATTTAGTATTCTGGATCTTTTGAACTCAGGAAATTTGAGTTCTTCGTTTGTACTGCCAGTTTGTTTTTTTGCATTTTTGTTCTCCTGTCTACGGTGTTGTGTTGAAGTAGTAGTTCTTGCAAAGTTTTTCTTTCTCTCTAATATATTTGTCAGGTGTTTTGCCTCTTTTATATGCCCCATATGCATAAAATTCAAAGAATCTTTTCTCTATTTGAATAAGAGGAAATAACTTTTGAGATTTGTTTACATTTGCAACACAGGTTAGATCGTTCGACGGGCACGAGAGAAGAGTAGGAAGCCTTTCATGGAATCACTACATTTTGACATCAGGGAGCCGTGATTGCTCCATCATCAACCATGATGGTATATTACTCGCTTATTTTATCACGTCTCATGAATAGTCCAAACGCATTATCGACCTCTATTTTCCTTGTTTTGATTATATCCGATGCTTACCGAATTACCTCTCGCCGCGAGATCATACCGCAAACCTGTGTCCCAATTTCACGGGCACTCTGCCGAGGTATGCAGCCTGAGATGGTCAGAAGGTGGAAGACAGCTTGCCAGCGGAGGGAGCGACAACCTTGTCTGCGTGTGGGAATCCTTAAACATGAGATCCTCGAAGTACCTCCACAGGTTTAATGACCATAACGCGGCCGTAAGAGCCCTAGCTTGGTGTCCTCATAAGTCGAACGTTCTTGCTTCTGGCGGCGGGGCTGCCGATCGCTGCATTAAGATCTGGAATACATGGGAAGGGAAGTGCACTGCTAGTATAGAGACTTCTTCCCAGGCAAAGTTCATCCTCCCCTTTAGAGCAATAGTTTCCTCATTTAAGCCTTTTTCCATGGTTGAATCAATTTAACAGCAACCAACTGTTCTGATTCCTTGATGTTTACTGAACAGGTTTGTGCATTGGAGTGGAACAGGCACCAGAATGAGATTTTGAGTGCCCATGGTTACGACCAAAATCAGCTGACTTTGTGGTCGTACCCTTCGATGTCGAGAATTGCCGATTTGAAAGAGCATAGTTCCAGAGTTCTGCACCTCTCACAGGTTTAAACAATAACAAAAAGAAAACACCATGCTTTGCCTATCATACTTTCATTAGAAAAAAATACTTCATTATTTATATGTTCCTCCTTTCAATGCTCTTAACGTGATATTACGTCCGCTGATGCAGAGTCCGGATGGTACGACGGTTGCGTCGGCTGCAGCGGACAAAACCATCTGTTTCTGGAAGGTGTTCGAGCCGCCTCGCAACTCTTCGAGGGCGGCAAACGATGGCAGCGATAGCATCCTGTCGTTGAAGAGGATGCACATAAGGTGACAGGCGCAGCAGTTTCGGAGGTTGGAGAACAGTTCTGTTTTGTGGAGTTACCAATATCTAGCTTTTTATTGCAATGTACAAAAAGAGATAATAGGTATAGGTCCAATATCTAGCTTTTTATTGCAGTGTACAAAAAGAGATAATAGGTATAGGTCATTATACTTAACTTATTTAGCAAAAAAAATAAATAATAGGTATAGATCATTACACTTAACTAATTTAGCAAGAGTTAATTTTTTACCCCCCCATGTTTATACATACACATCAGCTTCAGGAAATTGTGTAATACTTTTTGAGTTGTACCACCAATTTTTTGGAAATAAAATAACACATTGTTTGCTCTCTTTTTACAGAATTTTCATATCCTCTGATCTGCTCCTTTTTTCTCAATAGACACAGCTTGTGCAATAACTCTCTAATATATGGACTCAATATGATTTTATATTTACAGCTTCAGATGATCATGTATGATAATATTCACCATAACTATTTATTAATGTGAGCTGTACACCTATTTGAGAAAAGAAAGCCAAGCAGCCAACTGTTCTGAGAAGCAACTTTCATGCCTACTTTTGAAACAGGGAAAAATAGAAGTTCCATGGTACTGAAAATACAAATGAATTCACCATTCAACAAATATATAACAATTACGTCACGCAAAGCAACAATCTATTGTATGTTGTTTAACTCAAGCTTAGCAAACTGCATGGACAACAGTGGAAGTTACAATGTTTTACTTCAAATTGGAAGACACCCAAAAATTGGCCCCAAAAGCACCTAAGATAAAGCCTAATTTGGCCTTAACATTTCTACTCTCTCCCTAAAACACTATCACAGCAGTAATGTAGTGAAGTATAATCGAAAAAAGTGATAACAACAAATTTTATGGAAAGATCCGCAATTTTCTAGATCGAGATAGGAAAGGTCGGTAAGGTTCCACAACCAAGTCGGCAAGGCGACATTGAAGGGGCCATTTCCTCTATGAGTTTAAGGATTCTCAGAGATGTAAAGTTGACATGAGATAGAGAGTTTGGGATGTTGCTTAGACTACAATATTCCAAAGACAACTCTGTCATGTACTTTAGCTTATTAACTTCTTGCAACCAATCCACAGCACTACGCAGGTCCATTGAGCTCATGGCGAGGTATTGGAGAGAAGATAAACGAGAAAGCCACGAAAGGTCGCGAACGCTGGGGCCGCTAAGAAAAATGTTTTCTAAGCCAAGAGCGCGGAGACGAGTGAGGTTTTAATTAATGGTACCTAAGTATACTGCATGCAGCATATTTCTCAACTGTTGTTCATGTATGCTGGTCTCTTAGCATTTTCACAATTACTAATTTTTTCGCCTAAATCTCTTTCCTTTGTAAATGTTTCTCAAGCTATAGTGTACAACTGTACATGCAAATGCTCTTTGCAATAGAGGCTTCTCCTTTTCCAGTAGTTATTTTGAAGCGATTAGTGTTGCTTGGCTACTTTGTCTTGCATCTTGCACCAATTTTAGCTGGTCATGGATCCATAAATTCTAACAGCTATGCATTGCTTATATGCTGTTTCAGATGCAAAACGTCTAATTGGGAGGCGGTTCAGTGACGCCCCTGTCCAAAGCGACATGAAATTGTGGCCCTCTCCAAGGTCATTGCAGGACCTGGGGACAAGCCCATTGATTATTGGGGTGCAATACAATACAAGGGTGAAGAGAAGCAATTCGCAGCTGAGGAGATCTCCTCAATGGTTCTGATGAAGATGCGCGAGATTGCTGAGGCCTATCTTGGCTCCACCATCAGGAATGCTGTTGTGCAGGCCACTAAGGATGCAGGTGTCATTGCCGGCCGCAATGTCATGCGTATTATTAATTGCATAATGATGACTTTAATTGCATAATAATCATATCAGCAACTTCATTTGTGAGATGCATCATTTTAACAGCAAGTTCCTAGGGATATTCAAAATTTACAAAAATAAGATCGAAAAGTAATTCTAGCCAGAACAACATGGATTTTGAAGGAAAAATTCATTCCAAATTCGTATTTTCAAAACAAAAATCTCATATTGCACCAAGTTACATTCCATCTCTCCCTATTGTTCTTTCTCTCAGTAATGTACTAATGTTGGCATCTACCAACAGAGAATTGCATTTATACCATCTAGAGACATTATTATGTAACATTACATTCACCAACACATAACTACATGGCCACCAGTAAATAAAATGATCACCAGTAAATAGTCTACTACATGGCCAGTCAGTGCATCAAATTTCGCCGCACATATTTACAAATCCAGAATAATTTTGTGCAAAAGTACACAACATAGACAGGAAGTTCTTGAAATGATTGAAGTGCGGAAAATGCAGCTATATAGTTGTCACTAAACATCTTTTCCTCCACACATGCTTCGCAAATAACACAAATGGCATTCAAAATTCGGATTTAATCTCGGCTTAAAGAGTAAAACAAAATACTGTGATGCGTGCATGCTTCCAGCATCAAAAAGCCTAGGGCGAAACATTCAGTATAAAAGCTACATTACAAATGTTGGTTAGTAGCATAGACACCTGGTTTCTGGATAAGACAAACCGCGTCATTGGCGGAAATCAATTAGACACATTCCGGGATTGTAGAATGCAAAAAATCAATAGTTTGAGCATTCTACATGCTAACTGAAGTAGCACTTCCCCGGAAAGCAAAGAGGGACAAATACAGGTGCAATAAAGCATTATGTGAGACGAAGAAAGAACTTCCTACATACCTTGTATCCGTAGCTTGACCAGCGAAATTCCCCATCCAAGATTACTAAGGGACATTTTATTCTGAACTCTTCTGCATTGTGATTTTTGTTGCATCTTTATCTCACGGACCGTTAGATTTGGAACGATCTCCAAGAGAACAAGCAAAAAGGATGCCGACCACATTACGGATCGGAGAGAGGAACATAATTCAAGTTCCACAGTAAAAGATGGACCTAAATAGGCCTAGATAATTGAGCCAACTCACAAATTTTGCTTCCTGACATTGCTGTGTAATAATGTTGATAGTTTCTACAGACGGTTACAACAATTTGTTACCAATGTATCCAGAAAGGAAAAGAACTTCCATTGCTGCTCCTTTTTCATGTGAATTGCCAAAAGAAAGAATTTTTTTACATCCAATTGCGGAGAACAGCAATGCCACCCGCTGCTACTGAAACAAGGGTCCCTACACAATACTTTATGACATCAAGTTTCGCTGCCTCGAGCTGAGCCCTCAAAGCATGGATTTCCTGCCCATCAGAATATGCAGAAGCTGTGTTAAACCAATTGCAAGATGCAGGCATCCATGAGCCTTTAAATAAAAAAGACATTAAAACAATCCACTTTTTTTTCCTTAGGGCCCTTGTTTCTGTTTTTGGAACTAGGCCAGCTTGCTTTTTGGCTGAAGATGGTCCTTGTCCCATTTGTGGCCCAGGATAAGGGATGAGGGGGAAGGGCATTTTAGGGATTCTAAAGTATTTGGCCCATAGTTACAAAAGCAGAAAAAATTAAAAAAGGAGAAGTGTTAATTTTTTCGCCAAATAACTACATCCATAGAAATTTGTGCCCCTCTTTTCCAATTATATCAAGGTAGCGCACCCGGTCAAGCTTCGTAGTGAGCTCCGTAGTTTCAGCACCTTGCTTGGCTAGTTCATCACGTATGCGCCTACATTTATTAGATTAATCATATCAGCACATGAAAGAGTCCAGGTATTCTTCAATAATTAGATGGGGAGGCGTCGCCAGTAGTAACAGGTCTCAGTTCAATATCATAGCCATGATGTTACTGTGACACAGCAACTTGATGATCAGTCAATTCGTACACTTGAATTATCATAAAGAACAACAGCTAAAATAAAGAATTTGTAAAAATTGATTGGCATCACATACTGCCCAAGATAGATTGCTTTCAAAACAACAGAAGGAATGCTTATGAGAAGAAACTAAAAATCAGAAAACAAATGCAGTTGAATAAGATCTTGCAGCCGGTCAAACAAAATCAGTGCTTTTAGATCATGTTCAATGTAGACTTTCTTCATGTGGATCAATGATAAGTACAAAGATGCTAATTGAAAAGAGTATAGAGATGATAAGTATGAATTCTCGTATTGCTTTTCTAATTTTGGCCGCCTTACTCGTGATTGAAAGCTAAGACTGCTAGTCTACAAAAACAGGAAGATATAGAGTTATTTTAATTGAAATTATTCAGGGACTTCTGTCTTCAATTACAACGAGGACAGTGTAGTGAAAATGTAAGGATTGAGCCAATCTCGGTACGAGGCTTAAAACATCTATATTGTTCAAGTTAAGATTACAAACAAAAAGGAGACTTATTCTTTAGACAATCCCAAGTGCAATCCTCGCACATAATGTAGATAGAAGCTATGTAGCAAAAAAAGAAGTATATAGTAATATAATACAAGACTGACTTTAGGATGCAGTATAGAAGTAGATTAGCATGCGTAAAACTACTTTATGCCTTACCCTCTTTCAAGGTTTAAATCCAGCCGTTGCCCAGCAGTGACCTTGTCAATTTCATATCTGCCTCAGGATATAGATGCTCAAAGTTAAGACCAGAAAAATTTCCTTACAAAGAAATGCAGCACAAAGATTTAAGAACGGAAATCACACCTGAGTTCACTTCGCATTTTCTCTATATCACCCCGAAGTTTCTCTGTCTCCCGCTGCAACAAAGCAAAATGTTGTTCCTGCATCCAGCTGACATTGAGCTTTATGACCCATATAACATAAAGAATAAAGCTTCTACCAGCATGCGAAATTGTGATGCTACATAGCACATTGTGGCCGGCGGAACACTACTAGAATCATTAAGGGAGGGATTGCATTGCATCAGAAATCGTACTTAAAATCAGACAAGAACAATGCGCCAATGAGGTCTAACTAAATTTGCTTAGGAAATTATAGAAGGAGAAAAGGCACAAAAAGACAATGAAAAAAACTACTTGGTTTTGTGATAGATGCTATTCATATAACAAATCAAATTCATCATGTCGTTAAGTTCCAAGTAATTTGCAAGCGGTTGCACATCTAATTCTAAAACCATCCATAGTATATAAAGCTAACAATACAATAGAAATGAGGGAACTTTAAAACAAAACCAGCAGAAGTGCTTACACACAATGGATGGACTAATAACTAGTTGCTCACCAGTACACTAAATGGGAATATTACTTTTCCAACTAACTCAGTAAAACTTGATTAAAAAAAAGTCACTCATGACTATTCCAGACGGAGCTACAAATAAAACTACACATATAAGCTAGCAAAAGGATTGTAAGTCAATGTGATAGCTCACATTTGTCCAACTAAGACTAATTAGCACACTAGTAAGGAGTGATTTTTCTAAATTCAAGGATCATAACTCAACAGTATGGCAAGCAAAGGGGGATGGATGCGCGCAAAGACCTGTTGGAGATGGTTACATTCAGTTTAAAAAAAAAAAATCGCTGCAATTTTGAACCCAAGGCAGAAACCCATTATAAAAGCAATCTTAAAAGACATAATGGCCCATGGATCTGCAAAATGCTTAATCTGTGACAACTAGAACCTTCCTAAGGGGTAAAAGATCAGTATAAATGCTTTGCTATTAAGAACGCATTAAAGAGAAAGCTAGTACTTTTGAGGGGATTATTGACGAAGATAATTTTCCTTTTATTGAGAAAAGAACAAACATGCAAAAATATTGTAGTTAGAATTGATCCAAAAGGTCAAAAGGAAAATAATTGATTCTGTCCCACGTAATATATGCATAACTGCAATGCAAAGGAAGCAATGTCTCTCCAAAGTTACAATAACAGAGAAATTTCAATAGATGACAAAAACATGCGAGTACAGAAGCAATATAACTGTGAAAATATTCTAAGTATAACTGTCCAAAATCAATCACATTCTCCCTCTATGTTGCCCCAAACCTCTAATTTTGGTAACTTGCATGAAATTGCTAAAGAACTAAAACATACAGAAATATAAAAGCAAAATGGTATGTGCTCCCTTTTCTGCCCTTAATGTGAAGTCAACTTGCCCTGGAATTTAACATGAATATCAATACGTACTTCCATCTTTTCATGCCCGTTTTTCCCTAAAAGGCTCATAAATTCCCTCATACAAAATATTATATATGCTTAGTGTCTTTGTTGCGATGCAGGTTCCACCTTGGTTTTTCATCATAAACCAACCATAATGGAGATCACACAATTTGGTTGCCACAAGAAAGGATGAGAGTTCTGCCTAATTATAGGATCCTAAGAGATTCATAATGTTCTATCTCTTACTACCCAGTTCAATGTTTAAATGATAACTACACCATAGACTCTCATATTGATTAACTGTTACTGAAATAATGACATAATTCTAGATTACTTTGGTTTCCGTAAGGTGGTATACGTGGTGGCATATATGGTTTGTGCAATCAACCACACCACATATGTAATATGCAGTATAGTATGCAGTCTAACTGCATATGCGGCGGCCACATATGTGGCAAGTGGCCAAATATGCAACCACATATGCGGCAATTCTTTTTCAGTATTTTGTTTTGAGGTGGGACTTAAATGCAGTGGCTGGCATATCATTGACGACTATACATATACACATATAACTATTGTCATATAGTTTTGGTTACTGATTATGCATATACATGTTACTATCTTCTCATAAATATAACTTAACTCTCTTCTTATTTTAATTGCTTGGTTATTAACATTTCATAATTTGTGGTATTATTTTTAACATATATCTAATAATTATATATATAAATATTGATGAATAATTTTGTAATTGTTATATATTATTGTACTAGATTTTAAAAGTGTTGGTCTATTGGATGACTACAAAAGTAATGGTAAATAGCGCTTTATGAAGAAATTATTATTTTCTACAAAACAAAAAAGCCAATTATTACATATCTGTTTAATTATATTTTTGGAAAATAAGAATATTTTTTATATTTATATTTAAACTTTTACATATTTGAAAAGCTGAAAGGTATATTCGTCTGCATATGCACCTACACACCGCATATGCACTTTGTAGTAGGTTGACTATCCTTGCATCGTTTCTACTTTTTAGAATAAACCTCGTTACTAAGAAAACATTCTCATGTTTTGTTCTCCATTAGCCTACTGAATCTCAAATACTTCATGCATAAAACATTTATACCACCTAAATATTGTGTCAGATCCCTAAGTTATACAGTGATAATGATCCAAATTAGCCATTTTTGCTATGATAAGACTAAAGGAGGAAGGAAAATTCTGCCAAGAAACATACAACCTAACCAAAGATATACCACCTAAATCTTGTGTCAGATCCCTAAGTTATACAGTGATAATGATCCAAATTAGCCAATTTTTGCTATGATAAGACTAAAGGAGGAAGGAAAATTCTGCCAAGAAACATACAACCTAAGTTAAAGAATAAACTGAAATCTAAGTTCCTCTGCTCTCGGCCGGTAGAAAAACTAAGAAGCACTATCGGTTAATTGGCTCAGGCTTCTAATTGGTTTATTGCATGTTACATCACCAGATAGATATTACATAATTTACAAATAACTGCAGCTAATTAGTTTCATTCAGATTAAAATTAAAGAAACGTCGCACCTGCGAGCTTTGTACTTCAGATTTGAACTTAGAGAGATTAGAATCTTGCATCACTTCCCTCTGCATAAACCATCAATCCACATTAATTAACGATAATAACAAAGATTACCAACGCCCACCAATCAATATAACATTGAATGCAATCACCTTTTGCATATCCCCCTTCGACACGAATGATTGTGCGACGTTCTCTAGGCTGTCATTGAGGACCTCCGTAATCACCGACGTGATGACTTCTGCCTGCTTCGACGGCAGCCCCTGCGCCTCCAATCTCCTCACCTGCATAACATCAAACACCTTAACCGCAACACAATCCCCAAAAGCCAGCGAGAGAAAGAGAGAGAGAGATTGGTCTCGATCCATTGGATCACTACGTTACCAACGCCAATGTGTCGACCAGGAACGCCCTCTTCCCGTTGCTCTGCACGAGCTGCGAGACGCAGCGAGCCGAATCAGGGGCGGCGCCGAGCGGCGGCGGCGGCGGCGACCGAGAACAGAGGCCCAACGCCGCGCCACCGCCTCGGCGGTAGAGGATGCGGGGCGCCGCCATTGGATTCGACCGGGTCCGAGTGGAGAGATTCTAGGGTTTGTTGTTAGAGGTGGATGAGGGCGCAGGGGTGGAGGACGACGACGACGACGACGGGTTTGGCTCCGTCCATTGCCCTAAGCGAGAGCACTCCACGAAGCCTCCTCTCTCTCTCTCTCTCTCTCTCTCTCTCCCCTTTCGTTTTTGGTTTAGATATGGAGGGAGAGAGAGAGAGAGATATATATATCGTTGTTTCTTCGTTTGCGTCGACGGTGGAAACGGAGGAGAGAGGGAGAGAGAAAGGGGAGAGAAGGAAAGGAGGAAAGAAAGGAAGAGAAAGAGAGGGGAAGAGAGAGAGAGAGAGAGCGAATTTGTTGGGCCATTTTGTAATGACCAACTTTGAGGGGGATGAGCCTCTCATCAGAGTCTCAGCCTCTGAATTTAGGGCTGTCAAGTGGTCAACTCGTCGAATACGAGCAAGATCGTGTTCCGTTCATGAGATGCGAAGTTAAGAAAATTTAATTAGTATTCAGTTTGTTTATTAAATAAGTAATTTTGTAACATTTTATTTTTTAGGAGGGTTGTTTATTTTAGAATTATTTTAGCGCTAAACTCGTTCAACCCTCTTAATCTTTTATTTCTAACCATCGTTATTATAGTCTAGTTAAGATGTCAAGAACTATAGCCGAATTAAGAATTTTAACAAAACTAAATCTTACAATTAAATACTTTAAATTCTTTAAGATGTCATATTTTTTTATTTTAACTCTAACAATTTTGTCAGATTCAAGCACACTCACTCATCTCATACTTCTGATTTGTAATTGACTCTGTTAGCAATTTAGTTAATTTTTAATTAAATGTTGTGAGCATACTGTCACAGACTTAATAATTTTTGTTCGCAAAGCCCGTGCGGCACCCACTTTCGTACTCGAAGATGGACAATCCTGCTCCTTATTGGTGGCTTGAACTTGCGCGCCCTACGACTAAGTATACAAAAAGGAAAGATGAGAGAAAGACAGAGATTTTTCAAAAACTAAATACTCCACTACTTAGAAAAATAAAATTATAATACACAACTCCTCTTATGTTTCCAACTCTCTTCCTTCTCTTGCTCCTTTCTTTCTGGCCTAAGCAATCTCCACAATTTATAGGCTCATAGATACATAGAATCTAGCCTACACTAACTCACCACTAAGCACCCATTAACTCACCAACTATCACATAATAATGAATCATCATAAATACCTAATGATTGTGAGGTGATCCACCATGACTCTTGAATTTTCGCTAGCAACTATGAAGGCATTAATTACAACAATTACGTGACCCCTTATCTCTCATGAAAAACTACTGATTTTGATGCCCCTTTTGGCTTCCAAGTTGAGTCAGGAACTTGGCTTGACAATACGTAGACTTAGCTCTCTACAAGTGTCATATTGAGGTACCAATAGTTGTTAGCTTATCTGCGGCAAAATAATTGGCACCTGGCAGACGTCAGGAATAACAACAGCCGTCAACAAGTTGATTTCATGTTTCTCTGAAGTAAAGAAGTCAATTTTGTAAGTCGCAAATATTTCTAAATGCCAAATGATTATGTTTAAGATAACCGATGTAACTTGAAATACAAGTGCTCTATATCTTTAGAAGCAGATTAATGACTTGCAAGGAAAGCTCATAGAAGATTGCTTCTCTCAAAATGTATTCCACCCGACAAGAATGGATCTTGGGTGATATGATCCCAGTGATGATAGTATAAAAGCATTTATAACAGTTTCTCCCAATAGCAGAACCGAAAGTAATAAATAGAAAGAGAAACACGGCCAAATAGGACAAAACACAAACTTATCTAAATCAAAATTGACCCACCAATTCTAATCAACATGAGCACAGAACCCAGGCATATAACACCCACAAGAATTCACTATTTAGTCTGTCAATGTCAAAGTGAGGCAGCCAAATATTCAGTCGAGAGCCGACTTTACATAAGCATCATGAACACAGCTGACCTACAGAAACATAGATATAGGTTGCGAGTTGACGCAACAAATCCAATTATCAGCTACAAACACAGCCCACCAACACAAATTGCCATCCATAGAAACGTAGCAACTCTACGCTAAGCATCGAAGAATTTACGGGTAATGAATCTCGAGCTAGATACGGAACAAACCATACCTTGTAACCAATCCAGCTTACTAAATGCAAGCTGCAACAAGACACTATTCTCACTTGTTTGCAAAATATTCTTCCTCCAAGAAACTAATTCATCTACACATAATTTTAATTTGCATCACTAGTAACAACACCAACAACAACAAAAGAACCCTGAAGAGTTTTCACTATTGCGAAAAACTTTGATCTCAAAATAAAGTTACAAAATTATAACAGATACAGCCGGAAACAAATAAATATGCATCCCTGATAACCCCCATCTCATTTATTTGTTGATCTAGATAAAGTGAAGATGTCAAGGCTAGTTTTTTTGTTTTAAGCTTTGGCTCTACTTGGGTCGTCGGCGGTAAGGATACAGTATATCATCTATGTTTTCTTTGATGTAGTTCCCGACTTTGTTTAGGTTCCTGGCCACGCCCGAAGCCACGAGTCCAGCATTCCTTGAAAACCTGCACAAGTGCAAACATCAGTATCCTATTTGTTGACATTTGAGAGGGTTCTAATTCAAAAAAGAAGAGACCGGAACTAAGAGCTTGCCTGTTTAAGAACTCCTCTCCTGAAGAGTGTGAAGGTTTATATCCTCGGGGTTGAGAATGTGCAGCAGCATCTTCAAAAGAAAATTTACATGCAGATTGTCAGAAAACTTTTCATCCATAAATTAAAATCCAAAACTTTTATTCATAGGTTAAAAACCTTCTCTCAAGTAAAGAGAATATTCTTCACGACAAAATTACAATTATAACGCAATGAAAGAGCAACCGTAATTCGAGATAGCCTACATTTGCAAGAGTAGCTTTAACTGACAAGCAAGAAGGAATAAAATTTCAAGAAGTTAATATGTCACGCTCAATTCTTTACCACTCCCAGAGTCTTCTCAATATTTAGTCACATTACCTTCCTTGTGAACGTGAGCAGGAGCGTGAGCAGAAGTAGAGGCTCTTCTGTCAACCAACAGCTGCAACAACATATTTAAAACAATGATGAAAAGGCAAAGTACAAAAGATAGTGATTAGAAAATTCACTCTATTCAAGAAACATATTAAAACAAAAGTATAGATATCACAGCTGTCATATAATGCCATGGAGCATGAAGTAAATTTCCTAAGATGTGTAACGGATCAAATGAGTCTGGATTCTACGAAGTGAAAATTTCTAAAGATAGACAAAGGAACAGTACAATAGTTCTTATACTAGTTTTCCTTCTACTAATTCAGCATTCTCACTCTTCACAATTCTTCACAGCACTTTAATTATATCTGCTCTTCAATATTTTTTGAGAATATAGGCTCTGAATACGCTATAAAGTTAAGTACAAAGATCCTGAGTGTATATTGAAACGCATTACATTTTCCTCAAGTCAATTTGAAATTTCTGAACGATTAGTGACTTTCTACAATGACCAAACAATTCATAGCTGTCACTGCTGGAGCTCAAACTAGCAAACATGACCAAACAATTCATAGCTGCCACCGCTGGAGCTAAACTAGCAAACAAAGCCATTCCACCGAGAAAGCTGATAGTCATTGTGAGATCACTTACGAAAACAATGATTGGTTATTTTAACTTTTCGCCTCAAAATTTTTCTCTCAAATGGTGCCTGTATTTGAGCCTTGAGAAAACTTCATGCATGCTGTGGTACTAGAATAGGATTTATTTATCAGCATTTTAACTAAATGACTACATTATTTATGTTACATAGCAACAAGGGATCGGCACAAGCAACTTCCAAGAATGCAAGGAGATGAATGAAGTTGCCTTTTATTCGAAGTGATTTAATCAACAATTATTTCCCCCATCAAAGCAAATATTTCCCCAAAAACATATGCAAGATGATAGAATTTCCTAAATTATTGCCCATTCATTTTTCAAACTGTCTAATACAAAGTGGAGTAAATACACTGAATGGACCAAGATGGAAAAAGCTAGTAGTTGCTTGTTTCTACGATATTAGTTTATATTTTTTTTTCGGTAAAATGTACATAACATACCTAAACTATGGACCATTTTGAAAGCAACTCAACCTTTTAAAATGTTGATTTTACTATACATCCTTCGAATTTGTTTGATTTGAGTCGGTCAACGATACTTTGACTTCAAAATTTAAGCTAATAACTTTAATGAATTTATATTTGTGAAATTTACATGAAGCATACTAACTAAACCTGTGAAGATAAACAATGCATTCAAATTTTGAAGATAAAGTGCCGTTGACTAACTCAAATCAAATAAATTGAAATATTGGGTAGCAAAATTAAAATTTTCAAAGGTTGGGTAACCAAACCAAAATGACCCATAGTTCAAGTTCTGTACGTTTTTACCTATACATTTCCATCTTTTAAGTGAGAAAACCCTAAATAAATATACTATTACAAAGAAAAAGTTGAATCAACCAAAAAGCATAAATAGAATCAAGAAATTGTATTTAGAAGAGAAAAACCTCAATGCCAACACAGAATGGCAACTCTGCTTGGTTCTCCTGGTTGTCACTCGGATTTCCGTTCTTATCTAGAAACACTGAATAACCAACACATGCGTACTTGAAGTCCGACAGGTTACGTCCATCTTTCATTGCCTCTACTTCAGACTCTCCCACTATGTAGCTTGGCACTGGACAATAAATACAAATGTAAGAAAATCACTAAGCCAAAGGGCTGTTACTTGCACATCTCATGTCCGAAGCTAATAAAGTCGATATAAGGGGCATCTTAAGTGCGCCTGGGTCCTTGGCTGAGGTGCATGCTTCTGTGAGGCACTCTACTTGAGGTGCAAGTAAGAATACAAGGCAATGCCCCTGGCGCCTTGCATCTAAGCACCAATGTGGTTCCTCAAGCAATCCTTCTGAAACTACTGAGTAGAGGGATCAAGGTGCCTACTCATACAGTTTGCGATATTCATCTTCACCTAGTTTATCCATTCCAACTTTGATCAAAGAATAAACCAATGGCTTACCAAAGTTCACCTGGCATCAGTCCGAGCCCTTCTCCTACCCAGGGTACCATGACAAGAGCTAACACTAATAAATGGGGGAGCACAGACTTTTCTATCTACTAACTTCTGTAATTTCCCTGGTTCCTAACTCATAGTATAACATTTTCTCGTATGCTTCCGTTCCGTCATCTCCTCCAATTGCATACAAAATCATCTTCACTTATTAATCTTCCGTTTTGAATATTAAAGAGATTAAAGAATTAGAAAAAAGAAAGACCAAAAAACAGTAAAAGCCTAATGAGCTAATTCATAAAAATTTCCCCCAAAACCCAAACTTCATCAATATTAGTTTGATCATTATGAGGACCAACAGTGATTCCTTCGCACGATTTACAACAATATTCATAAAACAACCAATTTTCCAGCTCCCAGACCCATAAAAATCACCAAAAATCAACTATATAAGATATGAAACAGTCTCAGATAAGTTAGCGAATTCTACCAATTTAACCTTAATAATGAAGCAGAGCGGAAACTCCAATCGAACAAATCACCCAAATATCCTTAAACTAAAATCTACTACGCCGGTTTTCTATTCTCTTTAGAATCAAATAAATCATCTCCTTTCCCTTTTCTTCACCACGGTTAACATATCAAAACCCTCTTATAACAAACCGATGCCAGAGCCCAGAGTACTCAAAAGAATCACCCTTTTCCCACAGCAAATCAACAGAATCGCACACGAATCAACGATCGCAGTTACAAACAACAGGGTTTCTAACCTTGTGGAAGGGTCCTGGAGATGCCGAAGCACATAGGGTTCCGGGATTGGGATTTGCGGAGCGAGGAGTAGTAGAGGCACCCCTTGCATGATTTCCCCTTCCTCCCCGCCGCCGCCGACGCCGCCGACGCCGCCGGGTCCTGGGGGTCGCCACCGCCGAGGCCCTCCGCCCCCGATCTCGGAGCTCCGCCGCCGCCGACGTGCGGCGATTCCCCCTCCATCCTCCTCCGCGTCCCCGATCCCCCTTCCTCTCCGCGCCCTAATTTCGCTCCGGCATGTAGTGCGATCGCTCCTCCTTTGCTTCGTGGGGCGACGAAGCCGAGGGAGGCGTTCGAGTCGATCGCGATCGGGTTTTGTAGACTCTCGTGCGGGGTGCGAGCGAGAGACGGGGGCGCGACGGATCGGGCCCTTGTTATTAGCTGGTCGAGCCAAGTCGGTGTTGGTGCGAGGGACGTGGCCGCAGAGGATACGTCCGTTTAATATTTTATTATACTCTAAAATTTTTTTTTTTTGTGAGTAGATTATAAATTTTAGCCTCAAATTTATATTTTTAAATATAATCTTCAACTCAAATATTTTAAAATTATTATAAATATAAATATAATTATGTTGATAATAAATTAATAATATGGTTGTGGTAAAGTTTAGAATGTTTATAAAAGTTCCCGGGACTTGAGATGCGGTGTGTCGAGCGAGCGTGGTACACTCGGTGCAGGAAACATTTTCTCCAGGTTCCACGGTTCACCCGCCACGTTTTTGAGTTGTGTAGTGGCAGTAGCTTCTTAAACCGTTGCTACGCCGATAATCGTGCGCGCGTCGCTCGTCGCGCCACAACCCACACAAAATGCATCGCTCCTCCTCCTCCTCCGCAAACAAAACCTCTCTCTCTCTCTCTCTCTCTCTCTCTCTCTCTCTCTCTCTCTCCCCCGACCCTTCGCCGATCCCTCTCCTCCTCCCCTCGTCGCCGCCGATGCCGAGCTCGCTCCTCGCCCTGGCCCAGAGCCGCGCCGCCGCGGCGCTCCTCGCCCTAGCACTCGGCCAGGCCCAGCTCGACCACTCCCGCCCCCGAAACTCTGCCGCCGATGACGCCGGCGGCGACGAAGGCGGCGGCGGCGGCGGCGGCGGTGGCGGCGATGGTGACCCCTCCGATCTCTGGACTCATGAGTCCCACGCCCTGCTACGCCCCGTTTTCCACCACCTCGGGATCGATCCCGATTCCTGGGCGGCAATCGAGGAGACCGCGGCGTCGGGTTGCCCTAGGGATCGAATCGCGGAGGTATGTCGTGGGGAATAATGTAGTTCTTGAGTTTGGATAGAGTGTGTGGTTGTGCGAGAATCGTAATGTGATCGTAATGTGTTTGCATTTAGGGGCTTTGATATTAATAATGACTAGGTTTAAGCATTTTGAGCTCGTGGTTTGCATCTAACAAGTTATCACAAGTAACGCTAGTCTTGTTTAGTGAAGCACTGCATTCGAAGTGCTAGTACTTGAAGCAACATTAATACAATATCCTCAACAGTTTCTCTTTGTAGAAAAATCTTACGTTCGGAGCTTAGAATCTCAGCTCAGCTTCTATTGCCTTTTAAGACAACCATATTATATGGCAAACCCCTGCCCATGATATGGTGTTTCTTACAAATTAAAAGAAGAAAAAAGGATTGACATGTCGATTGGTCGATAGGTCTTGATGGTAGATTTAATTTGCTGTTGAATATTCTGAACAAACACCACCATTAGCATGCCTTTACTTCCATACAGCAAGCTTTCTCCGAAGACAACGAGAATGATGCTATCTATTACTGGCTGATCTGTTTATTGTGCACAATTCAACGTTCTTTGTATGATTAAAAATTGCAACTTACAATTATTTTTGAATTTAAGAGCAAAGTCGTCAAATTGTATTCCTTCTTACTGGAAACATCATTAGAAATATTCGCTGCTCGAAGTGTATGCTGATTAACCTTTGATTGTAGCTGGCCGCATTAGTATTATCTACAACTTCAGTTTCATAGAAGTACTTGAGGATATATACAAGACTAATTTCATTCAGTCTATATCAGATAATGTTACAGAACGAATATGAAGAAAGATTAGCTTCCTTTTGACTATTCTTTTTGAGATTAAAAGAGGCCAGATCACTAAATCTTATGTTCCTGACTTCCTTGCTCTGTTTCATCAAAGAAGTATAAGTGATCTGGAAACTGACTTCTGCTTTTTGTTTGTACATTCTTTCCAGTTCTTGAAGATAATCTTTGACAACAACGAAACTTCTTCAGAGAGATCAGAGGAAGAGCTTGCATTGTCAAAAGCTGTCGATTCAATTGTCGCAAGCTTGAAAACGGCTTCCGGTTCAACTGAGGTTGCCAAGGAAGAGCAAAGTGAACAAAAAGATAACTCTGATAAAAGATTTACTTCTGATATGGTGCATAAAATTTCTGAATTGGCATCCAGTACGTCAGAAATCATTGGACAATTATCTGATGATGGATCCATGTTATCTATGTCTGCTGAAATGTTTGATTTAACAAAGATAAAAGTGTTTTTCGGACAAGAGGCGGCAATTAACAAATCGACTGTTCTATTGGATAACGAGTCAATTATAGTGGATTTTCTGGTCAGTGATCAACGGAAATTGGCCTTTCTTTATGAACTTCTTTCTGCTTGCGTGGCTGATATACCTGATGATGATAAGAAGAGTTCTCAACACAGAAAGGGATACGATGCTCGTCACCGCATTGCTCTAAGAATTTTGGCTGGGTGGCTTGATGTCCAATGGATAAATGTGGTTTGTTGTTCTTTCTTAATTAGAATAAGAATATGTTTTATCGTTTCTCTTGTAGAACTGCTTATATAGGGTGATGCCAATAGCCTTTATATGACAGAACTCATGTTCCTGTTCTCTGTGATATCTATGGGTAGTATTATATGTAAAACTCTTCTCAAACAAAACTGACATGATGCTGTTGCTGTAGCCCTATTATGGATATTGAAGTAAAACACAACTGTATGGAGGCCATTAGTTATATAATCCCTTAAACATGTGATAATTGTTTGGACATCTTTTCCTAATTCTTTTTATGGTACCATTTTCCTATCAATTCAAGACTCATGGCAGTCGACAACAGTAGCCAAAGCACCATCACTTGCATCCACGTAAAGAATATTAATTAGCATTCTCATGTCTAACCAGCATATACTATTCTCTTCAACTTTCAGTTTAACTTGCTTTATCCATTTTATTTTATGGGATGCCCTTTGTAGGAAGCCATGGAGATAATGCTTGCTTGCTCTGCAATAGCTGCAGAAAAAGAGATATTGCAGTCTGAAGGCTGTCAAGCAGAAGAAAGTAGCTGGTCCAGATGGAAGCGTGGTGGCGTCATTGGTGCTGCGGCATTGACAGGAGGAGCCATGTTAGCAATTTCTGGAGGTACCAAAGCTTTTAATCGGAGAAGAGATAAATAGTTTTATCCATGCAACATTATCTTTTTACTTGTTACTCAAATATTTTGATTTCTGATATATATGTATGTCTCATTTCTTACCAAAATGTTCCTTCAAGCCTTTTCTAACGCAAAACCTACTTCCTCACCTGAATTGGATAACCTCCAAAGTTAAGATAAGATTATTTTGTTAGAAACTGCATTTCAAGGGATATATATTGAAATTCAGATTGTTTTACTGGGGCATTTAAATTAATGGATGATTTTGCAGAATATAAGCCTTTGTAGAATGACCAACTTTCTGAACAAGAAAAATCTTAGTGAGAATGATCATGGCATCCTTTTTATTCTGTTTTCCTTAACAGGTCTTGCTGCTCCAGCAATTGCTGCAGGATTTAGTGCACTAGCTCCCACTTTAGGAACTCTAGTCCCATTTATTGGAGCTGGTGGATTTGCAACAGCAGCAGGTGCTGCAGGATCAGTTACTGGCTCTGTAGCTGTTGCTGCATCATTTGGTGGTATGAATTTGTTTTTTTTTTCTAGATATCTTTGCTGCTGGCAACTGAACTATTTATCAATCATTAAACATGTAAATGATGTTCTCAAAGTATAATAGATAGCTTGATTACAGTAATCTTTGGTTTCTTTTTTCTCCAAATCTAGATACTTACTATCTTTCCGTTCATCTTTTGCTGTTTCATTTTTGCTGTTGCATCTTCTAATAGTTCTCTACTGTCATTTCATATTTATAATTGCATCCTTTTATTGTTGATTGCTGCTAACTGAAGCCAGATTCCAATGTTTCAGGCAGTGAACCTCACGAAAATTCAAGCTACTAACTAAGATTTTGACAATGTAGAGTACTTTGGAAAAATTCAAGTAGAAGTACTGGAAAAAAGGCTCAATTATTGTAATTTATTTTTGAACCTTTTTTTCACTGGGGAACTGTGGTGGTCTCTAACGTACTCATTCTCTCGAGAAAAAAAGGGGAAAGAAAAAAGAAGCTTGTGGGCTTTCTCGCTAAAAAGAAAGAGTCTGCAAGCTTTCTATCAAAAATAAAAATTGTATCAGTTATGCCTTACACTAGATGTATGAATTTGTCTCATGCACCACATTCGGCACAGTAGATGACTTCGTCAAGGATGACAATGGCGGCTTACATGTGCTTAAACTAGTAGATGTCACAATCAAGGCAGTGAGCCGTGTTAGTGGGGATGCTGTCGGCGAGCATGTTGGCGACTAGGTCCTAGTAGCAGGCCCCATTATCCCAACGCATTAGCTTCAATGCAGGCCACACCCTCAAATTTGCCGATGTGCCCTCAAGGGAGTGTTCCGTACTCATCACGGGTTGGGGATTCATGAGATTGTATAGATTCTTTCTTTTCTTTCAAATTCCTTTTGTGTGTCCTATCTCTCTTGGAGGGTCTTCCACTCATACGCCTAGTTCGGATGCATGAATATCTTATTCGGAATATATCTCTTCAATCACTCAAGAAGCATGTTGTATTTAGTAGATGAGAAGCAGGATCAAATATATAGAATGGATAAAATATTCAGATTTCAAGTCATTTTTTTCGAAATAAGATAAATCACCTTATTGATGAAATATGCTATCCTAAAAGTCAAAACCTTTCAAGGAGCAAAAATCAAACTCCTAGCTTCCAATCACACTAGAAAATCTTCATACCAAATATGTTACCATTGGATATCTTATTCTGACATCTAAAAAAGGCCTTAGTATCTTGAGATCTTCAGTATTATTTCATACATAATTCTTGTATCGGATATATAGAAAGAAGCATACAGTGCTATGTAGATAACTTGGTCAGAATGACAACCAAGAGATGATTTTATGCATATTGGTTACGCATATGCGCTTTAGAACTCTTCAGATGACAATTCATTTAACATGCAAAAACAGCTGCTGGAGCTGGACTCTCAGGGACCAAAATGGCTAAAAGAATTGGAAGCATTGAAGAGTTTGAATTCAAATACATTGGAGAAAACCATAACCAGGGTGTGAGTAATATTTTTTTCTCTCGCATTTTTAAGTGTATTGGGATTTAGATAGCTTAGGACTTCTGCCATCTTGAATTCCATAAGCAACTAATGTTTCTTCATTTTCAGCGCCTAGCAGTTAGTATTTTTGTTTCTGGGTTTGTCTGTGAGGAGAAAGACTACGTAGACCCCTGGGAACAAATTGAGGTTAACTCTGAGAGGTACATCACACTCAGCAATGATGCTTGCTTCTCAAAGATAAGCCTATTGTCACTTTTTTCTTCATCATGAAATGCTTAATTGTGTTTGTCAGGTATGCTCTTCAGTGGGAATCGAAGAATTTGATTGCACTAAGCACTGCGACCCAAGAATGTTTCACTTCAAGTAATTTGCTGGATTTTGTATTTGTTTGGCCTTGTGGAACTACTTCTCTACTTGAGGCAGTAGAAGCATACAAAAACTAGGTGTTTGGCTAACAGTTTTTGGAGTTTTTTCTGTACTTGAAAGCTAAAATGAGATTTTTGGTTCTAAAAGAAGAACTTGCAATTTAAAGCTTTTGCTTCTTCTTTTTGCGAGAAGTTGCGAAGGAGATTCTAATGAAAATGTTATGAGTGCTCATTTGCGCAGCTCTAGTCATACAACACCACTGTGGAAGCTCCAGTTAGAGCCAAACAAGCCCTTCATATTTTCTTGTAGAAACTGTTTTTACGTGTAGACTTGATCAGATTCTATACATAATAATTTATGCTCAGTTAATATTAGATCCCATTGCTTAAATACTAAAATAGTGCTAGTATGCTAGATTGCCATTTCCTGACAATGCTGCTTCCCATGTAGCACTCACTACGGAGTTAATGAGGCAAGGAGCCATGATGACTGTGTTAGGCACTCTTGTGACTGCATTAGCTTGGCCAACGGCATTACTTTCAGCTACTGATTTCATAGATAGCAAATGGTCGATTGCTATTGATAGGTGCAACTATAATCGGCTCTAGTGTTATTTAAAACATGCTTATCTCCTAATGGGTACTAAACTTACTGCCAAGTTTTGCTTTCTTTATTTCCTACTCCTCAGATCAGATAAAGCAGGGAAGCTTCTTGCTGAAGCTCTTTTGAAGGGTTTGCAGGGTAATAGGTAAGTGAGTATTGAAATGATAGTTTTTTTTATTTGAATATTTTCTAAGTCGTCTTCTTTTTGACTCTTGAATCACTGTGCACTTTTTCAGGCCGGTGACGCTTGTTGGCTTTTCACTAGGAGCACGAGTTATATTTGAATGTCTGCAACAGTTAGCTAAATCAAAAGATAATGGTAATTTTTAACATGTGTAATCTTTTTCTCAGTTTAGCAATTTTAGTTGACCAACAAATCTAATGTAGTGATTGTGCAGAGGGAATTATAGAGAAGGTTGTTCTTTTAGGTGCACCAATACCACTGCAAGCCGACCAATGGGAGAGTGCAAGAAAGGTACTTTCAAGTTCTAGTATGTCTCTTGAAATATAGGAACAGTTACAAGATGTTTCATTGCTCTCCCTCTTTTTCCAATTCAAATTACACATGATATTCAACTATTTTGAATATTCTTTGTTTTTGAAAATAAAGCATTTTTACCACTTCTTATGCTTTTCTCATTTGATAAATTGTCCTCTTTTTCCAATTTTTTTCTTGTTCAAGGTGCTGTTTTTGGCTGGTGAATAATCTATGCAAGGTTTGAAGTTGTTTTAGTTTCCCAATTGTGAAAGTTTTTGAAGCCTTTTCGGTTTAGAAATTTTAAAGAGCGACGTTTAGAGATTTCGATGTTTTAAAGGGCACAGAGTGGTTGCTGGGAAAAGTTTTCATTAGTCCAATTATGTCCAACATGAAGTTCTGAAGTAAGCAAACAATTGATATTCATGCTCCTTTTTTTCCTCTCTAACCTTTAGATGGTTGCTGGGAAGTTTGTGAACGTTTTCTCGACGAATGACTGGATACTTGGGTTAACTTTTCGCGCAAGGTAAAGTATACGCACATTTTAACACCGTGATATTCGATTCTTACAGCCCTATCAAATTTGAAAATCTTTCATGTACAGTCTGATGACCCAAGGTTTGGCTGGAATTCAAGCAGTCGAAGTCCCTGGGGTAGAAAATGTAATCCACTATTGCTGGCTGCATTTTTGTGTTTTTTGAACCATTCTTTCTATGTTGATGCAAATTATACTCACTCTTTTGTGATGTTAGGTTGATGCTTCTAATTTGGTCGACGGCCATTCTGCGTACCTTCAAGCTGCCAGCAGAATCCTCCAACAACTTGCATCGTAAGAATGGTATTTTTCTCGATCCTCTGGTGTTACAAAAAAGCTCAGTTTCTGAGTCTCCATAGGTGATGTTTCTCCAAAATTCGGAGGTCTTCTTGATTAATTGTATATTTTGTTTCCAATTCAGGCACAATAAAAATGCTAGACTTTTTTGAGTTCTAGTTAGTTTGGCGACAGTGTACATCTTTATGAAGCTTGTAAAGTTCCTTAACTATGGCAGCTAAACCAATATTGTTCTGAAGGGCTGTTTGGTTCGGTGCATTTCAAGTTATTATCATATATATTTATCTAATTTTGGAAGCATGGTTTCCAGAGTAAACCACAAACCGCCATGTGGCGCTTTTATGAGAAGTTCTAATATAACTTGATAATAGTATAGCTTATTGTGTTCCAATATTATATATATAAAGCAGTTATGAAAAGTTATATATATAAAGTAGTTACGAAAAGTTCTAATATAACTTGATAATAGTATAACTTATTGTATTCCAAATATATATATATATATATATATATATATATATATATATATATATATATATATATATATATATATATATATATATATATATATATATATAGTCAAAATTTCTTTATGCTATCAATAGCTCGGATGTCTCCGTGCTACCAAGTTTTCCACCGTTAGATTCACCCCTTTGATGATTTTCATCCGTTATATCATACTATTCAACCAACCGTCCACTTAATCTTAGGGGACCCACATCATCCTAACCGCACGTCTCTCAATCCAACGGCCAAAAACTTGGGAGCACCAATAACTTGGTGCTATTAATAACATAGTAGCCTAGTTATAGCACTAATGTTATATATATATATATATATATATATATATATATATATATATATATATATATATATATATATATATATATATATATATAGAGTAGGGCTACTATACTATTATGAGTATTGGGCCCTTCGTACTCATAAGTTGTTTTCGATGATGGAGCTTCGAATCGACGATCCGTTAAATATGATCTAGAGTATTTGAAACTTCTAGAAAATAAATTTCGTAATTTTCCGAAATCATAATAAAGTCTATCAAGCGGGCATAAAATGAAGCAGTCAAAATCGAACGATGTCTTAAAAATGGATGATCGGATCCTTCAATTTAAGATCGGAGTTAATGATCTTTATCTAGGTAATGAATAGAATTTTCTATCAAAAATTCAACCTATTCGGATTCTTTTGCACCGTTAAACTAGCAAGTATTCTATACCGGCCGTTAAAACTTGTCAATTTTGTGAGCTTTTGATCGTAAGGTAAATGATGTCGAAAAATTATAAAATTTGATTTCTAGATGTTTCAAATACTCTAAATAACGTTTAACGGTGTGGATCGTCAATTCGAAGCTCTAGCATCGAAAACAACTTATGAGAACGAGGACGATCGTACTCATAATAATAGTATAGTAGGACTCTATATATATATATATATATATATATATATATATATATATATATATATAAAGTAGTTTCATGAGAAGTTTTAATATGACTCGACAATAAATTACTCAAAAATTATAACTAAAAGTTGATAACAACAGTCCCATGGGTCACTTACTAGTTATAATAATAATAAAGGTTAAACCAAAAAAAAGAAAATTTTGTCAGGTTTGCTGCAATTGTAAATATGGCAGTTGTAAAAATGTCTTTAGTTGGATCTATCAGTGAAGGTCCAACTGCTACAATTCGATTTAGAACCAAATTGAATGTAGTCGGAAATGCAACAATTGAAGAGAGTAACTCAACCTAGGAGTAATCATACCTTAATTTTTTTTTTTTTTTTTTTTTTTTAAGAAGGTTTCTCAACCATTTCCCATATAAAATTTCAAAATTTATAAATGCAGTTTTCAACTAGAAACAGATTATATATATATATATATGCAACTAATATATACTCAATTTTATGCATCTCTAATTGCATCCTATTTAAAACTGTATCCAACCAAATGGCCCCTTTAGCGTTTTAATTTTAAACAGGCACACTTAATAGGAACGAAACAGGCTCCTTAATTTTAAGTGCATACGTTTATGCAGAGCCCAAGTGGGCTATTCACATAAAAGTATTCACAGAAGCACCAATTTGTATATGCATTAAACATAATGACATTGCAAACAACTAGAATTATACAAAAAGAAAAGAAAAGACAAAAAAAATACACATTCAATTGCACCTGCTCGGCGTAGAAAGAACAAAATATATGCGTTGCGGAGAAGGGATGAGTTACTAGCTGCGGAGAATAAAATGCCCCAATCCTCAGGATATAGAGCGAACTCACAACTCACCAGTGTGCATTGCAGTTTGACACTCTTAACGCACAAATAATGATTTATTGAATGAATTTAACATAACTCAAGGCACATTACCTTTGCTCCGCGCCAATATCAAAGCAAAGTCGCATAGCGATAGAGACATTCTCGGACAGTGCAAGCCGCGGTACCCCACGGATGATAACAAACTAGAATAGAATCACAGTGATATGAACTAAAATATGCGCAGCAAAAAATGATACACCCAAATGCAACACTTATCCATATTAAACTCGGTTCAAGCATGGGTAGCAACGTTGCAGCTCCCTAAACTTCTTCTGATATCCACAATTAGTACTAGATATGATAGGTTCAGAATCACAATAAAAGATCTATCGGACAAAATATATATATATATATGACTGTAAGGCCTCGATTGGCTACACAATTCTTCTTCGTCTTTCTTTTTCTCGCTTCAAACAAAATTCAATGCAGCTGCAACAGCAGTTGGGCTCAGCAAACAGAGAACTAAAATCAGATGCGTCTTTTATAGACACACCCCTCCCCACCGTTATATATCTCCCCACTGCGCTTTAAGATTTCGGCAGAGTGATATCCAACAATGGGAAGGATGCATCTTTTGTCAGACATGTCCACCAAAACTCTTTCTTCCTCAGGAAACCCCTGGACACATTCGATAAGCATCGAGACAAAGGTAACCACACAAGGCCTAAATGAAAGATGTCCAGAATGCAAACCAAGCAGAGTTATAACACCTAAGAACCACCCAACCCAACAACTCTGCGGATAACAAAGCTGTTACGATACATCCCACTATTTATACCTCGCGAATTTCCAGAGAAAATCCATGAATTAGAAAAACCAATGTGAGTTTGCACAAAAAAATAAAAAAGATCTAATGAATACGATATAATACCTGTAAAAAGAAAAAGGAAAAAAAAAATCTACACCCAGATGAAGCATTTTATAAGTTTCAGTATGAGGAGTTAGAAGCCAATTAAACCCAAAAAACATGCAGCAGAATTGAAGGCTGCATACGCACCATTTGCCTGAAAAAGTTCTACATGGCCTGATAAACCACAGATCTCAAGCTTTTATGGTTTTGCAGACCTACCAAAGTGAAAAAGCATAAACTGTACAACAACAAAATGTAAGGGAAATTAAGAGTAGGGAGATAAAGAAAAGAAACCAGATCACTTTTACTGCTCCCTAATTTTTTGGTGGATGAAGATAATTACAAGAAGCCCCTTTCTTGCAGTGCCCAGACTCATGGTATTTGCATACTCCTGCTCTATGCCCCTGCTGTGCCGGTGCCATATTCCACGGAGCCCTAGCTCCACTGTCGGTAGCTTGTTGAGCACCCCAGTTGCTAGGGTTGGCATTTGGTTGGTTCCAATTCATATTCATATTTCCTTGTCCACTCACACTACTAGGATTTGGAACCATATTATTCCCCTGCGGTGGAGCTGCCCAACCTATGTTGTGATTAGGGTTTCCCATTGTTGGTGGTGTCCACATAGGAAAAGGGTTTGTGTTTCCCTGCGGAAATGCGCCCCAAGTGTTCGCTGGATTTCCCTGCATTGTGGGTGCCCAAAAGGTAGTTGGGTTAGCACTCCCCTGGCCCTGCGGAACCCAGGCCATATTCATGGCCTGGTTACTTCCCTGACTAGGTGGAGCAACCCAACCTGTGGTCACCATTGTACTTGTCTGAGGTGGCGGACCTGGTGGTAATGGTGGAGCTAAACCCATGTTGTTGAAATTTGTGACACCCTGTGCTGGAGTTCCCCAAGCCATGTTCATATTGGCCTGACCTGGAACTAGCCCGACCATATTAGGGTTTCCTTGCATCGGTGCTCCATAGTTCATATTGTTGTTTCCCTGAGCTTGTGCTGAACTAGTATTTCCATTTTGTGGGAGCATTGCCCATCCAAGGTTCTGAGTATTAGCCGTAGGCATAAAATTAGAATTGGGGGGAAGCATGGGTTCAGTAGGCGTATTTCCTGATTGCATAGTTGTAGTTTGCAAAGCCATCTGCTGTTGAATGTTGATTGCATTTGGTGCCACAAAGTTACAAGGATTCATTACAGGCTGAGGAATTGAAAATCTCGATTCTGGCTGTTGTGCATTGCTCTTTTCCGATACAGGCTCAGCTGGTGGATATGTAGGGTTTGTATCAACGAAATTTTCTTTTAAACCTGAAAGAGAACAAAATCCTGTTATGAAAAGTATCCTTACAGACAATTAGAGGAATGCAATACAATAGATCCAAGAATTGGGTCAATACTAGATTCTCTGTGATGGTAGGCAGTCGATTGACTAGCTTCAGAAACGGCATTATCTGGTGCTGGAGTAGATCCTGTATGTGAGTTAAAGAAAGAACCCATTCTGTTGTCCACCGAATCTGCTGTGTAAGGATGAATATTTGAGTCACAATGGAAAAATATAGAAGTAGAGATTCTATTATAGGAGATTCTACACGGATATCCCTGCAAATTCATCTGCTCACACATAAACCCCCATAAAATTGCCCTCGAAAGCGTAGTTAATTACAAAATACTGTTGAAGTTGAGAAGTCATTCAATTCACAGGGAGAGTTAGTTTCTGGTAAAAACGTATAGAACTTACTTGAACCATGGACCAGTTTGATTTGGCAACCCAATCTCTCAAAAATTTTAATTTTACTATCAAATCTTTCAATTTGTTTGATTTTAATCAGTTCAGCAACACTTTGACTTCAAAATTTGAATGCGTCATTTATCTTTACAAATTTGGTTATTCCACGGAGCCCTAGCTCCACTGGCGGTAACCCATTTGAGCACCCCAGTTGCTAGGGTTGGCATTTGGTTGGTTCAATTCATATTCATATTTCCTTGTCCACTCACACTACTAGGATTTGAGACCATATTATTCCCCCTGCGGTGGAGCTGCCCAACCTATGTTGTGATTAGGGTTTCCATTGTTGGTGGTGTCCACATAGGAAAAGGGTTTGTGTTTCCCTGCGGAAATGCGCCCCAAGTGTTCGCTGGATTTCCCTGCATTGTGGGTGCCCAAAGAGTAGTTGGGTTAGCACTCCCCCTGACCTGCGGAACCCAGGCCATATTCATGGCCTGATTTACTTCCCTGACTAGGTGGAGCAACCCAACCTGTGGTCACCATTGTACTTGTCTGAGGTGGCGGACCTGGTGGTAATGGTGGAGCTAAACCCATGTTGTTGAAATTTGTGACACCCTGTGCTGGAGTTCCCCAAGCCATGTTCATATTGGCCTGACCTGGAACTAGCCCGACCATATTAGGGTTTCCTTGCATCGGTGCTCCATAGTTCATGTTGTTGTTTCCCTGAGCTTGTGCTGAACTAGTATTTCCATTATAAAAATTAGAATTGGGAGCAAGTGAAAAAGAGGGTTCAATTAGAGTAGAATTTCCTGATTTAATTTTGTGGGCCCAATAATCTAAATTCTATATAGATATAATTAAAATACATAATATACATTATTTTATATAATTACAAGGATTCATTACAGGCTGAGGAATTGAAAATCTCGATTCTGGCTGTTGTGCATTGCTCTTTTCCGATACAGGCTCAGCTGGTGGATATGTAGGGTTTTTTAACTATTTCAAACCTGAAAGAGAACAAATCATCCTAATCGCACATCCAACGAAAAATTTATAAGTATAAAGAGATCTATACTTATAAGAGTATAGTAGCCATATACTATATTATAATATTATACATATATTTAAAATATTGCACAAAATGCTCGGACTATCAATAGTATAGGTAGTATAGTAGCTGCAAATATAATATATAGAGAGAGAGTCGGCTACTATATTATCAATAGTACAAAATGCTTGTACGTGTTATCGAATTTTTCTGGTACGTATAGATCTAACCCTATGACCAGTTTGATTTGGCACCCATTAGATTTTAATTTTACTATTCAAATCTTTCAATTCTAGAGAATCAGTTCAGCAACACTTTGACTTCAAAATTTGAATGCGTCATTTATCTTTACAAATTTGGTTGGCATACTATTACAATATTGTAGACTATATATATATATTCAAGGATTTAAGTGCCATGGGAGCCGTAAACTTCAAGGTACGATTTGATGCATGCCTATAAGCCGACACATAATGGCATGAAATATTTATTTTTGTTAGTAACAAAATATGCCAATGATTTATTATGTATTTTTATCAAATCTTTTGAACTACATTGAGAAAATTACTTATTAATTTCAAAAATAGAGGGTTTTGAGTTGTGCCGTCGGCACGGAAGCTGTATCGTGTCGATATCTTGCTGGCACAATACAACACGGTGGATACGACCCGTGCCAATGAGCACTTTAATTCTTGCATTAAAGTAATTAGCCTAAATTTTGAAGTCAAAGTACCGTCAACTGACACTAATCAAACAAATTGAAAGGTTGGGTAGTAAAATCAAAATTATGAATGGTCGGCTACCCAATTCAAGATGGTTCATATTTCTTGTCAGTTTTGTGCGTCTTTACCTAAATTTTTAAGAGAGGGGTAAGTCGCTTTTCATAAATACAAGGGCATATATGTAAGAAGTTTCAGAATAGGCATACATGGAAATTCACATTTTACAGGCAGATGCAAATAAATGAATTAACAATTTTGCAAAGATGTATATGTAAATAATTAACATTCAACAATAAGCCCCCATTTCAGTGATTTAAGGCATACCTTCAGCCAAAAGAGTTGAACTTCTATTCAGAGAATCACCTTGAAGAGAGCCAGAAGAAGGCACAGACAAATATCCAAATGCAGGACCAACAACAGAATCAACATTTGAAACGCCACTAACAGCAAGCCTTTCATCCCTAGGTGGCAACTCAGGATCTTTATCAAGAGATGATGTGTAAATATTATCAGGGCCGTCTATTTTACTTTGATTTTGTGGATTGCCAATGCTTTGTGGTTCTCCAATAACCGGCTGCTTAATAGTAGACCCTTGAACAATTGAAACATTCAAATTACTTGAATGCTGAGGAAGAGCCACCAAATTTCTTAAATTATTTGCCAACTGATCCGATGAGGCATATCCTGGTTGGACAGATTGGTACGGTTGTGATGCATATGGAGCCCTAGGGGAAAGAGCCAGTGACCTCGGATCAGTCTGGCCTTGCCATTGCCTTGAAAAGTTATTACTATTAGTATCCTTTGATGATTCCCCTGCACTTGAAGTGAATCCAACCCTTTCAACTTTTACCAGCTCATTAACACCAGTAGCAGAGTAGCTTTCATTACTTTGATTATTAACTCCTCTTGAGCCACCTTCCAAGATGTTCTTTGTCGTAACAACATTAGATTGAGAAGAGCTGCTACGCTGAGGTTCCAACTGTGATAAATCCTTTTCAAACTTCCCTGCAAGAGCATCGCTCAGCAAAATATAGTCCTCTTGCCTGTCAGAATTTTTCCATATCCTCAAGTTAGGTGGGAAGTATCCAGTTGTGTTCCACTTTCTCAGCTGGGTCATTGAAAAAGGGCCTTGGATTTTCCCGGATGGGTCTACATAGTGCCATATCTTTTCTGATTCATTGATATTCAATGGCGTTGAGGCCCCAGTAGCTGGAGTTTGAGTAAGAGTACCGGATAATTGTCCATGTTGCTTATTGTTCAAATTAACCTCTACAATGGTTTTATCTACACTAGACTTTGGAGTTTCCAAATTACTTGTTTGGTGAAAATCTTTATCTCCGGAATATTCATTTGCTTTATCAATCAAGGTAGTAGGTGATTCTACTTCAGTCGTTCTGTTGGATTCCCAGTTGAATTTTGAATTTCTCCGTGCACCGACCCGGCTTTCACTGGAAATAGGCGATGGTAACTCTTTTCCTCTTCTAAGGAAGAAATCTCTCCGTCTATTAAAGCTATCTGCACAAATTACAAACATATGATAAGAATTAATAACAATAATAACAAATAATGCCCAACATAGTTTAGTTATAACATACCTCTTTTCTCATCAGCTTCTACTTCCTCCGGCGACTCATAGTCTGGATCCATTTTAGGGTCAACATGAATTTCTGGTATTTCATTAAGCCTACGGATACGCTCTTCAGGAGTGTTCAGAAGCTGCAGCTTTTCAACACATTCTCTAAGCGTGGGATATTATTAAGGATTACATGAAGGCGATTGCACTATAATTTTTTTTTCCTGTTCTTTAGAAATGAGAACGTTCATGTACAATGTCATTTTTCATCAACTGATAGCATGAATGCCTGGTCCTATAGAGTGACGCTAAATTGATACAGCTATGCAAACAGCAATAAACTTCTAAGAATCAATCAATTGATATTGACAACTTCGACTAACTTAACGTAGCCATATTCATTTACATTTCCATAATCAGTGCACTAAACATTTAGCATCCTTTATCTTTATTAACCTCACTGAGAAAAGTTACTTCTACTTGTGGATCAATATTAAACAAAAATAGCCATATGATAGAAAGCAGAGTGCACCATAGGCCCCCATACTCCCAGAAATGGGGGAAAGATGAAAAATGATAATGGAAAACAAATTAGTCAAATAAGTATGTAACAGTGATATTTGAATAAAGATTACACTTAAGAGATAAAAATATCATATGCAGCCTATTCTCATACCACCCTACAATAAATTTGGCACTGCAATATGGATAATAGTTATGAAGGATATTCTTTTCTCTTGCCCATGTCACTTGCACGATCACGGAGATGACTAAGTCGTAACTTCTCACTTTCGACCCACTGCGCAAGTGCCACAAGCATCAGAAGCAAATACAAAAACCTGAATTAACAGGTAGCAGTTGAACTAAAAAGTAGATAAAACTGTACTTACATCACTGACTTTCACAGGTTGTAGAATCCTCGATTTCTCCTGAACCTCTCCCTGAAATATAAGCCTTTTCAGATATTTTGGAGTATGGTATCAAATCTAATAACAAAAACAAAATATGCTAGACGTGTTACCACAGTCAGCCGTCCAATAAATCCACATTTTATGCTTTGCCTTAAGCGCTTGCATTCCTCCTAGAATCAGAACATCAGGGAGTCAGAGAAAAAATATTTTTTTTTTAAATCAAACAAAATAGGCATAGATCAAGTCATTATTTATATAAGATGAATTTTTTACTACTTCCCAATGTGTTTCGGTTTGATACCCACAAACTCCAAGTATATCATGATTATACAGAAAAGCAAAAGCGAAGGCACCTATAATGTTGCTAATTCATTTTCATTTTCCAGAAAAGGAGATAAAGTCTTAACCTGGCCAAAATGCTACTAAGATATGAAATATAAGTATCAACATTAAGCTCCCAGATATGTGATGCACATAGGTATTAGGCATGGTTCAGGCAGTGTTAAATGGCCAACTTGAGCCCAGCAAAAAATACTCCATGTAATTTGGATATAAAAAAAACATTGCAACACTGAATTTCTTGCACACTTGAAAATATTCTGAAAACAAAGATCACTTCTAGCTGTTCTACAGCAGTATTCATGACATTTTAAACCACCAAGCATCTGTTGTAACCAAATATCATATTCTCATAAACATATATCCCACAGCAGATAGAAAGGGAAATCAAAAACATTTTACAAGGAATCTTCATCACCTCAGTGAAATCCTGATTTGAGAGGATATCAATAGTTATAGAGTCCTTTTTGTCTAAATTTAATATCTCCACAGTTACATCTGTCATCCTTTTTCCACTTTTATATTTCCCTGCTGCCTTACCAGTTCCTGCAAAAAAGCTTAAATGTTAGCTCTGGTATTTAGAAGAAAGCCAGAGAAGAAACCTTGGAATGGGTAAGCATCATACCAACAACTTGTACTAGGCGATATATATCTTGTCTCTGTCCCGTACCAGAAATCCTTATTCTCACAAACGACCCAACAACTTTCTCATCAAATGTATCAATATCGTCTGCCAACTCCTCCACTAGATTGCGACGCAAGTAGAGTAAATTAATGTTGTGGACATCTATTGCCGCATACTCATCAAGATTGGTTTGTAGTCCTCTCTCAGACCTTTTACGTGATTTCCGTCTTTTATCTGAACCAATCATTGTCGATCCACCGCTGCTTCCTTCAGCAGCCACCTGATTTGGATCAGGATCTACAACCCCTCCCTGGTTCTCATCTGTGTCCACCGGTGAGGCCTCACTCGTGAGAAAGTGTGATTCTAGAAGCTTCAGCATTTCAAAATGCCCGACTCTTGGTTTGCCAAATAGATTCTGTAGCAGTGAATCACAAACAATCTGACTCTTTCGACGAGGATCGCGGAGGTTCTTTTGTTTAATATACTCGAGTAGAAGGGCTTGAACATCAAACTGTGATAGTGCAGATCGATCGCCATCTTTCATGTGCGCCACAAAATCCAGTAGCTCATTTGAAGCCCAATTGATGTTCTCAGAAGTAGATGTCCCCGCACTTTCTTCTGCCTCTTTTGCAGGCTCCTCATTGTAAGTAGTTTGCTTGCGGAGTTTCTTGGCCTTCTTTTGCCTAGAGAAAGTCCGGATACTTTCCTTTTTCCTGGATCCATCCTCCCTTGCAGGGGATTTTGTTGGAGACATTGATCGTTTTTTTTTCCTCTTCCTTGACACAGTGATTTCATTGCGATGCCCTAAAGAACTGTCTGAATTATTTTCCCGTCGATCACCATTTGTGCCACGTGCATCATCAGAAGACTCCTCATCAGGAACAGAAACAATAGATCCCTTCTGTCGAGCTTTAGTGGCACATAATTCGTCGAATGTCAATGATAACTTTCCCCTGAGATCTAACCAATAGTCCTTGAACAAATGCTCCCAACTGTTCTTGTCATCAAAATCTACTCCATCCTGCAAAAGAAAATCTTTTGAGAAGACATTCTTAAAAAGAAATCGTTGTAAAAAGAGAAGCATTCTTAAAAAGAAATTGCTGTCAAAAGAGATGCTTTTACTCAGTTGTGTAACGTTAAGGTGTGTACTTGTAAAGGGTGTTGTCTCGCTAAGTTATACAGAAGTGAACTTCCCCACTCTCAAGAAAGAAATGAAAAAGAAGATTTAACACAAATACACCAAATATGTTACTGCAAGGTGTTGTTGTGGTGGCACATATTCCTCACCGAAAAGCCAAGAAGATTCAGTCAATTACATAACATATAAGGAAACAAACCATAGCACTCAATGAGCGCTCAGAAATCTGGAAAAGTATACCAGTATCTCATGAAGCTTAACGCAAAAATAATAATTACATTAAGAGATAGTTGCACTGTTTTTTAGATAGATAATGCTTCCTGATGAGCAAAGTTGCTTACAGGCTGAAAGTAGGACCAATCATTTTTTAGGTTGTTTTATTAGACTTTACAGATGTTACGCAATGAAGGACAGAGCAGAAAAATGAAAACATCAGCCTACTCTGATCCTATATGCGAAAATGAAAAAGAATACAAAAGTTGGAAGCTAAGCAGTTGAATACTTTGACAAGCAAAAACAATAAACATATTGAAATTTAGACAAAAAAATGATAGGCTATATATAACAAAAATAGACCAAAAATTGTGCGTCTGTTTGGATCTTCATACAGTAAGCGATTCTGCATAAGATTGACCATTAATAAGCAAGAATTACACTTAAATATCAACCAGAGAAGCATATGCATCTAAGTTACCATTGTCTCATTTCCCTGCTCCTTCTGCTCTATCAACATCACAGTACCAAAGCATGTCTGACAAAAGCCCTTACTTCCTCTCACACATAAAAACTCAGCATCTTTTGCACACCCTTTACATAAAGAAAACGTACAAGTAAAGCACATAAAGTGTGCGGATTTTTCACAGTTGCTACATATGTGCCAACCTGCCAAATTTCAAACCAATCAATGTTAAGTAAAATATCATTCAAGAATGATCTGTAACCAATGAAGTCAGAGAACTGCAAGTTTATAAGAACAAAAGCACTAAAAGCATGATATTATAATTAGGTATGCCAACAAAAAGGCCCTGTAAGGAATATTTATCAAGTGGGACACTTTAGAATAATTTTCAAAAAATAGACTAATATTACTCAACAAGAAATTCTAATTTCAGGAGCAGAACATTCGAAGTTCTATTAGATGAATTAGACATCATAAAAGTACTCTGAATCTCTAGTGCTGCTTCCAATCCGAAATCATATCAACAACCCAAAATGTGAACCGTCTTCAACCAGCCACACTCAACCTCACTAATTTCTATCGAGTATCATTCTTAAAACTTGGTCCTTTTGGTCAAACTTAACAAAGAAGTTCTATATGGGTCGCTTCCGTTCCATTCGCTTCATTGACTTAAGCATGCCTTGGACATTAGAAAAGCTGCATATATCAAAAACCTCACTTTCCCCCGTATTCATGACCTTTCAAGCGCACGTAAGGTGCAAGTAATGCAACTGCATTATCAACATAGAGTGGGTGTGCACATATATACCCTACCGAGGGAATCTGAAATGTAATTGCCAAAGTAGGGAGTGGTCCACAACAGAATATATCATGCGAACCTGGGAGTTGGTTCAAAAGGCAAGAACTCATTTCTTGATTCTAACTGCTCGCATATTTGAAGTTGGCTAGCTTAACTTAACAACCATCACACTAGGAAATCACAATAAATCAATAATACGATGGCCAATTACGGAAACAAAGGCCAATTAGCATGGGGCCATCCTACTACATGTATGCAAGTAGTGGACACTCACAGAATGTAACATTGAGTCAGTTCGACAACACTATCTTAGAACCTATGAGGATAAAATGAAAAAACATTATTGGGAGACATCCCCACGGTGAGACAGCCTAATCCGCCATCGATACTGCTTTGACTACAAGTGCTGCATCTCATGGACCATTGATTAGACCATCTCATTGGGAGGTGAGGGTCCCAATAAAATTTTTGTCCAGATGGAATTGCTAGTTCCAATAAATAAATTGTAAAGCATATTCTAGCCATGCCAAAGGGCAGTGCAATTCATGCGATTCAATTCTGTGTCCTATCCAACAACAGCAATGCACCAATTCCATATGACGAAACCTCATTAAAATTTTCCCAACGTCGCAGCAGAACATTGATCTCTTATTTAAGCAGCAATGCACCAAAATCTTTCCTTTTTCTTTTTTTTCACCAAGACGTGCGAAACTCCCACAGCAAACTCATGAATCCCAGCAAGCTACTTGAATGTTATTTCCATGTAACTTGCATTACACAGTACTTGAAACATCACATAAAACAGCACAAAACAGCAAGTCATTGTGCTGCTGCCTTGCTTTATGAAAGAATGACCCATGCAAAACAAACTGCTGATCTTTCACCAAACCTGGGATCCCAAATTTTCAGATAGACTGCCACAAAATGTACTAGAGAATGAGCTGAAAGGATATTGCGGCTTCCGATTTGTGGCAATTGTTTCTGATCTTCTTCCTCGAGTAATCTCCCCTCACAGATTGTGGACTTCCGTCAGCGAAGATCACCACTACTCTTTGAAGCAAATACTAATGAACATGAACATTACAGTTTGTATAGAAAGGACAACATATATATATATATATATATATATATATATATATATATATATATAGAGAGAGAGAGAGAGAGAGAGAGAGAGAGAGAGAGAGAGAGAGAGAGTCCGGCTATGGTGCTTGTAAAAGCACCAAGCACTTGGTGCTTGTGAATTTTTTACCGTTAGATCTACGACTTTGATCATTTTCATCCGTTAGATTATACTATTCAACCAACCACCCACTTAACCCAAGGGGGGCCCACATCATCCTAACCTCACATCTATAAATCCAAGGGCTAAAAAGTTACAAGCACCAATGACTTGGTACTTTTAAAAGCATAGGAGCTCAATTCTATAGAATTGAGCTCCTCTGCTTTTAAAAGTACCAAGTCATTGGTGCTTGTAACTTTTTAGCCCTTGGATTTATAGATGTGAGGTTAGTAAAAGCATAGGAGCTCAATTCTATATATAGAATTGAGCTCCTATGCTTTAAAAGTACCAAGTCATTGGTGCTTGTAACTTTTTAGCCCTTGGATTTATAGATGTGAGGTTAGTATATAGAATTGAGCTCCTATGCTTTTAAAAGTACCAAGTCATTGGTGCTTGTAACTTTTAGCCCTTGGATTTATAGATGTGAGGTTAGGATGATGTGGGCCCCCCTTGGGTTAAGTGGGTGGTTGGTTGAATAGTATAATCTAACGGATGCAAATGATCAAAGACGTAGATCTAACGGTAAAAAAATTCACAAGCACCAAGTGCTTGGTGCTTTTACAAGCACCATAGCCGGACTCTATATATATATATATATATATATAGAGAGAGAGAGAGAGAGAGAGAGAGAGAGAGAGAGAGAGCAGATTGTTGTGCTCTTAGGAGCATAGAGGCCTCCGTGCTCTGAGTTGTTTCGATGATGGAATTTCCAAATCGACGATCCGCTCCGTTAGACTTGATCTAGCGTATTTGAAATTTCTAGAAAATAATTTTTGTAATTTTTCGATATCATTTACCTAGTGATTGAAAGGATTCAAAATTAATAATTTTTAATGGTTGATGTCTGCCGTTTTCAAGTTTAACGGTATAGAAGTATTCAAATTAGATGAAATTTTGATACAAAATTTTTTATACTATCTACAACAGGATCAATATCTCTAATCAAAAATTTTAGTGCTATATCACCACTTTTTATAGGATTTTTATGTTCAGCCGTTGATGTTGAATCCTTTCAATTGGTGAGTAAATTATATCGAAAAACCGCAAAAAATATTTTTTAGAAACTTCAATACGCTAGATCAAATCTAACGGAGCCGATCGTCAATTCGAAAATTTCATCATCAAAAGCAATTCAGAGCACGAAGGCCTCCATGCTCAAAGAGCACCGATCCGCTCTCTCTCTCTCTCTCTCTCTCTCTCTCTCTCTATATATATATATATATATATATATATATATATATATATATATATATATATATATGGCCATGGCTACTATACTATTATGAGTATTGGAGCCCTCGTACTCATAAATTGTTTTCAATGATGGAGCTTCCAAATCGATGATCCACTCCGTTAAATATGATCTAGAGTATTTGAAACTTATAGAAAATAAATTTCGTGAATTTTCGAAATCATAATAAAGTCCATCAAGTGGGCATAAAATGAACGGTCAAAATCGAACGACATCCTAAAAAGGATGATCGGATCCTCCAATTCAAGATCGGAGTTATTGATCTTTATCTATATAGTGAATAGAATTTTCTATCAAAAATTCAACAAATTCCGATTCTTTTACACCGTTAAACTAGCAAGTATCCCATACCGACCGTTAAAAAATGTCAAATTTGTGACCTCTTGATCGTAAGGTAAATGATGTCGAAAAATTATAAAATTTGATTTCTAGAAGTTTTAAATACTGTAAATAACGTTTGACGGTGTGGATCGTCGATTCGGAAGCTCTATCATCGAAAATAACTTATGAGTACGAGGGCGATCATACTCATAATAGTATAGTAGCCGGACCCATGTATATATATATATATATATATATATATATATATATATATATATATATATATATATATATATATGTGTGTGTGTGTGTGTGTGTGTGTGTCAGGACAGGAACCTTCCTTTATGTCAGGCCAAGATAATCAAATAAAAGTAAGATTCAAACTCAAGAAGGGTTATGACAACAAAATTTAGTTTTGCAATCCAAAAGGGTATCTCTTCACCATATTCTTGTAATTTTGAACATCAATATCAAATTCTGACCGAAATAGCTCATATCAATTTAGGAACCACTTTATCATCCTACGTATGAACACTAATATTAAAATAGAATGCAAAATGAAACTACAACAAAGAGAGCAAGCCATACCGCAGTTCCACCGACCCTTTGCTCGGAAAAAGGCCTCATCCCTATTAACACATGAAGGGTGGTAAACCTTTGGACAACCCCTACAAAGAAAACAAATAGAGATGGACAGAAAGAGAGAAAGGAAAAGATAAGCATAACCATCACAAGAGAAATATTAAAGAAAAAGCACAAATAAGAAGCAGGTAAGGATTAAACTGAGACCTGCGATCACAGACTACAAGATCACCTCCATCAAAGCAAATGAAGCATACTTCTTCACCATCCTTCTCCTTCCTTTTGCCTTGGGTCCTTGCAACCTGAGCCCTCGGCTGGCGGCCCCTCTTCCGCCGCCCTCCACCTCTCCTCGCAACCACTGGAGGGGGCTCATCATCCTCATCATCCATCTGTGCAGCCTCTTCCTCAGCTTCATCCGTGGCGGCAACGGCAGAATCAACCTCAATCTGTGTCTCTTCTTCGCCATCTCCGCCATCACTGGCGGCGGTGGCAGTATTGGGAACCTCATTCATGTCCGCATCCTCTTCTTCCACAGCATCGTCAGCGGAGGCGGCTGCATCCTCTTCCTCCACAGCATCGTCAGCGGAGGCGGCTGCATCCTCTTCCTCCACAGCTTCATCAGCAGAGGCAGCTGCATTCTCTTCCTCCACAGCTTCATCAGCAGAGGCGGCTGCATCCTCTTCCTCCACATCTTCATCAGCATTGGCAGCGGCAGAGTCCATCCTAGGGCACTCATCCAATTGAGCAGTATCTTCTTCCACCACATAGTTGCCTGTGGGGGCAGCGGCAGAATCAGGGCAGGTGTCAATCTGTGCATTCCCTTCACCAAAATCGCTGTCAGGCCTGCCGCCGTCATCACCGTCGGCAGCAGCGTCAGAAATCTCGTTCATATTTGTGGCCTCTTCCTCCACAGTTTCATTTACTGGAGGATCAAGAACCTCATTCATATTTGCCGCCTCTTCCTCCACAGCTTCATCTACCATGGTATCAACAACCTCATTCATTGCGGCCTCTTCTTCCACAGTTTCTCCTGTGGCGGTATCAGAAACCTCATTTATATTTGCGGCCTCTTCCTCCACCGTTTCGCCTGCAGCAGCATCAGAAACCTCCATTTTTTCGGCCTCTTCCTCCACAGTTTCAGCAGCAGCAGCAAAGGGGACCGAGTCAGGGTACTCTGGAGACTCCTTAACCTCTGCAACCTCTTCACCCATGGCATCGTCCTGTTCGCCAACCTCATCACCCGTGGCGGCGGTATTCGGAACCTCATCCATGTTCACAGCCTCCTCCTCCACAGCAACAGTAGCAACTGTATCAGGGCACTCGTCCATTGGTGTGGCCTCTTCTTCCGCGGCACCGTCAACTTCAGCCTCGGCCGCGGCCGAATCAGGGCGGCCCTCGCCCATCTCTGCGACCTCTTCACCCACAGCATCGCCAAATTCGGTGTCCGCCTCTTCTTCCACGGCACCGGCGCCGGCACCATAAGCGGCGGCCGAATCGGCGCGCCCATCCATCTCTGCGCCCTCTCCACTCACAGCATCGCCGCCTCCACCATCGCCATCGCCGAACACAACGGCATTCGCATCCCCATGCATCTTCTCATCCTCTTCACCCGCAGCATCATCCCCGCCGCGGCATTCACGAGCTTCCTCCTCGCTCCCTGCGGAATCGGGCGCGGGGACGGGTCGGGGATCATCCGCCACCGCGTCGCCTTCCCCAGTCGGCTCGCATTGGGGGGCGCCGCCGCCGCCCTCGGCCTCTCTCTGCGGCGGCGGGGGGTCCGCGGCGGGAGATTGATGAGAGCCGACCGCGTCGGGGACCTCGCCTAGGGCTTCTTCCTCCATGGAATCGGGGTGGGGGGGAGGGAGACGGAGAAAGGAGCGGCCCTAGGGTTTCGGCAAAACCCTAGCCTCTTCTCGGGCGATACACCTCGTCGAAAGGGGGGGCGGTGCGGGGAGGAAGAGGAATGGATTTTAAGGTATCGACAAATTGCATTTGGAGTTTATTTGGTTCGCGCAACGCATTCACTTTCTTTTTCTTTTTCTTTTTCTTTTTTTATGGATTACTAGTGTAATAACCCGTGCGTTGCAACGGATAGTTTAGATTAGGATTAATGTAGGTGAACTATTAATTAGACGTTATCGAATCGATTTTTTTATTTTGTGATTATGAAAAAATAGATATTATCGAATTGATTTTTTTATTATTGTTGATTATTAATGATAGTCTGAAATTGTACATATATATAAAAAAGAGTATAGTGAGGAAATGAAGAAAGAAAAAAAAGAGAGAAAGAAAGACTTATAAATGAAGGAATAACAAAATAATATAAATAAAATTATTAGGCAGATTAATAATTCAATTAATTTAAATAAAAATAATTTAAATAAAATTAGCTCAAATTGCTATAAAATTTTCATATATAAATTTTAATATGATTTAAATTGTATTTGTTGAATTAGATTTTAATTGTATAATAGTAAATTTTTTAAAATTATTCGGTGTATATATAAAATTATAAATTCGGGTAAGCAATTATTTATAACGTACATGCAAATACTTTAAAAGAATATATAATTCTAGAAACAAATCCTATAAAAAAAAATGTTTTCTATCTGCTTATTGTTTAACAATTTTACATACATCTAAAAAAGCGTAAAAAGAAATTGAAAAAAGCTAATAGATAGGGTAGTTAAAAAAAACATTAAAGAAAAAGTAAAATACAAAAAAATTGATGATTTGATTATCACCATATATATACTATCGGTAGTAAAGTTGATTATATATCCATACACTCTCTTTTTATGCAGCGTTGCCGCAGCTACGCGCATCCAAGATCTTCATCTTATACCACCACTGCCATCCTCACCAAATACACGACGGGATCGACGGATTCTATGGACGCGATGCGATAGTGATGAAAGCGAGCAACTTTTACGAAAAGGAGAGAGTGAAAGAGATTTAGCAAAAATTGAATAGCAAAAGTTGAAGAACGAAGAGATTAATGAAGACATAGGAGGAAGAAAAATTAATTATTAATTAATTATAATAATAAAGAGAGAGAATGTGGGGTTATTGGAAGGTAAAGAGGTTGATGTTTAAGAAGAGGAGAAGAGAAGACATACATAGGAGGAAGAAAAAATTAATTATTAATTAATTATAATAATAAAGAGAGAGAAGGTGGGGTTATTGGAAGGTAAAGAGATTGATGTTTAAGAAGAGGAGAAGAGAAGACATAGGAGAAGAAAAAATTAATTACTAATTAATTACAATAATAAAGAGAGAGAATGTGGGGTTATTGGAAGGTAAAAAGGTGGACGTTAAAGAAGAGGAGAATTAAAAGAATAATTAAAAAATAAAAAAAATAATTTTAAAAATATAGAAAAATGAGAGCTTGCCCCGTCCCAGAAAAAAAAAAAAAAAAAGGAGCCGGTACAACTTTGAGTCCTCACTCAGCAAAAAAAAAAAAAAAAAACCAGTTAAATGATGTAAACTATGAATCAATTAGTTTGGTTCGGTCTAATAAAGCAGTTCAAAAAAAAAGAGGGTACCGGTTTGATTCGAACAAAAAAGCAGGGTGGAGCCAAATTTCAAAAAAGAAAAAAAAAAAAAAAAGTTGATTTGGTTGGTACCTACACTATATATAAATATATATTCGGTTTAAATAAATAAAGAAAAAAACATATGAAGTGCGTGAGACGGTTCGAATTTGTGCCCAAACTCAAGAGGGCACCAAAGAATTTGAGTTGGTTTGGTTCGGTTCAACCAAAGAAATGTCATTTCGATTTTGAATTGGCAAGTGAAGAAAAAATAAAACATATGAAGCACTTGAGCCGGACTGGATTTGTGCCGGTTCGGTTGGGTGTATGTGTATTTTTTGTATAATGGTTTTTTTTTGTTGGTGTATGTGTATACGACCACGTGGCAAAAGAGGTGCCGCCACGTGGCAGAGAGGATGTCATGTCGCCACGTGGCAAAAGAAGAATAGCATGCGTTTTTTTTTTGTTGGTGTATGTGTATACCGCCACGTGGCAAGAGATGTGCCGCCACGTGGCAAGAGAGGGATGCCATGACGCCACGTGGCAAAAGAAGAATAGCATGCCGCCACGTGGCAAAATAGGAGAATTCATGTATAGGTATATATATATATATATATATATATATATATATATATATATATATATATATATATATATATAGGGTGAGCTATAATATTTCTAGAAGTATTTGTCCTTTTTTAATTTCTAATCTTCTTCGCCTTTAAATCAATCCTCTTAATCATTGCTAGCCTTTAGATTATATTATTCTGTTATTTAATTTTAAATCAGCTCAAATATAAAAAAAAAATTATACTTTGTGAATACTTATTTTATTTTCTTAATTTCATTCAAACATTTTATCTAGTAGTAGGGCCTCATAAATATAATTTACTTTTAGTAATTAGTGTTACGACTTGTTAATAAACAAAGCGCAACATAAGTTAAAATTTTTAACTCGATATTTTTCGCCCCATTTATTGAACTAGAGGAACACGAGCTAATTAGCTTAGTTCGTACTCAGCTAATTGATGGCCTTTCTCTAGTTGTGCAATTTATTTATAGGTTGTTGTTGTCAAATTTATCTTCTTAAAAAGCCCTTGTCCTAATAAAGAGGAGAGAGAGAGAGAGAGAGAGAGATAGAGATATGGGGTGTGTGTGTGTGTTGTGCACAAGGCTAACAATCCAGCTAATTCTTTGCAAGCCAAATTCTGTGTTCTATTCAAAATAAGCTCAAAATCTTAACAAGCCTTACATAAGCTGAGTCAAGTATATCGTGTACGATTGTATTTAGCTCAAATAAATATAAATATATATATATATATATAGAGAGAGAGAGAGAGTAGAGCTAGAATATTTTCAAAAGTATCAATTGGCGCTTTTGAGTTTTTAGCTTTTGAATGAAGAGCTGTAGGGTTGAGATAATGGTGATAGGTGGTGGTAGATGGAATAATATTTGATTCAAGGGGTATTAGTAATTGGGATGTCGATCCAAGGGCTAGAAACTTAGAAGCATCAATGAGTTGGTGCTTCTAAAAATACTCTAGCTCTACTCTATATATATATAGAGAGAGCTAGGCTACTATGCTTTGGAAAATACGGAGGCTTCCGTGCTTGTAAGTTGTTTTCAATGATAGGACGTCCGATTCGGCGATCAGTTCCATTAGACATGATCTACGCTATTGGAATTATCAAGAAACCAAATTTCATAATTTTTTAACTTCGTTTACCTAGTGAACGAATAGCCTCAAAATGAGCAATTTGAAAATAAAAATCTTATAAAAAACGGTGATAAAAGACTCAAATTTCAAATCGGAAGTATTGTTCTTACTCTTGATGTTAAGTAGAATTTTCTATTAAAGTTTCATATAATTTAGATAATTTTACACCGTTGAACTTAAAAACATGCCACATCAGTAGTTAAAATAGTCATTTTTGAGACCCTGTGATTGCTTGGTAAATAATGTCGAAAAGTTATAAAATTTAGTTTCTAGATAGTTCAAATAGTATAGATTATGCCTAATGGAGCCGATCGTCGAATCGGATATCCTATCATCGAAAACAACTTACAAACACGGAGGCCTCCGTACTTTCGAAAGCACGGGAGACGTACTATATAAATATATATATATATATATATATATATATATATAGAGAGAGAGAGAGAGAGAGCGAGAGAGAGTTGAGCTAGAATACTCTCAAAAACACAAGGGGATAGTGCTTTTGAGTTTTTAATCATTGGATGGAGAGATGTATAATTGAGATGATGGTAATAGGTGGTGGTAGGTGGTGATAGGTGGAATAGTGTTTGATCCAAGGGGTGTTAGTAATTAAGGAGTGGATCCAAAAGTTAGAAATTTGGAAGCACCAAGGGTTGGTGCTTCCAAAAGTATTCTAGCGACACTCTATGTATATATACCCTCTTGGTGCTTCCAAAAGTATTCTAGCGACACACTATATATATATATATATATATATATATATATATATATATATAGAGAGAGAGAGAGAGAGAGAGAGAGAGAGAGAGAGTTGAAAAGATTTGAAAATTGATTTCTAAACACTTCAAGTCGTATATATAGATCATGTTCAAAGATGCCGATCGTCGATTTGGAGGCTCTATAATCGAAAACAAATAGGTGACAACGAAGCTCATTTGCTATCAATAGTATTCTAACTCAACTATATATATATATATATATATATATATATATATATATATATATATATATATATATATATATATATATATATATATATATGGTACACATGCCACGTAAGACAGAGCCTTCCGCTCTACATCGTTGATGATGCTATTAATCGGGCTTAATGCTCCTCGCTAAACTGATCTAGAGTATTTAAAGTATTTAGGAAATAAATTTTATAATTTTTCGATATCATTTGCCTAGTGATCGAAGGGCACAAAATCAAATAATTTTAATGGTCATAGTGAGCCATTTGAAAGTTTAAGGGTGTAGAAATATCCAAATTACATGAAATTTTGATAGCAAATTATTTATACTATAGAAAACAAGATCACTATCTTTGATTTAAATTTTTAATGCTATATTATCGCGTTCTGTAAGATCTTTAATTTCAGCCGTTGATGTTTAGCCCCTTCGTTCGCTAGGCAAATAATATCGAAAAATCGCAAAATTTATTTTCTAGGTACTTCAAATACTCTAGATTAAGTTTAACGGAGCCGATCGACGATTCGGAAGCCACAACATCAAAACGACGTGGAAGCATGGAGCCTCCGTCTTGGAAGCATAGTAGCCTTACTCTATATATATATATATATATATATATATATATATATATATATATATATATATATATATATATATATATATATAGGGTGAGCTATAATATTTCTAGAAGTATTTGTCCTTTTTAATTTCTAATTTTCTTCACCTTTAAATCAATCCTCTTAATCATTGCTAGCCTTTAGATTATATTATTCTACTATTTGAATTTTAAATCAACTCAAATATAAAAAAAAAATTATACTTTGTGAATACTTATTTTATTTTCTTAATTTCATTCAAACATTTTATCTAGTAGTAGGGCTACCAATATAATTTACTTTTCGCGAGCTAACTCGTGTTCAGCTTGTTAATAAACAAGTCTGACATAAGTTAAAATTTTTAACTCGATATTTTTCGCCCCATTTATTGAACTAGAGGAACACGAGCTAACCCGAGCTCGTACTCAGCTAATTGATGGCCTTTCTCTAGTTGTGCAATTTATTTATAGGTTGTTGTTGTCAAATTTATCTTCTTTCTTTGAGTTTTTTTTTAATTTTTTTTGTTTAATTTTGTTTTGCAATACTTTGGTGTATCATGGTCATAACAATTTGAGTTCTTGCAAAGAAACCCATTGTTCTTGGTACCCATTAACCTCCTTGGTTAGCCTAGTAATTTAATCCAATTGCAACTTATCATCATTTTGTGGTTTCATCTATTAAGGGTTGTTTGATTCATCAAAAAAATTGTGAAAAATTATTTATAGAAAAAAAATTATAAAATATATTTATTTCATAATTTTTATTTTCTAAATAAAAAATTCATATAATTTGAAAAAACTTTCACACCAAATTTTTTTGGGAACAAAACGAATAAAAAAATATTTTTCCAACTATAAAACTATTTTTTGAGATTTTTTTTAAAAATGAATTAAACGTGTTAGGACTAGAATAATTCTATGATGGATGACCCCCTGAGAAGTGAATGTTGGCTTAAATGAGCCAGCATCTTGTCCTATAGCGGAAGGTCATGTTGGGTCGAGTCATATTCGAAATGACATGAGGCTGGATGGGCCGAGTCATATTCGAAATGACGTGAGACTGAATGGGCCGAGTCACAATCAAGATCCGTGGGCGCTGTTTCTGTACGCTTTAAGTGAATTGGTTGCGTATTTCTAATAGCTCGAGCTTTTGGGAATAATGGTTAGCGCCAACGATCCGACAGTGAAGCCATACCGCAGGATATTTTGAGAAAGCTCTGAATTTGGCCCAGAGATTTTCTCGAATGCATGCATGGTCGCGCGGCCAAACAAACCCTCATTGATGCCTGCAAGCTTTGTCAATCTCCTATAAATTTCTTCTTCCTGGGAAATTTCTTTTTTTTCTGACATTGCCCATAACAATATTGCAACTACCAGAATTTACTTCTATTTTACTCATTTGATTTATGTTCTACAAACTGATGTTTTGAGATAGACATCACACCAAATTGAGAAAGTAGTCCAAATGATGAAACCCTTAGTTTGAACAAACTAGAGATGCAGCTGAAAAGAACAAACTCTGAATCATCAGAGAAAAGAACAATTCTACTTAAAGAAAGAAATGAATAGCTTTGAGATTCGGAAGAAAAAAAAAAAAAACACCAGTAACAGGAAAGAAAGAAGGGGAAAAAAGAGAGAGAGATCTTTTTCTTATCCAATCTCAAAAAGTCCGAGACACGTAAATATACAGAATCACTCAAAAACTTCACTGGGATCCTAAACCGCGCGCAGAATCTACCGTCGCAGGCTACAAAATTACAAAGAAATAAGAAGAGAGATATTATGTCAGCTATTCACAGGAAGTCGTAATCGTCCAAATCAACGCAAACTCTCCCGACGAACTCATCGTCTTCCTTTTCTACACGAATATGCTTCTTCTTCGCCCCTGTGAGATTCACCACAATCATATCCATCAGTCGTCAAGGGGTTAATTTCACATGTTCTGCAATGAATAATGCTTCGCATAATTCACAATCGTAATCTAAAATTCTACTAATGAGTCAGTACTGTATACATGACGACGGTTGAGCGATTCAATCACCAGTTGCCTTGCACACAAAGTTTGAGTCATCGACGACATCTTAGAGTGCACTTTTGTGGTACATGAAGCATTAATCTTATACAATTAAAATGGCTCGGGAGAATCGTTACCTTGCTTCTTCTTGCTACCATTCGCTTGTTTCTCCGCCTTTAGCTTCTCGTTCGCGATAGCTGTTATTGAAGAAGCTAATTCTCTAGCATCTGCCGCTTTTAAAGAAGTGATAGAATGCCTTAAAACAGCTTTGAGGAGTTGTATGTAAAAGTAGCTTCCCTGAAAACAAAAGCCCAAGAATTGATAAACTCCCAAACACTAGAGTTTATAAGCATAAGCAATGAATCAATCTTAAAAACTTTTGCCGACCTCGTAGGAACGAATCTTATGCGAGAGAAGCTGCGCATATTCCACGAAATCGTACTCGGATTTGGGGATAAAACTATCCAGAGACTTCTCGTCGGTTCTCTTGGCAAACAATTCTGCGGTCGATTTGTAATCAGCTTCTTCTACAAGCCTGGCATAAAGTTATGAATATCATGCGTCGGACGGTAATTAATGATGTTTCTATTGAGAAATAACTTGAAATCATGCTGTGACTGAGGTTTGGTTATGTTACCTTTGCTGGCGAAGTTTCTCTTCAACAGGATCTTTATGAACTTCATTTGTTACTTCGTCGATTTTCTTCGCTTCTGCTTGTTTTCCTTTTCTGCCGGCAGCTTTCTTGGCAGTTTTAGGTGCAGTGTTTTCTGCTGCAGGCTGTGGTTTTGGCGCCTGAATTCAAAACATTTATAATTTCAAGAAAGCAAGAAAGAAAGAAAGGAAAATATACTGAGAAAGCTGTGATTATTGCACCTGTGCAGGTTCTTCATCTTCCCATGAGTCTTTAACAATATCTTCCTCTTCCGCATCTTCGTTCGCCCACTTGCTTTTCGGCTGCTCGATCTTAAGACTCAGCGGCGTCGGCTCGAAATCTCCTACGTCTGTTTTTGTGAATAAAAGGGAATTGTTGAGATGCAAACACAAAACAAGATATATGTCATTACAAAACAAGCAAGAAGATAGTTTCAACACGAACTACGACATTACAAGATTTCGAAATCAAAGTCTATCTATTTTTAAGAAATCAAGCGGCCTTAATAATCAACGGACAAAAAAGAGTAAAAAAGAAAGTCATTATCATGCAGGCTTTTCAAATGTTACAAAACACACGAAGCACTCGGTGCTACCAAGTTTTCCACTGTTAGATTCACTTCTTTGATTATATATATATCGATCAGGTGATCACCGTAAGGAAAGAAAGGACTCACCCCAATCATCCATCCTTGTAAGCTCTTCCGAGATCTCCGAACTCTTCGCAACAGCAGCAATTTAAGAAGCAGTACGTAGCTCTGCACGAGAGAGAGAGAGAGAGAGAGAGAGAGAGAGAGAGAGAGAGAGAGAGAGAGAGGAGAGGAGTTGAGAGGTTGGAAGGGCGTTGTCCGAATAAAAAGACAATGAGATTGAATCCTATTTGGGAAAGGAGACTTAATTACTAGGAGACGTTGGAGATTGAATCCAAAACGTTTTCGATGAAAACACTCGGAATGTTAAGAGTCCGGTTAGGAGTAGTACTGCACATGTTTTTGATTCGGCGTACGTGCTATCACTATCATGAGTTGTCGCGGTAACGGGTAACTGTGATCAATTCAATTAAAACAATCGAATTGAGCTCTTATGCTTTTAAAAATTTAGACGGCTTTTCGTGGTTGGTTGAATAATAAAATCTAACGGATGTAAATGATCAATGGTACAAATCTAATGATTAAAAACCTACAAGCATCAAGTGCTTGGTGCTTTTAAAAGCACCCAAGCCCGACTCATAACAAATTTTTTTTTTTTTTGAGAGATAGGTACGTAGCACGCTACCAGCTTCATTTATTTTATTTAGAAATAAACTTAGCTAGAAATGTGAATCAATTAGGATTCGAACTAGGGTCTCGGATATCAACCAATATAAAAATTAAAGTTCAAAGTCGTGATATATAGACATGTCAACTGAGTGTGCTGATTTTCCAAAATTCAAACCTGAAACCCGAATCCCAACCTAATGGGTTTTGAAAATTTACATTCAAACCCGAATCCGACAAAAATCTCCAATTCTAAATTTATAATTTCAAATTTTAATTTTTGAATACCAAATTTTAAATTTTTGTTTTCAAATAATAAATTTTCAATTTCAAATTTCAATTTCAAATTTTTCTAATTTTATAATTTCAAATTTTAATTTTCAAATATCAAATATCGAATATCAAATTTTAATTTTCGAATTTCAAATTTTAACTTTCAATTTCCAAATTTTATTTTAAATATTAATTTTCAAAATCCAAATTTTAAATTTGTAGAAATCTTACTCTCTAAGCTTTTTATGCATTACTTTTTAAATTGTCACTAATAAACTGTATTTTAAATCTTGGTAGCAATTTAGTTTTTAAATAGTAATATGAAATTCCTCTAATTTAAATTTCACTTTTTAAATTTTAAGTATTTAATTTTTAACATTTAAATTCATCGTATTTAGAAATAAAACTATTTCTAAAATTCCTATAATTTAAATTAATTCGCATTTAATGGGCCTAATAATTTTCGGGTTCGGATTCAAGTTTTCGGGTTAAATTATAATTTACATTACTACATTGAGCAAACTATGAAAGTTTGAAGCTACCAGTGAGAAACTATGAGTTAAGTGCGAACCATCCCTAGTAATTCATCGTATTTAGAAATATAATTTAGATTCCTCATGATTACGCTTTAATTAGCATTTAATTAATGGGCCTAATAATTTAATCAAAAAATTTCCTAAATTAATGCTAATTAATGCGTAAATTTAGGACTCAATTAAAAGTTTCTTTAAATATTGCTGTGTTTAATTACCAAACTAACCTTAAATAAAATAATCATTTTACCTGCTAAGTATTGAAATTACATTTTTAACCTCTACTAATCAATGGAAGTATTGTATTAATTCTTCACTTGAATTGAAAAATGGAAGTTACACACACACAACCTCACAACAACAAAATAACAAAAAAAAAAAAAAAAAAGAAGAAGAAAATTCATGCACCTATATCTATTATATTTCCTTTCTGGGGCTTGAACCCTCACCTGAGTATACATACACACTCAAATTGTATACAATCATCACTCTTTGAAACTTAGAATCCTAAAGGGATTTTACATATATATTTTCCATTATTTCCTATCATTTTGTTGCACTCTCTCTGTATTTGTATATACATGTATGAAATCTTGTTCAAGAGCTAAGAATTCAAGTTAGGGTTTGCAACAAAGTAGGCAAGAACTCCTACTAATGGAGCATTGATGTAAGTCGTTGGCTCCGACTTGCGAAAATCCGCACGGTCGTCGTCGTAGACATCATCCTCTCCTGGCCCGCCGACTACAGCTCCGATCAGCGGATTAGGGTTAGGGTCAGAGGACCTGAAGTAAGCTGAACCATCCTTGCATGCAATGAACTGAGGGTGGGTTACAATCGACGGTAACGACGAGGCCCGGTGGTGGATCCTTTGCGGATATCGATCACCGTAACCGACCATGTAGGACATGTTCATCGGATTATCTCCTAGCAAGTAATCAACCTGAAAAATGTTACACATTATCGTGAAACAACGAAAAAGGATTTAAAAAACGATAGCAAAATATCATTAGCACTTCTACGAACCGACGTTTTTGGTGTCTAGCTAGATCTTTTTGTCAAGATACATTCTTTTGTATTCCATGCTATGCTATTTGTAATTGTTTTAGGAACCTTCTAAAACATTTGGTGAAAGAAAAAATATATATCTAAGAAGTTCTCTATTGACATGTATATGATCCTACAAAATCCAGATTATCATATATGCTCTTTAACAATTCATTTCTTAAATCCCTTGCATTATTCAAAGTATTCATGTAGATCATATGAATTTCAATTTTCACATGTATGCCCTAGAAACACTCAAATTTATATATATATCTACGTTATTTTAAATATAAAATACCTTATAGGATCAGGTAATACAAGTCCTGATTAGGGTAGATTAACTGAAAAAATCAAAAACTAAGCAAGATTTGAATTTTCATCGGTTTAGACTTATTGAGATATATGTGCCCTGGCCCAAAATTTTATTTGAATCTGAACCTGAAAGAGGAGAGTTCAATCGATGCTAAAGGGATAAGGTTTCAGATATTGGTATAAAAAACGAAAACCCGGCGGATTTGAATATGGGTATGGATTTTGTGCGAATCCGACCCGAACTTGAACTCGATCCGAATCCGAATTGATTTTCTATTACATAATATATATGTATGTTCGATGTTCTATTTGAATTTCTATCTTAATATTTTAGATTTTCATGTAATATATTTTAAAATATAGTAAAGAGAAATAATTGTTTCGTATTCTAGTTTTTGGGTTTTGGTTTGGGGTTCAGGTTTTTGGTCAGGTTCGGTTTTGGATATATAATTTTCAAAATCCGTTGGGTTCAGGTTCAGGTTTTTGAAAAATCCGCTTCAGATCTGACCTGTTGACTTTTCTCATATTTACTTTATAGACTTTGCGGAGTTAAGACCCCTAGTTAACAAGCCACTAGAAAAATTTCTATATAGGCACCTGACTTTTTACAACAATTTCAAAGCAACTTGTCATAAAAATTGCAGAGGGTGCATTTAGATTTGATAAACTTTTCTATTGCTTGATGAACACATGCAAATCATGACGAAATCCGACTTCAAATCGTCTGAAACACTTTCTATTTACAAAGAAAATCAAGTCGAATCGCATCCGGTGATGTTATTAACAAACTCTGAAATGCAATTCCATCCAAATCAGTGATTTAGGGAGATTTCCAAACACCAAAAAGAGTGTGGATGAGAGTGGTACCTGCTTTTTAGCTTGTAGTCTGAGGGACTCTGGACCTACAGTCATGGTCCCACAGTTAACAGTTTGTGAAGTTTCCGACAGGTACTTCGCGTAGGCGAGGAGGAGGAAGGAGATTGCAGTGACATGCTGCATGTTGCTCCCTCCTGGCTTGTAGATTAGCCCGCCAGGGGTGTACTCGATGTGCGGTGACGACGACGACGACAGCGATTCCGGTATCAGGGTGCACATGAAGCTGTCCGCGGATTCTTTGTAGGATTGCAGGGAGAGAATTTGCCCTTGCAAGAATTCCTGCACCAATAGAACAATCTCGATCGTATATTGTTGGAAAAAAACATATAAAACTTATCCGAACTATGGATCATTTTGAATCCACTGTCCGAACTTCTAAAATCTTCATTTTGTCATCCAACCTTTCAATTGTTCGATTTGATTCAGTCAGCGGCACTTTAACTTTTCATTCATCTTTACAGGTTTAGTTAGTATACTTCATGCAATTCTCACAACCATAAATTCATTAAAAAAAAAAAAAAGTTTAAAATTTGAAGCCAAATTGCCAGTGACTAAGAAATTTGATATACGACACCGCTTACTTTAGAGACCAGGACATTTAGCCCAGCATGCTTGTTGTCCCAACCAAACTCATTGATGTTGTCTTCTGCTCCAAGTGTTTTGCCATTGTCCTGTATGTAGTTGAGGAAAGTATCATTTTGGGTGGCCCTTCTAAGCCATGCTGCTCCCCATAGTAACTCATCCTACACACACAAATAGTGATATTATAAGTTCATTGATGAATCATAACTTCATAATATATATATTTGAGAAGATCAATCTAATAGAAAATGATTCAGAAGTAGACTTAACATTGCCACTCTATACATAGACGGAATAGATACGGTTACAGGGCTCGAATAAATGTAAAAGTTAACAGTTATATATAGGCCACAATCTTTATTTTTTTATCAATGTGGAAGTAATATGAGGCAACAAGTGGCGAAGGGCTTGGCGGTTGGTATTCCAGACCCAAGTTCGAATCCTAGTTGATTCACATTTCTAGCCAAGTTCATTTCTAAATGAAATAAACGAAACGGGTAGCGTGCTACCTATCTCTCTCAAAAAAAAAGAGAAGGAAATAAATGAGTGAATAATCCTAACTATTCATTAAAATCGATAGATGGTTAAGAATTTAGGAGCACTACAAAAATTACTATACTCCTAATAGCATAATAGTCGTGCTCATTTACTATTGTGCTAGTACGTACTATACAAATTGATCTGCATTTACTATTGTGCTAGTATGTACTACATAAATCACTTTGTGTTAGTATGTACTACATAAGTTATAGCTACCAACCGTCCCTAGCCAGCGCAAGTGGCAAAAGACTTGGTTGTTGGTATTCGAAATTCAAGTTCGAATCCCAGTTGGCTTATATTTCCAGCTAAGTTTATTTCTAAATAAAATAAACAAAACGGATAGCATGCTATCTTTCTCTCCCTCAAAAAAAAAAAAAAAATGATGAATAAAGCGGTAGTAAGCTACCTTTTCTCAACAAAAAAAAAAGAAAAAAAGGTACACCATGAGGTATTGTAATTAATTACTCATCAATAATTAAAATAATATATTATTTTTATATCAGCGATAGTGACAACGTTTAGTCAACTAAATTAAATTGTAGAACTTAGTTATAATAATAAAAAAAAATCAAGTCAAAAAGTACAAAAACTAAAAATTTTAAAGATCAAAATATCATCTATCTTATAATTTGATAACCAAATGTGTAATGTATTCTGTAAGGATTGTGAGCAGCAAAGGAGGGGCGTACTCCTTGCGCTCTACTATCCGTCTACACTGTATTATCTCAAATAAGGTCCTCCCTGTTTAATCAAAAAAATAAAAAAAGTGTAATGTATTCTATTTTCTAGTGTAGAGTATGTTACTGTGCTATCAGAAGCATAAAGGGTTTTATGCTTTCGAGTTTTTGATCCTTGGATTAAGAATTATACGATTGGAATGTTTGCGATTTGTCCCTAAGGTTGAATAGTACTTCTAAGATTGTGTGGGATAATAATATTAACCCAAAGGTTAAAAATAATTAAAAAATTTGATCTAAAGGCCAAAATAACCGAAAGCATCAAGTTCTCTGCATTTCCAATAGTACAGTAACTCTACTCCTATTTTCTGTTATGTTGGTAGAATTGAGCTCCTATGCTTTTAAAAGTACCAAGTCATTGGTGCTTGTAAGTTTTCGGGCTTTGGATTAAAGGATATGCGCTTAGAATGATGTGGACCCCTTAGGGTTAAGTGGGTGGTTGGTTGAATAGTATAATCTAACGGATGAAAATGATCAAATGTATAGATTTAACGATAAAAAAATTTACAAGTACCAGATGCTTTGTGCTTTTACAAGCACACGTTGGTATGTATGGCGAAAATTAATCAGCTTGTGTACAGTAAGCCAGCGATGGAAGTCTAGAGAGAGAGAGAGAGAGAGGGGGAGGGAGGACAGGGGGGTAAGAGGACTAGGGCAGTCTTGCCTGGTAGCCGTCGAAATCGCAGTAGAAGGGGCAGACGCCGGCCTTGAGGCCCGGGTCGTCGCTGTAGGCGCCCTTGTAGGCGTCGGCGAATTCGAAGGCGCGGCGCGCGCTCTCCAGCAGACGGTCGGCGTAGTCGTCGTCCGACAGCGACCGGAACACCATCGACGCGGCCGCCAGCGCCGCCGCCGTCTCCCCCGCCACCTCCGACCCGGGCCGGTCCGCGCTCACGTTGTACACCGTCCGCGCCGTGTCCATGTCCTCCGGCCTCTCCCAGCAGTTGTGGTCGCTCATCGGATCGCCAACCTGATCAGTTTATTTATTTACCACCACCACTCCATTAAATTAATATTCTTTCGCGAATCACTCAAATTCACTATATATAAATTAATAAATGGAGCTTCACAAATATATATATACACACGACGCCCCTTAGTATGTCATTAATTTAGAATTGGTGTTGCGATTGATTTGCTATTGAAATGAAAATATAAATATAAATATTTGAAGTTCAAGAGGGTTGTTTGTGCTAAGACTAAGAGAGAGTTGTGTGCTGATGGGAGAGGAAGAGATCAAAGAGAAATTTGAGTGATTTTTTTTTTTTTTTGAGAATAAGCCAATTTAGAATCCAACTATCGAAATTAATAAATTCTATTTTAATAAAAATCAGGATTCGATTTTTGTAAAATAAATAACAACTGTCAAAATTAACCAATTCTATTCTAATTCTACAATATAAAATAGGTGAACTAAACGAGCCTTCAAAATATCAATCATTTCTATATCAATAATACATAATATTTAATCAAATAAATTAGATAATTTCAAAAATTCAATACAGAAATTACCGCAGATTGATAACGAAATATGTTAAATATGTGGACCGACTAGGTTGTTCTAGGAAGTTGGTCCATCTTGGACCAGGCTTGGGTGGTAGTAGTAACTGCAAAACTCCGTACTTAAATAAATAGCTTTCAATGTGTATTTGTACATTACATATATATAGCTACTCAATTTGCAGTATATTACTATTGGAATTGAGCTAGAATACTTTTAGAAGTATCACCTCATTGGTACTTTTAAATTTCTAGTCTTTAAATTTATTCCTTGATTATTAATGACTTTTAGATCAAATATTATTTCACCTACCACCACATACCATCATCTATCACCATCATCTCAGCCCTACAAAATTTCATCCAAAGACTAAAAATACTAAACACTAAAAACACTAAAGCACCAACCTCATAATACTTATAAAAGTATTCTAGCTCAACTCTTGCTATTGCCACCGACCAGAAAAGGTTAATTGTCACTAAATTCTTGATTACCATGACCCTAGAGGGGTTCAGTCCAAAAATTTGAGTGACGACGCAAGATGCATGTGAGATAGGAATTTAAAAAATAGTATTATTTTGAAAAATACTTGTACAAACTTTCCGATGATGACGATAGATGAGATTCGAACATTGATAATTCAGTGAAAAATTATTCTATCCTCTAAAAGCCAACATTCATAGTTTTTTTTTTTTTTTTTTTTTTTTTTTTAATCTCATCTATATTGCTTAATTCGTAATTAATGAAGCAAAAATAGTGTGCTATCCTCTTTTGTTTTTAATAAAAATAAAAATAAAAACACAAAAGTGAACTAATAAAAGAACAGCAGCAGCAGCAGCGGAAGCAGAATGACAAACGAGAATGCTAACGTAGGTCGCTTGCCTGCACAAAAATGCGGTCGGGCAGCTGCGCGACGGTCTTGAGGAGGTAGTCCGTGGCCCACCTGACGGCGGCGGCGGCCTGCCACAGCTCGTCGGGCGGCATTTGCGCGCCGAACTCGACGACCCCCCACGCGAGCATGGTGGCGGTGAACGCCATCGGGAACCCGAACTTGACGTTGTCGCCGGCGTCGTAGTACCCGCCCTGAAGGTCGACGCCCGCCCCCGCCCCCGCCCCGTCGGACAGTCCGGAATCCCCGCGCCAGCTCGCGCGCTGGCCGCCGGCCGGCAGACGGCCCGAGCGCTGCCCCTCGAAGAACAGAATCGACTTCGCCAGCGCGCCGCGGTAGTCGTGATGATGCCCCGCAGGAACGGCGCGGGCGCGCGAGGGCGGAGAGAGCAGCAGCTGCAGTAGTAATAGTACTAGTAGTAGGAAAATGTGTAGTGTCATTTTTTTCTAATTTTTTTTTTAAAATTTTTTTGAACTATTGGGGTAATTAGTTTTGTTTGTTTGATTTGATGTGGCGCGGTACTGGATTAATTTATAGATGGAAAGGGGACAAAGGTGGTTGATCACGGGCGGGAGGGGTGGTGACGAGAGGTTTTGGGGGGGGGGTGTGGATTTTTGGAGTGAATGCCGACACGGGCGGCGGGGGAGTGTGCCAGTAGAGAGGTCACATGCCATGTTAGGGGGCTTTTTTATAAAATAACCCTCTAAAAAGTGTCATTTAAATTGGCAAAATAATCCTATCAAAATTTTATTTGGAAAACTAACCATCTTTTCGCCACGTTGGATTTTTACTTATAAAGGCGGTGAACGATTCACCGTCTTTAGATATATATAATGAAGGCGGTGAATCATTCACCGTTTTTATAATATATATGTAAAGACGGTGAATGATTCACCGTCTTATCTGTATCTATCTTCAGGACTTAGATAAATTTCGATATAGTTAGGATATTTTGCACTAAAGACGGTAGATGATTTACCGTCTCTAGATATATATAATGAAGGACCGCCTTCATTATATATATCTAGAGACGGTAAATCATTCACCGCCTTCATAGCAAAAATTCCACGTGGCGCCTACATGGCGAAAGGAGGATTATTTGTTCAAATAAAATTTTAACAGGGTTATTTCTCTTATTTTAAAATTTTGGAGGGTTACTTTATAAAAAGCCCCATGTTAGGACTTCGGTCCCAAAAGATCGAAGGACAAAAAAAAAAAAAAAAAAAGAAGAAGAAGAGGTGGGGTAAGGAGAGAATCCGAAAAGGTGTGTGTGTGTGTGTGTGTGTGTGTGTGTGTGTGTGTGAAGCAAGCTACTGCACTTTTCTTGTTGCGTAAATGTTACATTTTTGTTGAAAATTAATTACGGAAGAAAAAAATAAAAAATTAACTATTATATATATATTTTTTCATCATCTTATATATATACATAGGTATAATAAGCAGATAACTTCAGTGAAGGGGGTGAACGACAGATTCGGGGAGCGATGTAAACCAAGTCTGGGCGGTGTGGAAGACTAGGAAAGGAGCACACGCCTTTCTGAATTTGTAGATTGCTGGTGGACCATTTTTGGAAGGCTTGATACAATATTATTTTTAAAAATATTCATCCGAACTACGCGTATATCTCACACGTTGTTGAAGGAGTTGGACCTCCGTATCCCAGCAAGGCGGACCTCTTAATTATGTGTGTCTGTGTCTGCGTCTGTGTTTTTTTCTTTCTTTTTTTCACCCCTTGAGGTCTTAACTTCTCATCCTCGTAGCCTAGTTCATATTTTTAATGAATGAAGCAGTTAGCGTGCTACCTATTTCTCAAAAAAAAAAAAAAAAAAAAAAAAAAATCAGATAACTTCGGTTATGAAACTATTGACTTTCTTAACAATTAGTAGAAATTTTCTTTTTTTTTTTTTAGAAAAATTTTAAATACCATCACTATGGTTTCACACTCTCTCATTTTAGTACCATCTGGTTTAAAGTGTATCAATTTTGTGTCATGTGATTTTATTTTTATTTTTTTATTATTGATTTCACTAATTTTTTCGGTTAAATCAGTAACAAAGTTAAAATTAAATGATACTAAAAGTGAATATTCGATAAACTTAGGTGGGGTGTCTGAAATTTTTTATATATAATTTAACGAAATGTTAACGAGAAAGCTGACGAAAAGATAAAAATAAAACCACAAGACACTAACTTGATACACTTTAAGTTATACGGTACTAAAGTGAGAAAATGCGAAACTACAGGGGTGATATTTGAAGTCTACCCTTTTTTTTATTAACCTAAACTCTAAGTTAATTAAATACCATTTTCCATTTAAAATTTACTAACCGGCAAAAGCAAAAGACTTGAGACTCAAATTGATTGCGAAAAGATTAATGTGTTAGGTATAATGATCACAAATTATAATAGAACATTATTATTATTATTATTATTTTTTGCTATATTATGTTACGTACATATTGTAATAAGTTGATTATGATATATATATTTTTTACAAATTCCATCAAAAGATAAAGAAGCATATAGTTTTTGCTACAACAACGTTTTAATTGTCTAATAACATTTGATGGGACCTAAGGCTCTTTTCGGAATTATAAGATATATTAAGCATTTCTCTCAAAAAAGAAAAAAAAAGAAAAAAAAAAGAAGAAGATATGTTAAGTAAATTATACCTTAGGGTAATTTGATTATGATATAATTTTGCGGCTCTACGGAAAAAAGAGAAGCATAACTCTCCGTGTTTCTCCTTAATTTTTTTTTTTGATCCATTATATCTTATTAGCCTTCAATATCAAATAAGATATAATTAATAATAATAATATGAAAGGTGAATGGATAGGCTTAGGGATTGTTATAATTTGGTTTCAATCGATCGAATATTATTTGGTTCAATTTATTTGATTTTCCATTTGGTTCAATTGCAAAAATAGTTAATATTCGATCTTTAATTTCGGTTCGATCGGTTTTGTCATCTTTTTTTTAATTGAACCGAATCAAAAACCTCTCTCGCTTTTTATATATATATCCTAATCATATATATATATATATATATATACTCAAAATTCATTGAATCGTACACATTAACACTCTTTCCACAACAAATATTTCATTTTGTATGTAATTTTTCTGCAAATTCAATTTTAATTTTTAACTCATGAAATAATAGATAAGGAAAAGAAAAAAAAAAAAAAAAAAAAACAAGATTTCTAAAACCTCTGGTCATGAGCCGTTTGGTTTGGCTCAGTTCTGAGAATAAATTGATTAATTTGGTTCGGTTCCAGATTTTTCCAAAATGGAAATTTTTGATTTGGTTTTAATTTTTTTTTTTTCTTCTTCTAAAAAGTGAATCAAACCGAACCAAGTGCACCTCCAAATAGAGTATTCCCCTAAGACTCTAGTCTAATCATGTGGCACACTTTAGATCTCTATACTTAGCAGATCATGATTATAGATTAGTTATGATAGCAGTAACAAAATAAAAGGCTAGCATGCATATTTACTATATATGGAACCTTCATAGTACTGTAACGAACCGATCCGTCAGTAATAATAACTTGTATATGGAACGATCTAATCCGCCAGCAATAATAACTCGTTTGGCTAAAATCATCAGTCCAAAATACTTAAGCACAATTATTATAACTAGCATGTATATAGGTCTCATATATATATTCCGATCAGCATTAGTTTCTCATCTGATATGAGACTATTGGAGCGTTACAAACTCTCCTGTTTAAATTCTGACGTTCTCGTCGGGTTCAAACCAAATCACAGATGCAGGTCAGAATTACCAAACGATGTGAGCTAGGTTCTAAAGGTGGCTCCTATAGGTTCAAGAGGTGGCTCTCACCAAATCCATTGGTATAGCATTTTGCCGCGCATAGCATTTAGCTCTTACACTTCTGACTGATATTCAATTATGATACCAATTATAATGACTTGACCCGCTAATAATAATAACTTGTTAGATCCAAACAATCGGCCAAAAATATTTAAACTCAGTTATTATAACTAGCGTACAAGGCTCCTATATTCCAATCATATATCATTTTCTCATCGATATACGACTATTGGGGCATTACACATAGTGCGCCTTTTATCGAAGCCAAACTCTCTTTGAACTAGATTGAGGAAATTAACGGTTTATATGAAGCTTTACATTGATGATCCACAGCAAATTAGAGCTTCAAACATTTTACAAAGTCAAAACATTTGATCACGAATCATTGATCGAATTTGATCAAATTCAAAGAACCTGCTATGTTCATAGCTGTTAATAACAAAATCAGTGAAATGTTTTAGGTTCATTCATTTGTGATTCTCAAAGATTGTCTCTTTCGATAGTAAGAATATATAACACCACACTAGTGCCCAAGTGATCACATGATCCTTTTAGATCAGCTTAATAGCTTCCTCCTTTTGGAGTAAATAAAAGTGAAAGCCACCACAAAAGATAAAATTAGAGCATCTTATAGATAGTATATGTAGGCTCACACCCTTAATTAGTTGGTTTCATTTTTATATTTTATTAATTTCTTTTCACATATATAGTAGTACTTGATTCAGAAAGGAATATGGGGGAATCTATTCATTTAATTTACTAAAGTTATGTTTGTACATAGTTAATGCATTAGAAATTAATTCATGCAATTCACCATATGGCTATATATATCTACTTGATAGTGACTTATTAAAGAATTTACTTTACAAATATGTTGATCAAGCAAAACTAGCTACACCATTGACCCTACTTAATTGTGAGAGTTCTCATATATATATTAGGAAGCAGTGACATGTAGTATATGATCTGCTTGTTATGTGTAATTTTCCTAGCCAATGGTCCCACATATAATACCCATCTTCTCTACCTCTCCAAAAAAAAAAAAAAAAAACTTTTTCTTTTCTTTTATTTGGATTATCAAAGAGAAAGAGGAAAAGGTTAAAGATCGAAAGCCTTATGCAGATCATGATCAGAAGAATAAAGGAGAGGACCGCGCGAGCAAGTAAAAAAGATCTTGAACTCTAATTAAAAATTACATATGATTCAACATCAGTCTAATTCTAATGCACTTGTGCTAAAACATGCATGGGTCATTCAAGCTGATGAAATATATGTTAGATAGATGATATAGATGATATGGTCTATCTATGTAATCTGTAACTAACAATAGATTAGGTTGTTTTAATTAGTCTCCAAGCTGTTAGGGTTGTTACGTCATGTAAACCTTGACGCGTATAGTCGCCTATATATAACATGCAGGCAGCCACGGCAATGGTGCTCTGCTTCACCCTAATCTTCCGCTCCTCTGATTATTTTCACATGGTATCAGAGCTTGGAATAGATCCAACTATCAAACATGGCCGGCAGCTCCTCCTCCACATCTGGACTTGCTTCCATGATCACTCATTCTGATTCGGAGAAGCTCGCCAAGGCGAATCATGCAACCTGGAAAGCCCAAGTCGTCGCCACAATGCGTGGTGCTCGTCTCGAAGGCTACCTCACCGGCAAGGCCGCAATGCCTCGCCGCCGAGATCGAAGGCAAGGATGGAGACAAAGTCATCAAGAGCCCCAAGCCTGCCTATGAAGATGGGGTTGCTGCGGACCAACAGGTCCTAAGCTTCCTGCTTGCCTCCGTCTCAAAGGAGGTGATCCGATCTCCTCCAAGAAAGCTGCTGCGGAGGCATTGCGTGCGATTGAGACTATGTTCTCGTCGAAAACAAGAGCCCGTGCGGTAAAAACGCGGCTGGCTCTATCTACTACTCGGAAAGGAAGCAGTTCAGTGGCTGAGTACGTCGGGAAGATGAAGTCCCTCGGCGATGAAATGGCTGCAGCAGGGCGGCCACTTGAAGATGATGAACTGGTGGAATACATCCTCACCGGTCTTGATGAAGATTACGACTCTGTGGTGTCCTCCGCCCTTGGCCGAGCGTAACCAATTTACGTAAGTGAGCTATATTCACAATCGCTTGCTTTTGAAACTCGGATGAATCTGCGCAACAACGGGAACTCGTCGGGATCCTCGGCCAATGCTGCAAATCGCCGTGGGCGTGGCGGTCCAGGGCGCTTTGGTCGCAGCGGAGGACGTGGTGGCAGGAACCCTAATCCTCCTGCACACCATGGTGGTCGTGGCAACGGCAACAACTACAACCCACGACAAGCAAATCAAGGACCCCGAAACAACACTGCCTCGTCAGATCCGTGCCAGGTGTGTTTCAAAAAGGGCCACACCGCCGACGTATCTTGGTACAGTATGATGAGAATTTTGTTCCCGATCCAAGGCATGTTGTCGCTGCCGCCACAACCTCCTACACCGTGGATACAAACCGGTACACGGATACGGGGGCTACTGATCATATAACAGGAGAACTCGACAAGCTGGCTTTCAGAGAGAAGTACAACGGCGGTGATCAAGTGCACACAGCCAATGGAGCAGGTATGAACATTAATCACACTGGTAAAACTATTATTCATACCCAGACTCGTAATCTCAATCTAAACCATGTCTTACATGTCCCACAAGCCACCAAAAATCTCGTTTCTGTTCATCGTCTTACTACAGATAATGATGTCTTTCTTGAGTTTCATCCTACTTATTTCTTGATAAAGGATCGGGGAACGAAGAGCACACTTCTTAAAGGCGGTGCCACAGTGGTTCCCCTGCCCGGCGAAGCTAGCGTTTGGAGTCACCAAACCATCTTTTGAAAGGTGGCATAGCCGCCTCGGCCATCCAGCAGCACCCATAGTTCAAAAGGTCATTAGTAACTTTCATCTTCCATGTCAAGTCGAGTCCAATAAAGAGTCTGTGTGTGGAGCTTGTCAACAAGCTAAAAGTCACCAGTTACCCTACTCTAAGTCGTCGAATGTCTCAAGTTATCCCTTAGAGCTTGTATTTTCTGATGTATGGGGGCCTGCACCTGAGTCTGCTGGCAGATACAAATATTATGTGAGTTTCATTGATGATTTCAGTAAATTTACATGGATTTACTTGCTTAAATTTAAATCTGAGGTGTTTCAAAAATTTCATGAATTCCAAAGTCTTGTTGAAAGGCTCTTTGATCGAAAAATCATCACCATGCAAACCGACTGGGGAGGTGAATATGAGAAACTCCACCCCTTCTTCACTAAAATAGGCATATCTCACCATGTCTCTTGCCCACATGCTCACCAGCAAAATGGATCCGCAGAGAGAAAACACCGGCATATCGTGGAAGTTGGGCTATCCCTCCTTGCCCAAGCTTCCATGCCTCTTAAATTCTGGGATGAGGCCTTCCTTGCCGCTACTTTTCTCATTAACCGCACTCCTAGCAAAGTTATCTCTTATCAGACACCTCTAGAACGTTTGTTTCATATCAAACCCGAGTACTCATCTCTACGAATCTTCGGTTGTGCCTGTTGGCCCAACCTCCGACCATACAATCAACATAAGCTCCAGTTTCGTTCAAAAGAATGTGTCTTTCTTGGGTATAGCAATTTGCACAAAGGTTTTAAGTGCCTTGATGCTGCTACTGGGCGCGTTTACATTTCCCGTGATGTTGTGTTCGATGAAGAAGTCTTTCCTTTCACTAAACTTCCTTCCAATGTTGGTGCCAGACTCCGAGCTGAAATTCTTCTATTACCGCCCTCTCTCATTTCTTCTGGATCATCGACATCTGGGGATGAATGTATAGTTGAACCTGTGATTAATGATTCTGCCACTAACGATTTTTCTGCAGCAACTAATCTTCCACAGGATCCTACCGGCGCAACTAATCCAGGCGTGGGATCCGGGGCTGATCCTCTGCCGCAATCTACCCCAGGATCGGAGCCCTCTAGTACGGCGCCAGACGCCATTCCCGCGCAGCCGTCTCATCCGCGTGACGTCGCGCCAGTCCACGACGACCAGTCCCCGGTTCTGCCTGTCGCGCCTGGGGGAGCAGATCCTGGCGACGCGGCGAACGCGGAAGCACTCGGATCTGCACCTGCAGAAGCGTCCTTGGAGGTGCCTGGAACAGGATCTTCTATGCCATCACCACAGCGCCCAAACACCAGACTCCAGGCTGGAATCAGGAAACCCAAGGTATATCGCGATGGTACTATTCGCTATGGTTTTCTCGTTGCGTCTGGTGAACCACGGTCTTTAGAAGATGCATTAGGAGATAAAAACTGGAAGGCTGCAATGGATGCTGAGTTTGATGCTTTGGTCAAAAACAAAACATGGCATTTAGTTCCACCTCAGAAAGACAGAAATATAATAGATTGTAAGTGGGTCTATAAAATCAAGCGAAAGGCAGATGGGAGTCTAGATAGATATAAAGCTAGACTAGTTGCAAAAGGTTTCAAACAACGTTATGGCATAGACTATGAAGATACTTTTAGTCCAGTGGTAAAGTCAGCTACTATCAGAATAGTGCTCTCGTTAGCTGTCTCTAGAGGGTGGAGTCTTCGGCAGCTAGATGTTCAAAATGCCTTTCTACATGGTTATTTAGAAGAGGAAGTGTACATGACACAACCACCTGGTTATGAGGACAAAACCAAATTCAATTATGTGTGTAAATTGGATAAAGCACTGTATGGCTTGAAACAAGCTCCACGAGCTTGGTACTCTCGGCTAAGTATCAAGTTGCAGAGTCTTGGGTTTAATCCCTCAAAGGCAGATACATCTTTATTTTACTTCAATAAGGGAGGTGTGATTATATTTGTTCTAATATATGTGGATGATATAATAGTTACTAGCTCGACACATGACGCCGTAACATCCTTACTACGTCAACTCGGTCAAGAGTTTGCACTCAAGGATCTGGGCAAGCTGAATTATTTCTTGGGTATTGAAGTGAATCATGTGCACAATGGTATAATTCTGACACAGGAAAAATATGCCTCTGATCTGTTAAAAAGAGTAGGCATGATGAACTGCAAAGCTGCGACAACACCTTTAGCAGTCAGTGAGAAGCTCTCGGCATGCGAAGGTACTCCTTTAGGTCCGAATGATTCAACTCAGTACCGAAGTATTGTGGGTGCTCTTCAGTACTTGACCATTACCAGACCTGATCTTGCTTTTCCTGTAAACAAAGTGTGCCAGTTTCTACATTGTCCTACAACAGATCACTGGACAGCTGTAAAGAGGATTCTAAGATATCTAAAACAATCAATCAAGACTGGACTCAAGATTGAAAGATCTAGTTCTTGTTTAATCAGTGGATTCTCGATTTGCAGTTGAGTCGTGTCTTGATGATAAACTTACCACTGATTTGAATTGCGGCTTTCTTAACATTTGTACTATTCAGGATCTAATTTAGTTTCATGGAGTGCGCGCAAGCAACCCACCGTATCAAGGTCAAGTACAGAAGCAGAGTATAAAGCAGTAGCTAATGCTACAGCTGAGATCATGTGGATTCAAACTCTTCTACAAGAACTGGGTATTCAAAATCCACGAGCAGCTAAGCTCTGGTGCGACAATATTGGGGCTAAGTACCTCTCGGCAAATCCTGTGTTTCATGCACGGACCAAACACATTGAAGTTGATTATCATTTTGTAAGAGAACGTGTTGCACGGAAATTATTGGAGATTGATTTTGTTTCCTCAAAAGATCAAGTTGCAGATGGTTTTACCAAGGCACTTCCTACAAGGCAGTTGGAGAACTTCAAGCACAATCTCAACCTCGCACGGTTGTGATCGAGAGGGGATGTTAGATAGATGATATAGATGATATGGTCTATCTATGTAATCTGTAACTAACAATAGATTAGGTTGTTTTAATTAGTCTCCAAGCTGTTAAGGTTGTTACGTCATGTAAACCTTGACGCGTATAGTCGCCTATATATAACATGCAGGCAGCCACGGCAATGGTGCTCTGCTTCACCCTAATCTTCCGCTCCTCTGATTATTTTCACAATATAAACAAAAATTGTACACATACTAAGTAATCAGTTTTCAAAATTAGATTAAAAAAATGGCAAGTTAAAAATGTATATAATCTCAATACCTAACGTGTGACGCCCCAACTTCCCAAGGCTCACCCATCCTAAAACTACTCGCGTCCTAGCACGCTTAACTCTCTTAATCTCTTGAACCTTGCCATCATCCAAAATACTTAAGCCGGGTTAAGAGTTTAGCCCTATTATATCTCATATATAGGATTATCTGGGGTCTCACATAATGTGAGTGTATTTAACACTCTATATATATGCATATCTTATTTTGCTTTCTTTTTGAAGAATATATACCATGTTTAAGTTTGTAAAACCATGAATTTAGAGCTGCAATGCAGGTTTAATTGTATAGTTGGCCTAAACCATACATTATTTCATTTTATTTGAACCTATCTACAGTAATTGGACCCACAAAAGAGGGTCCAACTGTTGCAAATGAACCTACACCAAATTGGCCATAGGTATATGCTGATCATAAGTTCATGCCACAACTTATTAATCATTCCATTAGCCGCTTTTTTAGTGCTGGAGTGATTGCTTGTCTCTCTTTTAGTGTGTAATTTAGAATAAGCGATTCTTTTGTGGTTTGCTTTACATGCTTAATTATACTTTTATTTTTTTAGATTAGGCTGATTTGGATTGATCGCTGTACACGTTGAATAATGGTTGCGTGGGAATGCATGTTTTTATTGCATATAGAAAATCATCTTATTTCTCGTGATAAAATCGCTGACGCTCATTACTACAAAGCTACTCACGCTGGTACTAGATATTGATCGGGCACTATTTTCAATGATTTATATAATAAATGAAAATATTGGATAAAGAATAGCTTTTACAAAATTTAAGAAACAATTGGAGGAATACATCAGTTATTTCTAAAATACCAACAGATATATATATATATATATACACATTACAACAGAATTAGGTTACAGTGATACATGTTTGGGACACTTTTGAGTAAGTGTCCCATTTATGCTAAAATTTAAAAAATCATCTACTAATGTCTAAATATAAAGCCCAATTCAACCAAAAATAAAAGATTACTCTATTCAACCCACCACATCCAGTCCATTTGGCCCGATTACAAACAGAAAAGAAAAAAAAAGAAACATCAATTACCATCTTCTCTTCTCTCTTCGCTCAATCCACTGAAATTCTAGACGAAGAGCCTTTCCTGTCGTCCTCCTCCGCCACCGTAGTCAACGAGATAGAGTTTCGGCGGTTGCTAAATGCTTAAATAAGTATTGACAAATTAGCAGCACTCTTTTAAGTTATAACGACACTCTTTAACTATTACTATATACTTAGCGACCCCACATATAGCAACACTTTTTAAAAGTGTCGGTAATTTTAGCTAGCAGTAATTTTTTGACATATACCTATATTTAAAAGTGTTACTGTAGATCGTTTTTATTGTAGTGACACCAGTCATTAATTGACCCTCTTTTTCTTTTCACTATTATTTTCTCTACATCTATAGCATCATTAACTTCCAACAGAAAAAAGCAAAAAAAAGAGCCCTACTTTCCTTGGCTATTTATTGTTTCTTGATATATTCTGCTTCCACTCATGATTGTTGTCAAAAGTGAGTGAGTGAGTGGGGGAGAGAGAGAGAGAGAGAATCTCATCTTCTCAGTACAGCTTTAATTTCCTCTTAAGATCCCAAATGTCTCCAACCAACTTCATTGACAAGCACAAGCCCTTTTTGTGATTTGCAGTACTTAGACTTTGCTTGCTAGAGCCAAAAACAATAGATGCTATACTCTCTTTCTCTCTCTCTCTCTACACCTTTGATATATATATGGCCCAAAGATCAACTGCAATGTGCTTTATGCTTGAAGAAGCAAGCATACCATGCACTACAACATCTCTATCCTCTTTTGACTAATGGGTCCATAACAAGATCAATAAATAAGTGTTTTATTGTTAAGGACAAAGGAACTAAAAAAACTCTAGTGTGAAGGGATTTTAATACTAGCAAAGTATGATGCCAATATCAAACTATGTCAATATTGAAAGGACTAGCTAGCTTGTTCTTACAATTCGGTTCCGAAGCTGCGTTCGCGTTCAAGATATTAGTTCATATTTATGTTTATCTTTCGTGTCATCTCACATTATGTTGTGTTTTTTTGGATTAAATAGGTTCGTGCTGTTTCAATTCTGAATTTCGCTTAATAAATTTGTATCTTGTTTGATCGTTTCGGATCATATTATTGTGCTGTGTTTGAAAGTGTCATCTCTTTTATCTAGACTGCGCTCTGTAGGTCTAATAGAAGTTGATTGTAAAATTTGAGAACTACTTTGGTTTATTCGTTGCTAATGTGTTAGTAAATTTATATAACTGCTTAAACTATAACCACAGATCAACTAATACTTTTAATATCATATATGTCAATACATCAACAGCATATATACTAAACGTGTTAATCTAGGTTAGCCGTAGCAACACTCTTTGTAATATTTTGTTTGGATGCAACTTAAATATGCAAAGTTTAATGTTTTATGCACATTTAAAGCTTGGAGTTAAGCATCTACACTTGAAAAAGAATCTGAATATTTTAAAAAGATGAGTACTGCATCATATATTGCCATGACTTTCATCATTACACCATCATTTAGACTACATTAATTTCTCCAAATCCAAACCAATTTATTCTTTACTAGCAATTTCTATATATTAATTTGCAACTATAACTTCCCTAAAATCCAAAGTTGCATCTGTAACAAATAAACCCTCTAAGTTTTATATATACACATATATTATTGCAAATTTTAGCTACCTAATTATTTACCTCTATAAGTTCATTGTCAAAAGTGAGTGAGTGAGAGAGAGAGAGAGAGAGAGAGAGAGAGAATCTCATCTTCTCAGTACAGCTTTAATTTTTAGAAGATTAATATTGAAAATACCTTTTTTACGTTCCAACCTATTTCAAATATACCCCTAGAGTTAAAATTTGTTAATAAATTCTGTTATCTTTATGAAATTACTATTTTTTGTCTTTTTAAATATATCCTTCTACCAACACCGATTTTTCTTATTTACCCAAGTTAGGGGTATAAAAAGTATTTTAATTTTTTATCTTCAAATATACCCTTCTACTATCACCAACATTTCTTATTTGCCCTTAAGTTAAGGGCAAAACTGTTATTTTAATTTTTTTTAACTGTGGTAGATATTTAACTTATGTTTAACCCATGTTTACTTAACGTGTGATAACTATAGGAATATTTTGGAATAAAGAAGGAACATATGAGGGGTATATCGGAAAGAAAAAAAAAATAGAAATAAATGAGATATTTTTGAAGTTTTGAAAGGTACATAGGCAATTATCCCTAAAAAAATGTCTTTCAAAATCCACAATCTTTGAATAAATTTGGTTCTTCGGAAGACGTAACGCATATATAAATCCATTTAACTACTAGTCTCTAATTAAATTTTATTTCGAGATTTTAAAAAAAGGATTATTTAGGGTTTAAAGGTATGCATATGCACTAGGTGAAGGCAATAATATGCACATGGACTAAAGTGAAACTTTTTTCAAGAGCTTAGGGACTAACAACGACAAACTTGGAAGTTTGAGGACCAAAATATAGACTTGGAGAAAAGTTTAGGGACCAGTGGTGCAAATTTTTCCATCCCAAGGATGGGTGGGGTTGTAAAATGTACACCCCTTTGGAGTGTATACCTAGTATTACTATTTCAATTGGGAAAATACTAGATGTACACCACAAAAGGGGTGTACATCTTACAACCCACCCATCATAGGGTGAGAATTTACTTATTAGTCACATGATGTGACTGGTGAATTACACCCCAAAAGGGGTGTACACCTAGCATTACTATTTCCAACCCACCCATCATAGGGTGGAAATTTACTCACCAGTCACATGATGTGACTGGTGAATTACACCCCACCCAAGGATGGGTGGGGTTGTAAGATGTACACCCCTTTGGGGGTGTACACCTAGCATTACTATTGAGGGAAAATGCTAGATGTACACCCCTTTGGGGTGTACATCTTACAACCCCACCCATCCTTGGGTGGGGTACAATTCAAGGATGGGTGGGTTGTAAGATGTACACCCCTTTTGGGGTGTACATCTAGCATTACTCTTAATTATTATATATATATATATATAAACAAAATCAAAAAATAATAGTTGGTCAAGGGAGGTTAATGGGCAGGTCCGGGTTCGGGCCAAATTTGTTCACAACTTTTGAACCAAACTTGGGCCCTTATTGGGCCTACCCAAATTTTGTTTCAATTTCATTGGGTTCACCCGAAATCAATTTGCGCCGCGGTAAGCCCAAAAATGATGTGAAGGGTCTAGAAACCCTAGCCAGAGTATCTGCACAATTGTTATTTGAGTAGAGCATTGTTCGAAAAATAATAATTTCTTACTGTAGTTGAACACAGAAGGTCTAGAGCATCTACATTTAAGCTTCTGATGAAGCAACCGTTCTAGATTTTGTTTACCACATGTCCGACCGCTATCTCTTTGGTTAGAAGTTGCTAGAAAACTTGCATCAACAACAGAAGCGCAGTATCGAATATTTTGAGCGATCGACGAATACCGTTGTATATATATATATATGCGGTGGTATTACATGCATTTACAATAATGTTAGACAGTATAAGAACACTCATTTATCTTTTCATGGAGCTTTTCTAAAGCCCGTTTTATTTTTGTTTTCTTTTTTTTTTTTTTTCCCTCCTCCATCTTTTGATGCTTGATTGGGTTTTCTAGCAGTGCAATTATTTGGTTGATTTATTGCAAGTGAAATAATTAGCTGTCCACAAACCCCCCCTAAAAAATCTCTTTCATATGAATGTTTAATATTGGTGCAATTATATATGCCTTCCTCTAAATATAAGGTGTTTGGGCGATACCTGAATATGGAACCGATCATTTAACTACTAGTCTCTAATTAAATTTTATTTCGAGATTTAAAAAAAAGGATTATTTATGGTTTAAAGGTATGCATATGCACTAGGTGAAGGCAATAATATGCACAAGGACTAAAGTTTCACACAATTCCAAACTACTACAACAAACGTACAAACGGAAACAAAATGCCGAACACAAAACAATTAAACCACAAGCAGAAAATAAAGAGAACACACAGATTTACGTAGAAAATACTTTGTAGGAAAAAACCACGGGCGATGGATGAAAGAATTTCATTATCGAAACGAAAAAGGGAATAGTTTCATTCTGCATATTACAACCGACCACGATCTCATTCCTCTAAAGCAAAAACGAAAATAAAACTCATAACGGGTTTCGGATCCGATTCGTCTCGAGCCTGTCGGCTCGAGCCCTCCGCTACCCACACATTCATTTTTTCCTTCATAATTTACTTTTCCAATTTGGTCGCACCGCGAAACTGTCAGCAAGTCAAAAATCCGAACTTGAGTCGAATATCAATTTCGAGTCACATCTAACACAAACGTAGCTCAGTCCAATTTGGCCTTTGGCCACAGAGCAGAATGCTGGCATATTTAAACTAGCAAAGTCTACTGTGTCACACTTACACCGCATTATCAATAATAAATTAATCACATCTCTTTTTATAAAAATATATAATAATTTTTTTTATATAATTAAGATGGGATGAATAAATTTAAAAAAAAATTATTTAATTGGTTAGAACTCATATTTCTAATACATTTTAAAATAACTAATGCATTCTAAAATTTTTCATATGGAACTCATATTTCATGGCCAGTATATAAGTAAATTGTGCCTTCTTTTTTTTTTTTTTCTACTTTCAAATTTTTATTTATATTGATTCAAAAATACTTCAACTATATAGGAGCAGTTGTATCCAAACAAATATGGCTATATAGTCCAACCCATGTGAAGCTTAATTAATTCTTCTCATATTTCCTTTCACAAATTGCATGTTTAGAGAAAGGAAAAAGCATAACAAACACATGGTGTGCAAGTGCATATATCCAAATTTCCTTTAGTGCAAGAAGGAAAATTGTTCTTGGCAAGTCTAATGCTCACCTCCTCGACATGTCAACGGATCGGATACGGGACGGATTTTTAACGATCCGAATTCGAACCCGATCGACTACCAAATCCGAAATCCAAACTCGAATCCGACTCCGATGAATTTTAAAATCCATATCCAAATCCAAACCAGACCAAAAATCTGAAACCCAAACCTGCAAACCCGAATCCGAAACAATTATTTCTCTACACAATATTTCAAAACATATATTACATTAAATCCAAATTTTTAAAATATAAATTCAAATATAACATCAAGCATTTATATAAATAGGGTCCGGCTGCTAAACTATTGGTAGTACGGAAGCCTATGTACAATCAAGTTGTTTTCGATAATACGGATTCCAAATTGACGATCGACTTTGTTAGACTTAATCTGCACTATTGAAAGCATTTGAAAACTAAATTTTATAAATTTTCGACGCTATTTATCTATCAACCGAGTCTCTCAATCTGTATATATTATAATGTAAAATCAATTCGAGTTCGGATCGAATACGGTCAAAATTCATATCCGAATCCAAATCCATCTAGTTTTCATCTTTGACATCCATATCTGAAACTATATCCGTTTAGTATCGAATATATTCGTTTTATTCCAATTCGAATTCGGATGAAATTTTGAGTATCCGTATCCACTGACATTAAGGGGGTGTTTGGCCTAGCTTTTAAAAAGCGCTTTCGAGCTGAAAAGTGATTTTCAGCCCAATAGAGTGTTTGGCAACCTCGTTTTTAAAATCTGATTCTGCTTCTCAGAATCAGAAAACTGATTTTGAAGGAAGCTGAAAAAAGCTGCTTCTTGAAATCTGATTCTGATTTTGAACTCAAACTTCAAATTTTTATTTTAATTTTAAATTAAATGTTTAAATTTAAATTTATTTTTAAATTTAAATTTTTAGATCTATTTTTGAATTTTTAAATTTTAACTTTTAAATTTTAAATTTTGAAAAATAGATTTCAAACTTTAAATTTTAAATTTCAAATCTCAAATTTTAGATTTTAAATTTTCAAATTTTAAATTTAAGATAAAATTTAATCTTCAAATTATAAAATTTTAAATATTAAATATTAAATTTCAAATTTTAAATTTCAAATTTCAACTTTTAATCTTCAAATTATAAATTTTTTAAATTTTAAATTTAAGTTTTTAAATTTTAATTTTAAATATTCAAATTTAATTTAAATATTTAAATATTTAAATATTTAATTTTAAATTTTAAATATTTAAATTTCAAATTTTATATATTTAAATTTTAAATTTCTTAATTATTTTAAATTTTAAATTTTAACTTTGAAATTTTAAATTTAAATTTATATTTTTAAATATTAAAATTTTATATTTTAAATTTCATAAATATTTATATTTTAAATTTTAAATTTTAAATTTATATGTTAAATTATTTTAAAATAAAATTTAATTAAAATATTAATTTATGCAAATATTAAAAAAATTTTGCCAAACAATTTTTCAAAATCACTTCAGAAAAATTACTTTTATCTAAACTCAGCCAAACGCTCTACAGCTTTTAACTAAAATCACTTCTCCAAATCAAAATCACTTTTTCAGAAATCATTTTTTCAAAAGCTAAGCCAAACATGCCCTAATTCCTCCTAAAGCGCTACCATGCCATGCGCACCTTACGTTTGCGTAGAACATGAATGCGCAGGAATAGTGCGATCATGAGATGCACGCTACTTAAAAAAATTTAAGTCCCGTGGAGGTACTTATCAGTTCACACATGTCTAAACTATAGACAGAGAGTTTTCAAATTTAGGTTTAGTTTGGTATTGAGATCTATATAACGTTATTAGATAAAATGGAATTGTGAAAAAAATATATAGAGATATGCTTCTGCGTTCTCCAGTGGGACCGCAGAAAATGTAGCGTAAACCGATTCATCACGATATGCGGAACGCAATATTACGTACGGAAACAAACAGGCGCACGTAACGCAATCTCCCCGCAATCTCAAACGAAGTCTTAGACTAATGAATCCATTTCATTAACTAGACCTGCAGTCCAAAGTATAAGTCTGAGATATAGGGCCTGTTTGGTCACGTGGTACGTGTGCCTCACATGCGGTTGTTCAGAAAAGCTCCCCATGTTGAGCTTTCTCAAAACGCCATTTTTTTTGGGGGTCGCACGTCACGAACATGATGTAGTTCCCAGCTGGAATTTAGCTGTCGAAGTAGTGGTTCTTATACTATTTATAAGTGTTTTTTATCGTTTCATGTACATAATATTTTCTGTATATGCGGAGGATCTGTTGGAGAGTCTCTCAAAACGTCATTTTTTTGCCGTCGCACGTCATGAACATGATGTAGTGCCCAGCTGGAATTTAGCTAAGTATATAGTGATTCTTATACTACTTATAAGTGCTTCTATCGTTTCATGTACATAATATTTTCTGTATATATATGCGGAGGATCTGTTGGTGAGTCTGGATAGAACTTGAATCCGAAGCATGACATATTAAATGTGACCATTTGGCCAAACACCTACATAACCTCAAAATCAGCTTTCAAATATCTTACGACTAAATCAGTAGTGATTGAGTAAAATAACTATTATTTGTATCACTCATCCATGATACTGCACATTGAACAAAATGTCTATAAAAAATAAGGGATAATTGCCTATATACCCCTCATGCGTCTGAAAATATCCGATCTATCCTTACTTTTTTTTCTTTCTAAAATGCCCCTCATACGTTCCACCGTTATTGCAAAATACCTCCAGATTATCTCTGTTAAGTTAATCTGGGTTAAACGTGAGTTAAATATCTACCCCAGTTAAAAAAAATTAAAATACCAATTTTGCCCTTAACTTAAGGGCAAATAAGAAAGGTTGCTGACGGTAGAAGGGTATATTGGAAAAAACCAAAAGTCGAAATACTTTTGTGCCCTTGACTTTAAGGGCAAATAAGAAAGACAGTGATGATAGAAGGGTATATTTGAAAAGGACAAAATAGTAATTTTACAGAGATAACAGAGTTACTTAACAGATTTTAACTCTAAGGTATATTAGAAATATGTTGGAACGTAGGAGGGTATTTTCAATATTAGCCTTCTAAGAGGGGTAAATCGGACAATCGGAAACTTTTCAGGGATATATAAGCAATTGCCCCTAAAAATAAATTCCTTGACGAAACTAATTATTTCAAAACATAGAAACCAATTACTGAGAATACAAATGAAAAGGCCTGCAAATATCAAATATAGTATTTAATTAGAACTATTCTACACCTAATCTCACGCGATCCATTTGTTTCCCCCAATATCTCACTTTTCCCTATACATATATATATATATATATATATATATATATATATATATATATATATATATATATATATATATATATATATATATATATATATATATATATATATATATATTTATAATTTATTCAAATTATAACCTTCCCCCAACAAATTTCATGGACCTGGAGAACCAAAAAAAATTCTTAAAAAGAATAATATAGCAAGAGGTAAATAAATTTTAAAAGAAAGGTTCTTCATGCATATATGGCTTGTGTCTCTTTTGTGAATTTGTTCCTCTATGCACATGAACTCAATCCTCTTGCTTCGGTTCCCTTCATTATTCTCATCCTCTTACATGAAGAGATGAACATCCTGTAAAAATTATAAAAAGGAATAATTGTTACCCCATTATGATCATGCAAATATAATGGGTGCAATTCTATGCATAGGAAAAATTCTGTGTGTGATTATTATGATTCTTTGTATAGTAGAACGAATCCAATTAGTCTATACTAGACAGCTCAGATGCATTCTATTGAGTCGCAAGATCATCCCGTGTACAGAATTTTCCAGTGTACGTACGGGACTGTAGAGAATCTGCGCTCCAAATATATATATATATATATAGGGGTGTTTTTTCAATTGAGACAATATGGATATATACTTACTCCCATGGTACATCTCCAACCAACATCCAATCCCCATCTTTATCTTCATATGTGATTGCATACTCATGCTCATCACTCCCTTTCATTCCCACTGTAAAAAACATAAAAACAAGAAATTAACAAAACAATCAAATTATTGCAAACAACTCTATGGTAAGAATATATAACTCCCAACATATATATAAATTTTATGTGATCTCACCTGAGGAAAAGCATTTGAACATGGCTTGTAATGCCCCTCTAAGCTCTTCATAACCCTTGTACACTTTGAGATCCAGTTTCCTCAGATAGGGAGCTCCATCCATGCTCACCTTCACATATTTCGCGGCATTTTCTTCCGCGTCGCCGCTCTTCCTCCCCCGAAAGCTGTTCATTCGATACGCCCGCACCGGTGGCCATCCGACTACTTGCGCCCTATTCGCCATATTTATGTACATAAATTAGGATCAATCACAACTTATATATACACTCATTCAAATTTTGGCCTTGCTTAGATATATGAATACTATGCTCCGTATATTCTTTTGATTTACTCAAGAAATTTATATATATATTTGAATTTGAATTTAAATGGAATAGTATATATATTCGACATATAAGTCATATTAATTTTCATAGTAAGATAAATCATGATATATGCTGTTCCGCTAAATCATGGACAACCAGACCATATAAAAAGTAAAAGAATCAAACTTAATACTCACAATCATACTAAAAAATTCTTGTAGCGAATGAGTACTTGTTCTTGGATATATAATTTACTCCGACACCCAAACAAGACCTTTGTGTGATCGTTTTATATAAGTAGATTTTCAATTCACAAACAATCGAAGTCTCCAAGCTAGAACAACATATAAATATCAACTTACTTAGGCGGAGGAGCGAAAACCTTGCGCTCCATCGTCTCCTCGGCTTCGTCCATCCTCGATCGACAAGACTCGTCGTCGTCGGAGTCGGCTATCGGACGTCGCTTGTTGCATTTCGTAGCCACCGTCAACGTCGGTTTCTCTGGCATGTCACTGCCCGGAGGCCGTAGGGTTAGCTCGGTCGCCTTGAGATTCTCGATATCGTTGTTCCCGTTCCTCGCCATAAATCTTTATCAAATCGATCTCGGCGCGATTCGAATTCGAGTTTTTTGATCGCTACACAACTTCTTTGATGCAAATTAACTCACAACTAAGAAAGATTATGATCGATGATGATGATGATACATGAAGTAATCAATGGATCGGAGGAGATGTTATATGTATATATATATATAAACTTTATCAGAGAAGAGTAGTACTATATTAACTTATTATTAATTTTGTTAAGTGATTAAATTTCATAACATGAATGCATATGAAGGTGTTATGTTATTTGGTCGAGACACGGACACGGAGGCGTGTTGGAGGGCGAGGGGACACGATCCAAGAAAATGCCGGTCCAGACCGGCCGAGACAACATGCCGACCGGACCGGGCCGCCGGTTTGGACTGTCGGCTCGGACCGGGACAGCTGCTTGGATTCCCTAGATTCGGTCCAGCCCATCAAACTATTCCCACACACCCGGTGCGCCGTGCACCGCACTCTATAATATTCCATAATTAGTATTTTTTTAAAATTAATTCAAAATTACAAAAAGACTTATTTTCTACTAAGTGTCATGTAGTTTTCAAACCTATTGTTTTTGTACGAGACGTGCTCGATTCGGTGTTTAGATGCTTAAAACTCGACTCGACTCGAAAATACTTACGGCGGAGATTTTCTGCAACAAAATAAATAAAATAAAAGTCATGAATTTTAAAGATAAAATTCCAAACATTAATTTATGTGTTTGTATATTAATTTTGTTTCTACATTCATTCCAGTATTATTATTACACACTCCTATTTTCGTTGCTCTGTATTTATATCTATTCAGCTAATTAAAAATATAAATAATTTTCTATGCGTAGTTTAAACTTGAACTTTTAAGTAACCGATTAAATAAGCTTAGAATCTTAAATAATCAGGTTATTAATTCTACCAAAAAACACAAAATCTGGGTGAGTCGAGTTGCTGCGTTTTGATCATAGAAAATAAGTATTTTGAAATCTTATAATTTTCAATATTTTAGACCTTTTGAATGCCATGAATAAGAAGAAACGCAGGAAATAATAATTTTTAGATCACTATAATATTGTTGTTTAGAAATGCAGCGGTGTACGGTGCACCGGGTTTATCAGATATATTTTTTGGGTATTTGGACCGGGTCGTGCGGATCCGTGGACCCGAGTGTCGCCCATGTGGGTGGAACAGATTCTTTGGGCGGCTTACGTTTCAAAGTGAGAGGTGGGAAATTCAAAAACATGTGGCACATGATTTTATTCATGTGTTCATGTTCTCCAATCTCCATCAATTTAGAATTGGTTTTTATTTTATTTTTTTATTTTGAGGTTATATTAGATCCTAACCCTTCCCCATTTTATTTACTTTGATTCCTAACTTTCTAATTTGCTAGAGTTATAATTATGATCCGTCTAAATTTCTTTTCTTTTCTGTTTTTGAGAAAGAAGTAGACTAGTTACCTGCTTCAATTGAACTAGGCGAATAGTATGAAAGCAGCCAGGGCTTCCGGGGCAAAAGTGAAAGAGAAAACTAGAAAAAAAATAAAAAAGGGAAAAGGAAAAAGAAATAGGAAGAAGACGAAAAAGGAAAAAGGAATAAAACGGAGAAAAAAAGGTAGCAAGAAAAGAGGATTAAAAAAGCTAGTGCGCTGAGGGTAACGTCGAAGGATCCGACCACAAGTTTGAGAGGAGAAAAGCACGCTCCAGAGCTCGGGTGGCATTAGGAGACTTGGATCTGAAAATGAGGTACGGTCCGGAGCTCGGGTAACGTCGAAGGATCTGTCTAAATTTCTATTACTTTTAAAACCCTACCTTACCATATAAGATCACATTAATGGTTCGGTAACTTATCAACTCATAATCAATTATGACACTAATTTTTGCAAAATTTTCAAAGAGCTTAGTGACATGTTTTGCTCCATATTAAGACGCCAGATGCTCTGAGACGATTGATCGTAGGTACGGAATAAAATTTTAAGGATGGTGAGATTAGGAGAAGAGGTTTGAGTATCAAAATGAAAATCTGAATAAAAGTTAGGGACCAATGATGATGTAACCAATCCTACAGGTTAAAAATCAGATTGTGAAAGAGAAAAAAAAAAAAAGAAGAAAAAGATTGGCACCAAAATGAAAAAAATTAGGTAAAAGGTTGGGGACCAGTAGTGCAATTAACCTTTTTTTTTTTTCCAGGATTTTGGATACGGGAGATGATTCCATCCGAGTATTCTTGTTAGATTATCAATTCCATTTATAATTGTAATGTTTAAAAGGAGAAAATAATTAAATTTTGCTACTTTTCGATGTTTCTCCTCAACATATAAATAAATGTTTCCCCTTAATTTCTCCATCTGATTTTCTTCAGCCATTTTGCATAAAATTTTGTGACTTTTATAAGGTTCGGAAAATATGAGTAGAGATAGAATCTAAAATAATTAAAGTTTTTAGACAATCAAATTGTATAAACTTTTTATACTATTTATTTAATATTTAGTTCTGGAGAAATTAATGCCTAGACCTTGCAATTGCATTTCATCGCTTCAAACAGGCAAAATATTAAATATGTTATTAAACCCTAACGAATTTTGTGGAACAACCAGGAATTAAACTAATTTGTCACTCTATTAAACTATAATTCAAAAAATATCTTAAAATCTTAATATATTTAGCATTAGTTAACAAATAATATCATCAGAGATGTTACAGACACAACAGAGAATGATAATTCACAACCTCAATTTCTCAGGATTTAGCCTGAGACCCTTTCATCTGATGGCAACAAATAAAAGCTTGAAATAGACTAATGCTGAGATTACCTTTTTCATTGATCCATAAGTTTGGGTGATTCTATATCAGATACCAAACCTCTACATCAGATACCAAACTAACGGTACAAAACTGCGCACGCAATAGGGCGGACATACGATAAGAAGAAACCGGCCAAGATTATAATGAGATTCAGTTGATGAAATTGAAAAAACACGATGGCTAATTCGAATACAAGGATATGATATACAAGGTTTGTGCAGAACAGTTTAAACCAACAACAATCTATGTTGATATGGTTCGCATGGCACTCAAAGGGTCATGAAGCATAACTATACAGATTGAGGAGTACAAACTTCTTATACAACATGATAGAGAAATGTATCAAGATACAATTACTGGAATGCTTCATTCAATAGAGATCTAGTTGCAGGTCTAAAGATAATGTACACACATATAAATTCTATTTACTTGCACCTCTTTCGATAGGACATGAAGGAACCACACCTGGAGAGTCGTGGTTATTACTGCACTCCGCTCCCTGTGTCTTCGAAATGGACAGAAATCATATAGTAAGAAATTGGTAAAAGTCTGCTGACTTAAAAATGTAAACATAACTAGGGTTGGTTTAGTCTAGCTTCTGAAATAGCTTCCCAGCTACGAAAAGCAGCACCCGAACATTTGGCAAATGAAAAATGTGACTAGTAGGAAGAACCCCACCCTATAATGGATAGAGTGTATATCATACACTCCTTTTGAGGTGTGTACTTGTAGTTTCTAGATCTTTCACTGTGGAGGAAGTGAAAATAAGTTTCTGCCCCAAAGTAGAAGCATCAATTTAAGTGTGTTTGTTTCTGCCGTAGCTGAAAAACTGTTATAGTGAGTTTCACTACAATAAGATGTTTCAAGTGGTTCTCCAAACAGCTCAACTCAAATAATACTCCAACGTAAGAACCAATTAGGGATGTCAATGGGTATGGATACCCGAAATTTTATCCGAATCCGAATGAAATGGATATATCCGATGCTAAATGGATATGGATTCGGATATGGATATCAAAAATAGAAACCTAACAGATATGGATTCGGATATGGATTTTGACTGTACCTGACCCGAACCCGAACCCGAATTTATTTTGTATTTTATATATATATATATATATATATATATATATATATATATATATATATATATATATATATAGTAGAGCTAGAATACTCTCAAAAGCACCATGAAAGTGGTGCTTTTGAGTTTTGAGCCATTGGATGGAGCGATGTGAGGTTGAGATGATGGTGGTAGGTGGTGGTAGGTGGAATAGTGTTTGATCCAAGGGCTATTAGTAATCAAGGAGTAGATCCAAGGGATAAAAACCTAATAGCACCAAGGGGGTGATACTTGTAAAAGTATTCTAGCTCAATTCTATATAGGCTACTATACTATTATGAGTACGATCGCTCTAGTACTCATAAATCGTTCTCGATGATAGAGCTTCCGAATCGACGATCCATACCGTTAAACGTTATTTACAGCATTTAAAACTTCTATAAATCAAAATTTATAATTTTACGACATCATTTACCTTACGATCAAGAGGTCACAAATTTGACAATTTTTAACGGCCGGTATGGAATACTTGCTAGTTTAACGGTGTAAAAGAATCGGAATTTGTTGAATTTTTGATAGAAAATTCTATTCACTACCTAGAAAAAGATCAATAACTCCGATCTTGAATTGAAGGATCCGATCATTCTTTTTTAGGACGTCGTTCGATTTTGACCGTTCATTTATGCCCGCTTGATGGACTTTATTATGATTTTGAAAATTTACGAAATTTATTTTCTAGCAGTTTCAAATGCTCTAGATTATATTTAACGGTGTGGATCGTTAATTCGGAAGCTCCATCATCGAAAGTAACTTATGAGTACGAGGGCTCCAATACTCATAATAGTATAGTAGCCATGGCCTATATATATATATATATAGAATTGAGCTCCTATGCTTTTAAAAGTACCAAGTCATTGGTGCTTGTAAGTTTTTAGCCCTTGGATTAATAGATGTGCGGTTAGGATGATGTGGGCCCCCTTGGGTTAAGTGGGTGGTTGGTTGAATAGTATGATCTAACGGATGAAAGTGATCCAAGTCCTAGATCTAATGGTAAAAAATTCACAAGCACCAAGTGCTTGGTGCTTTTACAAGCACCATAGCCGGACTCTATAGATATATATATATATATATATATATATATATATATATATATATATATATATATATATATATATATTTGATGTTATATTTGAATTTGTATTTTAAAAATTTAGATTTAATATAATATATTTTGAAATATTGAAAAAAGAAATAATTGTTTCGGGTTCAAATTTTCGGGTTCGGGTCTCGGGTTTGGAGTCGGGTTCGGGTTCGGGTTTTTGAAAATCCGCCCCGAATCCAACCCGTTGACATCTCTAGAACCAATTAGCCCAAACAGACCCACAGTACTTAACCTAATAAAATAGAATTTCAAGCTCTGAAATTTACAGAAATGAAGAAATATGTTAGAGAATTAAGTATGCCAACCTGGGTATTCGAAGTCTGCCCATGAGCTCGAGCAGGCCTCATGTTCAAGTCGATCATTTTGGAATCATTTCTTGCATGATCATTACTACTGCCATCCAAGCCAGGATCAGTAGACATCTTGTGATTCATCATTGACTCTCTTATTATTGTACTGGGCAACTGGTTGTGTTCTCTCCTGTTCTCAATTTGGTCTTTTGGTTGCATTGATAGATCTTCAATACGTCCCGGTTTATCTCCTGGAAACTATAAAGGATAAAAATGCAACTTTAAGATTTAATTGCATTGAAGTTTTGTTTAAATAACTAAAGCAGTAAAACAATAATAGAAGTTTTACCTCAACTCTTTGTCTCAAAAGGAGGTATCTTCCATGGGTTCTTTTCCCCCCAACATGGACAATCATATCACACTGAAGGCAAAGTGAAGTACCATCTACCTCACAATAAAAGAAAGCTGTATACACATACAAAGTAAAAAGATTTAGGTACCACGAAACACCAATATTAGGATAAGTAGCAAGAGGGACATCACCTACCAGGTGCATTTTCACATATGTCACAGCGAGGAACTTCATTGGGATCAGCAAGTCCTACTCGTACATGTCGACTAGCAAGCTTGTTACACATGTGCACCTATATCACCAAGCGGAAGAAATCATTGCAAAGTGAATGGGATTATCATGTTAACAGTTAACTATGGCCAAGAAATATTTTTATCTCACCATTGTGAGTCTACCCCACTACCATTAGCAACTGAATAGGCTTGACAACGTTGCAGAAAAATTTTAAACCCAGTTTACCACTGCTATCTTCCTAGTTCTTATGAAATGCCAACTAATCTCCCATTATCTTCTGATAAGGAACTAATAGAGTGTCACAACCATCACGCAACCTGTGCAAACCTATAGACTGAATATAACACACTAAACATGTACCAAGGCACCAACAGAAAACAGTGATTTGTACATGCAATATCAATGATATGAATATCATACAATGATTACATGTAATCCATTAGTATCAAACAGAAGGTCTTTCGCTTATTCCCGAAGTGATCATAAGTCCAAAACAAATATATATAAGCATGTAGAGAGAGAAAAGATGCTTCATTAATATGCACCCACTAGTGCAGCCTTCCACTCCAGTCAGTTTCTCTTCTATAGTTCTATGGAACGGTTTTCTTCCAATCTCAAAATCTCCATATTTTCATTTCAAAAATTTCATAACCTGCTATTTTTTTTATTGATAAATATTTAGCTTGTCATCATTATAGAAAACCGAAGTCACCCCTAACTTCTCCTTTCTCATTTATAAAACCTATCATAATGCATTATCTTCTTTTTCCTTACTGACGTTTCTATTAGGTTCCAATGTGTTAATAAAGTTTCATCGAAGTGCAGATGAAATTAAGTCCTTTGGTCAATGATTTTCAAGTGCAGTTTCGCTGTGAAGATTCGAAATCTGAAGCCAAGTTGATCAAGTTAAAGGAATCATAACCCACTCACATGAGCTCGAACAGACATACGCACATTAAATTCATTTTTAGAATAGGGAAACTCTCCTGGAAAGTTTGAATCACATTGAGATCAAAATGATCAAGTTTAAATCAAATATAGGTCAGGTCATCAACAAAACTTGAAGAAGAGGGGAGAGCAGTTTGGTTAAGGGTGTGTTTGGTTCCACGTAAAACTATGAAAAAAAATTTTCGGTGGGAAAAAAATTTTCGAAGGAAAAGAAGTTTTACGCTCTTTAGCGTTTGGTTTGTAGGAAAAAAAATTAGTTTTCTGTTATGGTTGTTTGGTTGATAGAAAAAAAGAAAAAAAGAAAAAAGTTATGAAGATAAATTAATATATATTTTTCTTATTTTATATACTATATATTATATATTATTAATAAATAATAATTATCATACTATATTTATTATTATTCTAGTTTATATTTTTTTAAAACATATTATACAAAAAATATGTAATATCATATATAATAATATATATTTAATGCTATAAAATAAATTACTATATATTTATAAATAATATTTACATATAAAATATTACACAATAATATATTTATATAAAAATAATTATATATATATATATATATATATATATATATATATATATATATATATATATATAGAGTGCGGCTAGGATGCTTATGGAAGCACGGAGGACTCCGTGCTTCCACTTTGTTTTTGATGTTTGGACTTTCGAATCGATGATCGGCTCCATTAGACTTGATCTAGAGTATTTGAAGTATCTAGAAAATAAATTTTGCCATTTTTCGATATCATTTGCCTAGTGATCGAAGTGGCTCAAAATCAACGAAAATAAAAATCTTACAAAATATGATGATATGACATTAAAATTTTAGATCAAAGTTATTGATCTTGTTTTATATGGTATAAAGAATTTTCTATCAAAATTTCACGTGATTTGGATATTTCTATATCATTAAACTTGCAACCGGCTCACCACGGTCGTTAAAATTATTGATTTTGAGCCCCTTCGATCACTAGGCAAATGATATCAAAAAATCGCAAAATTTATTCCCTAGGTACTTCAAATATTCTAGATCAACTCTAACGGAGCCGATCGTCGATTCGAAAGTCCGAACATCGAAAACAACTTGTAAGCACGGAGGTCTCCATGCTTCCAGAAGCATACCAAACACAACTCTATATATATATATATATATATATGGAGTCCGGAATTTATCTACACTATAAGAAATGTTTAGAAACCAAATTTTGTAATATTTTAAAATCACTATCAAGTTCATCTTAAGAGTTAAAAAATGAACGGTCATAAATGAATAACCTTCTTAAAATAGAGGTTAGACTTTCTCAATTCATAATCAGAGTTATCAAACATTATCTAAATAGTATAAAGAATTTTATATCAAAAATTCAAGCAATTCGGATTGCTCTACACCGTTAAACAAGCAAACAGCTCATATAGGCCGTCAAAAATTGTCGATTTTACAACACTTTGATCACCATGTAAATAATTTTTAAAATTTATGAAATTTAGTGTCTAAATATTTCAAATACTCTAGATCAACTTCAACGGCTCCGATCATCGATTTGGAATCTCTATCATCACGAACAATTTGATAGGACAAGTGCTACTATCCTATTAATAGGATAGTAGCCCTAGCCTATATATATATATATATATATATATAGAGAGAGAGAGAGAGAGAGAGTTGAGCTAGAATACTCTCAAAAGCACCAATGGGGTAGTGCTTTTGAGTTTTTAGCCATTGGATGGAGAGATGTAGGGTTGAGATGATGGTGGTAGGTGGTGGTTGGTGGGGTAGGTGGTGGTAGGTGGAATAGTGTTAGATCCAAAGGCTATTAGTAATAAAAAAGTAGATCCAATGGCTAGAAACTTAGAAGCACCAAAAGTTGGTGCTTCTAAAAGTATTCTAGCTCAATTCTATATATATATATATATATATATATATATATATATATATATATAGAGTCTGACTACTATCCTTTTAATAGGATAGGAGCACTTGTCCTATCAGTTTTTGAGCCTTTGGATCAACTCTTTCATCATTTCTAACTATTGGATTAAATACTATAACCCAGTGGGGACCATTCAACTCTAACCGACTAATATCATCCTAACCCTACAATTTCTCATCCAAAGGTTAAAAACTCGATAGGACAAGTGCTCCTATCCTATTAGTAGGATAGTAGCCCTAGCCTATATATATATATATATATATATATATATATATATATATATATATATATATATATATATATATATATATGCCATGGCTACTATATACTATTATGAGTATTGGAGCCATTCTACTCATAAGTTGTTTTCGATGATGGAGCTTCCGAATCGACGATCCACTCCGTTAAATATGATCTACGTATTTAAAACTTCTAGAAAGTAAATTTCGTAAATTTTTGAAATCATAATAAAGTCCATCAAGCGGGCATAAAATGAACGGTCAAAATCGAACGACGTCCTAAAAAAGGATGAACTGATTCTTCAATTCAAGATCGGAGTTATTGATCTTTATCTATGTAGTGAATAGAATTTTCTATCAAAAAGTCAACAAATTCCGATTCTTTTTCACCGCTAAACTAGCAAGTATCCCATACGTAGTTAAAAATTGTCAAATTTGTAACCTCTTGATCGTAAGGTAAATGATGTCGAAAAATTATAAAATTTTATTTCTAGACGTTTTAAATGCTGTAAATAACGTTTAACGGTGTGGATCGTCGATATGGAAGCTCTATCATCGAAAACAACTTATGAGTACGAGGCGATCGTACTCATAATAGTATAGTAGCGGACCCATATAAATATATATATATATATATATATATATATATATATATATATATAATGGAAGAGGCAGAGAGTCCACGGTCCGTGGACTCTTTCTCCCTCACGTGGGTCCACGAGATGAAGATGATCTCGTGGACCGTGTGTGCAAAAGGCCCTGTGAGCCGCGCTTTTTTGAGCCCAGTTTTCGTTTTTTGCGGATGCCGGCAGGAAAACTTGCCTTCAAAACTTTAGTGCCAATGGAAGTCTCTATGTCAATCAAGCATAAGAAAGATAGTAACTAAATTAATTATTATGATAGGACAAGGCAAATCAACAAGTCTCATGTGCACGCCAAATTCACGACAACATCTTGTTGATGTGAATCTAATCACTCTCTAGAACTGCAGTCAAGTCCGTGTTGATAGATGGAATGACAAAAGGAATACATTTGGTTAGATCACACTCATGGGACTGTAATGCAAGCTAATAGACCTTTTAGAGGTTCGGTCTCTTCTAATATGAATTTCTAGAGTATACACACAAAGGTGAGATCAGGTAAGCTCAAGATACATGCTTAATATCCAGGTACCCTAATTATAGATGCAGACAGGAGGAGCTTTGTTGGCTTGGAACCGAAGGGACTACAAGTTGAACTGCTTAACAATCCATTCTCAAGAGCTCCAATTGATTAGTTCAATATGTGGGCTTAACCAGAACACTCTAAAACCTCAACATGACTGAATGTGCAGTCAGATATACACCTCACTGCTACGAGAATCCATGAATGGTTCAAGATTTGGAGCAGAACAGCATCACTGTGTTGCTTGCACAGAACATATGTGTCAACCATGATTTGTTCGAATTTTCTATGCAAAACTTTATGAATTATGATATAAATAAACTCCCTATGAAACGCTTGTTATTGCAACCAATGTACATTACAACCTCTATGATTGCTCAAATTCTCCCAAGTCACCTTAAATCTCCACGGTATAGACTACTTTAGCAGTCCAAATGAAAAACCAAATTATCAAGATCACAAGAACTATGAATAGCAAAACTTTTAACTACAATACCCACTTCAAATCCCAACTTCCTCACCCAAGCTATATAACACTCAACTTAGTTGCATGCTCTAATTTGTGTCCTATTTCTCACACCAAGATATCTGATAAAGAATGTGATCCTAAGTATTATATAACCCCTTTGCCCAGAAACCAATAATGATTTAACCTACCATATGGAGTAGGACGACTGCTGAGTATCAACACAGAAAGTCACAAACAAATATATGCTTCCTTTCCTTGTCTTGCTTACTCGGATATGTCAGCATTTCAGTATCACTGTTCTTGACGCCGGAAACCTCAAACAATTCTGCATAAACTCAATACTGCATCGATATTAAAAAGTCAACTCCTATGTCAACGTGTAGAATGACGTGTGCAGGAAGAGAAGGACAAGGAGGAAGAAGAGTAGAAAAGGAAGAAGAAAAAGAAAGACGTGCTGAGAGTGAGGGAACTCAGCCTAGCAACCACCAAAGTACATCTTCACACTGTAGGATAGTTAACGTCATTCCATAAAAGGGATACTCATCTCTTTTAAGGATCAAATTTCAAACTATACCTATCGATGGGAAACTTACACTTCTATCATGCCTTGCAACTTCCGTCATATATCTGCTCACGTACCCCTTCTAATTCTATTTACATGCTTTGCTTATGCAACATTACTTTGCTTATTCCTTGTGTATCAATAGCGAGAAGAGCACCAACAGCAATATAGGACTTGGAAATGGGACATACAACTTAGAGGCAGTAAAATGAGATGACCGACGAGAATGGCAAAATGATTACATTGAAGATCCCTTTATACAAAATATTATGGAAAAGGATAGCATAGCTCTCCCTTTCAATTTATCTGATATAAACCATTAGATGGTTCTTCCGATACAAATTTTAGGTCTATTACTTATTTTGTTAGAGTTGTAGTTGCATAAGTTATATGAAATATACTAATCAGGTCCGTAAAAATAAATGATGCATTCATAGTTTCAAATTTAAGGGTTATTAAACGACTCTAGTCTACTAAAATGAATTAAAGGTTAGATAGCAAAGTCAAAATTTTTAAAAGTTAGATAGTTGGATCAAAATGGGCCATAGTTCACGTAAGTCCTATACAATTTTACTTTTTTTTTCAGGTAAATTGCACGTTTGGTCGTCAAACTATGAGGATGGGGACATTTTTGTCCTCAAACTTTAATTTATTGTAATTTTTGGCTCGAACTTTAAAAATTGTTGCAATCAAGTCCTATAAGCTAATTTAATTAACTAAACATTGATATATCACTAATGTAGAGGTGATAAAATAGTGTTGTGACTGATGATGAACCAATAATTAAGATATCACATCACTTTTATATCAATGATGCATTAAAATTTAGTCAACTAAATTAGATTGTGGAACTTTATTGCAATAATTCTGATAGTTCGAGCCAGAAGTTATAACAAATAAAAATTTGAGGACTAAAACATCACTTGCCTCATTGTTTGGGGACCAAACATTCAATTTATCCTCTTTTCCCTACCAATTCAGTCTTGTCGATACAACAAAGCAACTTCTCATCACGGAAAATGATCAACCACAAGGCATGAAAGAGAAATTCCCACTTGCCATGGATGACAAACTTCTGTTTTCTTGAATCAACCACCTACCACAAGCTTTAACTAACCCTTGTAGATTCTAACAGTTCAAATAGAGCTTCAGCACCACGAACAAACAGATTCAATCGGTGAATCGCGATACTACGTCGCGAGGCGCATTCATTGTTATCAAAAGCCCTAAGAATTGCCCCATCTAAATGCATCATCTAGTTCTACACTTTGCATCGAAATTGCATATAGAGAGAGAGAGAGAGAGAACGGACCTTCTCGTCGCAGGGCCGGCACAGCGCGGCCTCGTCGGCGGCGCAGAAGAGCACCGCCGCCGCGCTCTCGCACACATCGCAGATCGTCCGCATCGCCGCTCCCCTCCTCCTCCTCCTCCTCCTCCCTCTCTCTCTCTCATCGCCCTCCTCCCACTCCCATCTCCTCCACCTCCACCTCCCCTCCACAAAACGCAGCGAAACGGGAAACGCGGCGGCGGCGGCGGCGGCGGCGGCGGCGGCCGAGGAGGAGGCGTTGTATAGTAGGGTTTCTTTTTTTTCTTTTTTTTTGCTGTGTGTGTGGTGAGTTTGGGTTTGGGGCCCGGTAGAGTGGAAATTAAGCGGGGCAAGATTCAAGAAGAGTCCGGAGAAAGAGAACGGATGGCGCGAGATGAGAGGCTGTAAAAGGGTGGCAGGGGAGAAGGAGACTCAGAGAGAGAGAGAGAGGGAGAGAGTGAGAGAAGTGGGGGCGAGCGATCTCAGCCACAAATAGAGGGGGAGAGAGAAAAGAGAAGGAGAGAGAGAGAGAGAGAGAGACAGGGCAACATATTTTCCCACGGACTCGGGTCTCCGGAGAATCCGCCCCAAATAGGACGGGAATTATTAAAGAATTTTGTTCGGCAGAAATGCCGCCGAAAAAAGGAAAAAAAAATAATTTAAATTACAGAAATTTTTTTGGCTTTTTTGCAAAAAAAATCCACTTATTTTCGGATTTTGCAAAATCGGGCCACCTTTTTCGTTTTTTTGCGACCAAAATACCCTTATTACTTTTTCTCTCTCCTCTTTTTTTCTCTCGTTCTTTTCTTTCTCTCCGAAGAAGGCGGCGGAGGCGGAGGCGGAAACACCGCCTCGCCTCCGCCCCGCACGCCTCGCCGTGCACCTCGCCTCCCTGCTCCGACCCTATCGAGGCCGCGTCGTCACCCTTCTTCTCCACCAGGGCACGGCGACATCAAGACGCAGGCTCTTCTCCTCCCCTGCATGTCGGAACGCCGAGACGTCGTCGGAGGCGGCGAGATCGTCTCCGATGACATCGCCGTGGTTGCGGTAGAAAGTAAGAAAAAGGTGATGACAAAAAAAATAAGAATAATAATAAATAAAAAAAAATTTATAAAAAGATCAAAAAATTTAGAAAAACAAAGAAGATGATGAATTTGCACTCTTAAAATATGATTACACCGTTTTTAAAAAAAATTACCTTTGTTTTACTAAAAAATTACACTATTTGATATATAAATTACACTCTTTAGAAATAAATTTTACACTCTTTAAGTCAATATTGCACCATTTAGAAAATTTTGCACTTTCTTTTTTTTTTTCTTTCTCTTTCTCTTCATTTTCTTCTACTTCATCTTCTTCCCGCAGAGATAATTGCCTCCCTCCCTCTCCCCCCGCATCGCCGTGGCGTTGCGCGAGGCGCTCCGCGCCATGGTCGAGCCAGGCGAGGAGCGCCTCGTCTTCGTGCTCCCACGCAGAGGCTGCGGAACCGCGTCTGGCCGCCTCCGCGCGCGGAGGCGCCTCGGTGGCCGGGGCGGAGCGGCGGGTGCTCGGCGGCGCGGCGGAGGAGGCGAAGCGGAGCGGGGTGGTGAGGAGTGGTCCCGATCGTTCTGTTTGTGCCAATTTTGGGTTGTTTTGGGTGTTTTTTTTTTTTTTTTTTTTTGGTATGATTTGGAGGGGTTTCTTGTGATTAAGTTAGGTTTCTTATGATTTTGTGATCATTTTTTCCTTCCGATCGTTCTTGTTGTGCGTAGATTGTGGATTAATTTGGTTGTTATATTTCCTTTTGTACGATTTGTTGGGATTTTTCCAGGATTTGGGAGATTTGGTGGTGGGAACTTGATATGATCGTGTTTAATTTCGATCACTCGGGATTGCAAGTAAATGGGGCTTTTAATCTCGTCGAAAATTTTCTTTGCGTGTCGTTTGGTTTTTGCCAAATTTGGGTTAATCTGGTTGTTTTGATTGCTTTTGGTGGAATCGGGAGGGTTTTCTCTATGATCGATCTATCTCTGAATGTTGATATGATTAAGATGCGATTCTATGATTTTCTTCATTACTTCCACCGATGTTCATGTTTTGCGCTCCGCACCCAGCTCGTCCATGGCGCGGAGCGCCTCGCGCAGCCCACGGCGATGCGGGGGGAGGGAGCAAGGGGAGAGGGAGGGAGGCAATCATCTCACTGCAAGAAGAAGATGAAGTAGAAGAAAATGAAGAAAAAGAGAGAAAAAAAAAAAACAAAAGTGCGAAATGGTGTGAATGGTGCAGTATTGACTTAAGGAGTGTAAAATTTATTTCTAAAGAGTGTAATTTATATATCAAATAGTGTTATTTTTAGTAAAAGCAGTGTAATTTTTTTAAAAACGGTGTAATCATATTTTAAGAGTGCAACTTCATCATTTTCTTTGTTTTCCTAAATTTTTTGATCTTTTTATGCGAAATTTTTTTTTATTTATTATTATTCTTATTTTTTTTGTCATCACCTTTTTCTTACTTTCTACCGCAACCACGGCGATGTCGTCGGAGACGATCTCGCCGCCTCCGACGACGTCTCGGCGTTCCGACACGCAGGGAGGAGAAGAGCTGCGTCTTGATGTCGCCGTGACCTAGTGGAAAAGAAGGGTGACGACGCGGCCTCGGTAGGGTCGAGCAGGGAGGCGAGGGTGCACGGGCGAGGCGTGCGGGCGGAGCGAGGCGGCATTTCGCCTCCGCCTCCGCCGCCTTTCTTCGGAGAGAAAGAAAAGAACGAGAGAAAAAAAAGAGTAGAGAGAAAAAGTAATAAGGGTATTTTGGTCAGGCGGCTGAAAAAGCGGTCCGAATCTGCAAAAACGAAAAAGGTAGCCCGGTTTTACAAAATCCGAAAATAAGTGGATTTTTTTTGCAAAAAAGCCAATTTTTTTTATATAAATACTAACTTTTTCACCTTTTTTTTTCTCTAATTTATAAAAACCTATCTTTTATTTACCCTTTTAAAATTCTAAAAATACTTTGAGGAGGATAGGATGTTAATGGAGATAACAAAATTACCAAATTACTCTTATTTCTATAAAAAAAAATATATTGTTTTAGTATATTTCTGTTATTTTGAAGGATATTTTCAGTATAAAATATAAAAAATAGACAGAATAGTAATGAAACCCTGACGGGGGGCCTAAATGCAATAATTTAAAAGTTTAAGGGAGCAAAATATAGATTTTTGAATGTTAAGAAGAAAAAGTAAAAAAAAGGTATTTACAGGAAAGATTTCTGTAATTTAGCCAAAAAATTATATTTGCCTATACTTTAGTAGAGTCCGATTATGGTGCTTTTAAAAGTACAAAACAGTTGATACTTATAAACTTTTCACCATCAATATCAATACCAATACATTTGGGTGAACCGAAAACTGCTTCTACAGTCATTCTGCGTTTTCGGTGTGGGCCCCGCTGTTTACACTCGCCTGTGGGTTCCCCGCAGGCTCTCCCTTACGTCGTGGGTCCCTCAGCCCTCTTTCTCTCTCTCGCACGCGCTCGCATGCTAGGCTCCCTCATAGCGCTATTCATCTTGCCCCTCTCTCACCCGTCCAAACCCTAGGTTCCCTATGTTTCGTACCTGTTCCGCCGCGCTACAACCGCACCATCCCCTGATCGGATCCCCAGGATCCAGTGAAGCCCACCGATCCACCATAAATCCGCCCCGTACACAGATCTAGCGAATCCCGCACCCCAAATCTCATCGGTGCACCATCTCGCTACTCCGCGCCGCTCGCTGAGCCGGAGATCCCACAAATCCCGCCATCCTGTACGCGAATCCCGGAGATCGCGTCATTGCCGTACGCAGATCCCGCGGATTCGGTGGCAAATCACACCCCCATCTTATCGCCGTCGGTCGCCGACAGAGAGCCCGGTTTCGGGTCCCTCAAAGACCTATAAAAGGTGGAGTGAGCGCAATGGGGGAGGGGGAGGCACAAACAACCCATCCACACACAGACTGTGAGCAAATAAAAAAATTTAAAAAAAAATAAAAAGAGAGAAGAAGAACTGTGCTCATTCTCCTCTCTCTCTTTCTCTCTATCTCGGCCTATAGTAAGTACTCTCTCTCTCTCTCTTTCTTTCTTTAAAAGTGTTATAGGGTTTCAAAGATGATGGGAGCTCCGCGAATACGAAGACCTCTTCGGAGATCTGACTATTAGTTCTCTTTTCCTTTATGATTCGTAAAGTGCGCTTGCCTCTTTGCTGTTCTTTGATTCTTTATTTGATGTTTAGGATTTTGTTCATGCCTGCTTATTTACTGTTTTTACTCACAGTTCCTCTTTCTTCTAACAAAGTAAAACATTGGAAAAGTGATCTGTTTTTTGTTGTATAGTTAGCATTGTGTGTCTCATTTTACACAGATAGCTTGTTCATGTTGTAGGCATAATATATTGCATGAATAGGTGGTTCATGGCTTTAAAATTATATATGCTTGAGTATACTGCAAGAACAGTGAGAATGTTCTTCCGATCATTAGCATATATTTTGGTAGTGTATTTACATATTCATAACCACATACACACAAACTTATCATCCATGTAATTTTTAGATCTGCATATGGGTGGCACCGTTATATCATTACTTAATTGCACTTTTTTCATTTGTTCTGTTATTCTTTCATCTTAAAATATCTTTTCTTAACTATGAATTTCACAAATTTCAGAATTTGGATTTGCGTCATGCTGCTTCCATCAATATGGAAAATATTTGGGCTTTTGCTAACACCTTTCTGGCAGACCTTCGGGAACATAAGCAGTGGTTGATTGAGTGTAGCAAAGCTCTATGCATATTTACCTAAACCTTGAATACAAAGTTCAAATGAGAACTCCCAAATTTACCTAAACCCTAAAGTTTTCAAAGTTTTATGCTTCGTTAAAGAAATTTTCATAATTCAGTCAACCACCGAATACAAAGTTTTATGCATATTTACCTAAACCCTAAAGTTTAATAGATTAATCAAGAAAACATGATAGACAAAACTTCAAATGAGAACTTCCAAATTAACAGCAAGTGCATGAAAAATGGTACGTTCCTTTCAACTAAGCAAGAAAGAGAGAGGGAGGTCTCCAAATAATTATAAAAACTAAGTTTTGAGAGTTATCAGATGAAGAAATCTAACATGTCAATTCATTGAAGTATGCAATTAGCTTAAATTTTGAAATCAAAGTGTTATTGACGGACTCAAATCAAACTAATTGAAAGATTGGAATGTAAAATCAAAAGTTTGAAAGATTAAATAATCAATTCAAAATGGTCCGTAGTTCAAATAAAGTTCTATGCATATTTACCTTTAAGAATTGATGTGCTTACTACATCCATGGCGATTTAACTAATGTTAGTCACTCTAAATTGATGGAATATCGATTAGATCGTTGATTACAAAGGAAGAAATTTTTTTTTGAAAGAACGGATACCAAATATTAAATTTTATACTTTACGAAATTTCATATGATTCAAGAACATTCAAGACAGAGATAATCCAATGATCATTTCAACAAGGATAAACCCCCAAAATCCTCACACAAATATCATCTGATCATTGCTTAAATTAATAGCTAAAAAGACATCAATTATATATATTTTTCGATCTCACTTCTTCATCTATAATAACAAAAAATGTTAAAAAAAATCTAACCATTTTTTAGATTTCTCATCAATTTCTCAACAACATGGCAAAACCACAACATTAAATCACAAAACAACAAAGAAAACACAAATATTAAGTGTTTTCGCTGCACATAATTCATTGCGGATAGATTTCTCAACCAAAAAAATACGGTGAAAATTGAAAAATAAAATGGGAAAAAAAAATAGATTACAGTGAGGAGGGAGGAGGGATTTGGGGAGTGTGATGGAGAAATCTGTCTCGGTGAAGAATTTTTCCTCCGGTTGAACATGATTGCTACACTCAGTATTTTAGTGTAAAATGTACAAAGACTTTATAAACTTTAGCTACTTTATAAATAGATGTGTGAACTTTTAATTTTGATAAATATATCATCTAAACTTTATAAAATAGTTCAATAGACTCCTCTCTTCAATTATCAATTAAAATTATTGACCAAACAATCGTTTTGATAGTTTATATTATTTTTAGTTTTATAAAACTTTAAAATACAAACAAATTTATTTCTTATACTCTAATAAGAAAAAAAGCTATAAAATGTGAAGTTTGATTAAACTTATCCTTCACTCATCGTATTTAATTAACAAAATTGAAAGCAAAAAAAATATAGATTTTTATATTTTGAAGTCTTAAAAAATTATATGTACGGAATTCGATTAAAAGGCAGGGGATTCTTTTTTAGTTTTCACTCAAAAAAAAAGAAGAAATAAAGGAATGTTACGGACATTTATTATTATACTAATTTTTTTTTTCATATATCATGAATTTTATATTAATGTACTTACCATAGCTTTAGTAATGTTTTTTGAGAGAAAGGTAGCACGTTACCCGCTTCATTCATTGATTCGGTGAATTAAGCTATAGGTGTCGAACAACAAGGCTCCGAAAGACGGCGCGGCGCGCACACCACAAAAAAATTCGATTATTGTTACTCAAGCAGAAGGTCCCACTCCTTTAATAGTCGCTTGAGTCTGCTCACCGCCGACCCAGGATTAGGGAGGCTATTCCGAAAGATCGTGTCGTTTATGACCTTCCAAGTAATCCACCAACAGCCCACTAGGTCTGTGAGACGGACGCTTCTTACGGTGATCTTTTTTCTCCTTCCACCTATCCCAAATTAGACACACATCGTCCCCCAGATCTTGAGCTTGGGTGTCTTCCATCCCTGTCACTAAAATAAACTTACCGAACACATACCGGGTGAATAGGTGATGTTATTTTATAACTTTTTTTTTTTTTTTTTTTTTTTTTTTTTTTTTTTGAGATAGGTAGCACGCTCACACTTCGTTTATTTCTTTTAAGAAATAAACTTAGCTAGAAATGTGAATCAACTAGGATTCGAACTCAGGTCTCGGGTACCAACCACGAAGCCATTTGCCACTTGCTCTAGGAACGGTCGATGTTATTTTATACTTATTATTGTTTTGAAATGCTTATTAGTGATGTTATTTTATACTTATTATTGTTTTGAAATGCTGTATATTTGCCTCATGTGGATGGTAAGTCAAATATAAATTTATAATTATTAATCATGTATATAAACTAAAAAAATTTTAAGGGAATAAGAACAAAGTTATGCAACTTAATTAAAAAAAAAACCACACAAAGCATGCTTTACTTTACCATCTCCAAAAGGTTAACACATTCAAGTTTCTATTTTATATCATATAAACTTTTTTCATAATAATAACAATTTAAATATCAAAATTTTGAAAGTTTAAAAATTTAAAAAATAAAAAATTAAAATTTGTATTTCAAAATTTTCAATACTAAATTTTTTAATTTTTAAATTTTAAATTCAGATCTAAACTTAAAATTATAATTTTACTTATCTATTATCTAAGGACTAAATTGAAAGGTTGAGGATCTATTTATCGGGTTTTTTATTGTAATAGACTCCTCCAAAACTTTTATTTTAAAAATAGACCTATTAAATTTATATTTATAAATATAGTCTATAAAAGTGGTGAATGATTCACCGCTTTTAAAAGCGATGAATCATTCACCGCTTTATTTATTTTTATATTTTTATATTAATAAAAGCGGTGAATGGTTCACCGCTTTTATTTTTTTTTCTACTATTTATAAGTAGTTATGAATGCGGTGAATCATTCACCGCATTTAGAGGCCTATTTTTATAATTATTTTTTTTAAAAATTATTTTTATAATTATAAAAATTAATAAGACTATTTATAAAAAAAATTCTCTATTTATCTATTATCTCAGGACTAAATTGAAACGTTCGTAAAAAGCCAGGACCTCCCATATAATTAACCCCTTCAAATAACTTCGGAGTTTCCACAGCCCCTGTTTCCGCTCTCTCCGCTCAAAATCCCCAAACCCTAATTGTAGGGTTTTACCCCGCGACGCCATGGACGTGGACATGGAAACACGGAGATCCCAAACCCCCGAGGAGACGCCCCACACCTTCGAAGACCTCGCCGGCGCCGACGACAGCGACGACCTCGGCTCCGCCGTCCTCCTCCGCCACCAGAGCTCCCCGCGCGAGGACCACCAGCATCTCTGCGCCGCCGTGGGCGCCATGGCCCAAACCCTAAAGGACCAGAGGATCCCCCTCACCCCCGTCGCCTACTTCGGCGCCACCGTCGCCTCCCTCGACCGCCTCTCCCGCGACCCCTCCGTCGCCGCCGCAGCCGCCGCCTCGGATCCTGTCACCACCGCCCTCCTCAGCTTCCTCTCCTCCGTGATCCCCAGGGTCTCCGCTGCTGTGTTGAGGAGCAAGGGGCCCTCGGTCGCCGAATCCGTGGTCCGGATTTTAGGGTTCCGGTCGCTGCCGGATGGCGGCGTGAAGAGTGGATTGAAGTGCATTGCTCATTTGATTGCAGTTGGGGATAAGTCGAATTGGTCGAGCTTATACCCTTATTATGGAGTACTTCTTGGCTTCGCGACGGATCCCCGGCCGAAGGTAATGCAATAATTTAGTTTCTCTCTTACATTGTATTTAGTTAGTATATACTCTATCCTCACAATGAGCTATATTGCGTCAGATTTTTCTAATGTGTACATCTTTCAAATGTAGCACACTTGAAATTCCCTTTACTTTACCCCCTGTTTAGTTGCCTCAAATCCTAGAATTCTAAAGAAATAAAATTCCCATTTTGCTAAATCCATTGTTTGGTATCATAAGTTAGTAGGAATTCAATTCATTCGCAAGGATTTGGTGGGATGATTTGATGTCTGATTTGGTGAGAATTCATTTACTATTTGTTATACTTTATCGATAACGCCAAATACTCTTTTCTTAAATTAGTTATAATATCTTCTTACTAAATAACTGAGGATGAAATGGAAAATGTAATTACGCTGAAATAATCTCTCATTCTTAATTGAATGATAAAACTGAATGGAATTCAGTTGAACTCCATTTTAGTTCAAACAAAATTTTTTTATTTCTAAGTATATTCAATTGAATTCTCCTCAAATGAATTCCATTGAATTCTATTTAGATTTGATGCAAATGAACCAAATATTGCAACCTTCCGAAATGGGAAGGGAATTTAAGAGGTTCAAGTCTAATTGAGTTTCGGTATTGTTTAGCCTTTGACGATTTATGACATGGTTATGTCGTTTAGTCATTGTTACTTTATTAGAACTTGAGACATGAGAGTTCCTTGCTGATGGGACGTTAACGCATCAAAAAGATGCATCTTTCTTTGTACCTTCCCTTGCACTCTCTCAAAATTATGACTTGTCTAAGCTCAAAACTGTGTCTGTGTTTCATGGCATGGATGGTTAATTGACTACACATCTAGTAAAAATACTTTCTTTTCCCATTTCTTAATGTTGTAACTTAGAGGTCTTCTTATTTTTTAGATAAGAATTTTGTAGTTTGCACTTCATTTTAGCTGAATACTGAGAATCCTTAGAGTAATAATAATTATTGAAAAAGAGATAAATTTGACTTCCTCTTTTGGTAAGCAGAAATATATCATTCTGATCATAAAGCAAAATCAGTTAATTTATGAGTTCATGCATAGGATATTGTGCAGTTATATGAAATATATATTTAAGAGTCTAAGGAATGGTTTGCAGGTGAGAAAGCAGAGTCATGCATCTCTGCGGGATGTTCTTCAGAGTTTCCAGAAGTCAGCAGTTTTGGTACCAGCAAGTGAAGTGATCACTGCAACTTTTGAGCGATTTCTTTTACTTGCTGGTGGGTCAAGTTCTTCAAAAACAGCTGCATCAGAAGAAGGGCCTAGGGGGGCTTTGGAAATCTTGCATATTCTGAATGCCCTCAAGGATTGCTTTCCTCTTATGGCGACAAAGTCAGTCAACATGATCTTGGGATACTTTAAACGGCTGTTGGATTTGCATCAGCCCATTGTGACAAAAAGCATATTGGAGATTTTGCACTCTCTTTGTAACTATCCAACATCAGAGGGTAATCCTGAATTGTTGTTAGATCTATTATGCTCTTTGGCAGTATCTACCTCTGAGGAAAATTCGGCAGATGTGATGGCATCAATAGCACGTTTGTTGCATGTCGGTATGAAAAAAGTTTACTACCTAAACAAGCAAATATGCACTTTGAAGCTCCCAGTTATATTCACCGCTCTTGGAGGTTAGCTTTAATAATTATTTCTGGCTAATTCCTAATTTTTAGCCTGTAGTACATTTATTTGCTGATTTGGGCGATGTATCTGTTCTTTTCATCATTACTTAGACATATTGGCAAGTGGGCATGAGGAAGCTGTGTTTGCTGCTATGGAGGCTTTGAAGGGTTTGATGCATTCTTGCATTGACAAAAGCTTGGTTGAGCATGGAATTAGCCAAGTCAAGGCTAGACAACAAGGGTTAAGGGCTGTGCCCACCGTTATTGAAAAGATTTGTGCTATCCTTGAAAGCTTCCTCAGTTTTCAGTATAATGATGTTTGGGACTTATCATTTCTTGTTCTTTCCTCAGGGTTTGATATTCTAGGTAAATTTCATTTTTCTTGTCTTCTTCCCCTAGCTTTCTGAAAATTTTCTTGATAAATTCCATCGAACACTCAAACTGTAAATTTTGGTTATTGAAGATGTTGTCAATGCAGTAAGTTGTGCAATGTTCAGTCATTTGTGTGTAAGTATGTGTATTTGCATTCTCTTGGCGACCATAAAGGACCTTGATGCATTCTTAGGCAGCTTGACAGTCTTATTTGTACCTAAATAATCTGCCTGTGGCTTTTCACACTGTAGCTACATAAAATTGGTAATGGATTCAATGTTGATGACTACTACCTCTCTCTCTCTCTCTATATATATATAGAATTTGGCTAGATTAGCACCAAGTCATTGGTGCTATTAGGTTTCATCCCTTGGATGAAAAAATGTGCGGTTAGGATGATAGTGGTCCTCGGTTAGGTTGATAATGGTCCTCTAGTTTTGAGTGGGTGATTGGTTGAATAGTATGATCTAACAGTTAGAAATGATGAAAGTGATAAATCTAACGACAGAAAATTTGGTAGCACCAAGCACTTGATGCTATCGATATTATCCCAGCCGAACTCTCTATCTCTCTCTCTCTCCCTATACGCATATATTTGGGTGCTTATATCCTTCTAAAAATATGTTTTACTAGAATACTAGACACTTTTACAAGATTTTTGTTATTTGACATCTCAATAGCTTAGTGTTATATAGTTCCACGTCAAATATCTAATTATCTGTACTAGTGCATTGTCTTCTTTAGTCTTTCCATTGGTTTCTTTTCCATGTATGCATATTTTCAGTTTTTCACATAGTAAAATACAAGTATTTTTTAAATATGTTACCTTAGCTTACTACGTGCACTTGGTGCCCACATGCTGCAACAACCCTTCAGGATGTTGGTTAAGTAATCAATCTGTGTTTGGAATTTACAAATACTGTGGGAAATTCCTGTTCCCTCATGATGCCTCAACTCTGAAGCACCAAGTGAATATTTTGCATACATTATGTTGTCATATGTTCAGATGTTCAATGTGCTTTTATCTCATGGCTTGAATTTTGCCCTTACAATTGTGCACATATTATGATATGAGTTGAGCTAGAATACTATCGATAGCAAACGGGTTCCGCTGCCACCCATTTGTTTTTGATGATGGAACCTCCAAATCGACGATCGGCACCGTTGAACATGATCTATACCACTTGAAGTGTTTAGAAATTAAATTTCAAATCTTTTCGATATCATTTACCTAATGATCAAAGGGTTTCAAAATTTGTAATTTTAATGGTCGATACGAGGCGTTTTCTCGTTTAGTGGCGTAAAGATATCCAAATCAATTGAATTTTTGTTCGAAAATTCTTTAAACTCTTTAAAACAAGATCTATACTCTTGATCTTGATTACAAGACTCCTATCATTATTTTTTAAAGAATATTCATTTTCAGCCGTTCATTTTTGTGTCCACTTGATGGATAAGAGAACAATATCGAAAATGTATGAAATTTGATTTCTAAACACTTCAAATGGTATAGATCATATTCAACGGTGCCGATCGTCGATTTGGAGGCTTCATCATCGAAAACAAATGGGTGGCAACGAAGCCCATTTGCCATCAATAGTATTCTAGCTCAACTCATTATGATATTACTGAATTTATCTATCCTATAATCTTTGAGTTTAATGAGCTTTCTTTGCTTAGTATTTTCATTTCTTGATATATGTCGTTCAATGTTAAACCTTCAGGAGAAGCTTCATGTTATCTAATGGCCAATGCACTGAAGAGCCTTGCAGATATAGAAAAATTACCCGATGAAGATTTTCCTTACAGAAAGCAGGTTTTGTATCGTTTGCTATAATTGGCCATGTTATTATCTTCAGTTTTACATTATGGAATTATAGGTCACTGGATCATAGTAAAGACTTGTGTATTTTCAATCTATTTATGCTCTTAAATACACAAGGCTTGCTCAAAATTCATAATGAATTAAGAGTCCTGTTAGAACTTATTTGATCTTTTTCTTCTCGTTTTATTCAGTTTTCCCTTCTCTCTTTGCAGCTTCATGAATGTATTGGGTCAGCCATTGGTGCTATGGGACCTAAGGAATTTTTAAATGTTTTACATGTACAAAATATATCGGATGCCAATGTATGGATTCTGCCTTTATTAAAGCAATATACTGTTGGTGCCAGTTTAAGCTTTTTCGTGAAAGAGATTTTAAAAATGATTAGCCACATTCAGGAGAACATTCCTAAGGTATGAATTATTTCATAGGGAAATTCGAGTCAATTTTATTTGGCATGCATTATAACTGGATAGTTTTAATTGAACAGCTTGTTGAGGAGGATAAACTCTTCTCAGCTAAGAGGGCAGAAGGTTACATATATTCACTGTGGTCCTTATTGCCTTCTTTCTGCAACTATGCTTGTGATACTGCAAGTAGCTTTGGTGATCTTCAAAATGTATTATGTGATACACTCCGTAATGAGCCCAGCTTGCATGGGGTAGTGTGCTCCAGTCTTCAGGTGGTTCTCTTCTTCGCTAATAGTTGATTTACTTGTATATCCTGCAAATTGTCTATCTGCCTATGTATGGATGTGAAAAATTCTGAATAATTATTGATGCCCATAAAGTGGTTGACATCTTCCTGCCCTAGTACTATCAAAATTGTTTACTTTATAGAACTTTTTCTAATACATGACCAACTAATGCCGTGAATTGGAAAACTCCACAACTCAAGACAAGTCCATTTTTGTAAGAAACTTCACTATCAAGGGATATTATACAAATTCAAATGTTACGGGGCTGCACATGTAATTGATGATTTTGCAGGAATATTTATGTGAAACCCCTTACCAGTTATTGTTTTTGTTCTTTATTATTGCATGAAATGTTAAGACTTATCCTTCTCTTCTTGTTTCTAGATTCTAATTCAACAGAACAAGGGCATACTCTCCGAAACAAAGCAAAAGGAAACCGAGCCTGAGGATGAATTAAGCAAGCATGTGAGTAGAGCTAAGTCCTACTATACCAAAGAGTTGGCAGAGGAAAATTTAAAAGCCATACGAGCTTCTTCTTCAAAGTTTTTGAAAGTCTTATACTCTATATTCTTGGAAACTTCAAAAGACAATGGTGGAAGCTTGCAGGTATCGAGTTTCTTGTTTCCTCATTAATGCTAATTATTGAAGTTTCCCTAATTTGTCTGCATTACTGCTGTATGCCATCTATTTCATCTTTGCATGAAGACATGTTCAGATGTTTTTTCTTCGGCCATCTGTCTATTTAATAGATCATCGATTTTGTTAGAGCCATTTACTTGCCATCTCTCTCTCTCTCTCTGTGTCTCTCTCTCTCCCCTAATTCCGTTCCATTTAGTCACGGCTTCTTTGTGGAAAAGATGATGGCTGATAAGGAGTTTTTGTTTTTTCTTTCCTTAATATATACGTTTGGGTGGTGGTGGGTGCACTAGAGGAGAGTAGAGATTTTTTATCTGAAGTTGATATTCACCTTAAAACTGAAAATTCCCTTGGTAGAATGTTCATTTTGATGAGTGAAGAACAAACTTTTTGGATCTCGTTACTTTAGCTCTGAGAGTCCAAATTCATGTAATTGCTCTACTTCTAACCAAAATTATTTTTTAACCAACTTGCCTGGTTGATGATGATCCTTTTGGAAAAATATTTTAGCATGAAACTGTTTATCTTCTTTTCCAGGTCCAGAGAGGCTATTTTTTTTTTTCATAACTAAGAAGAACAAGTGATGCAGTAGAATATTTTTCTGGCTTGGTCCTTTTGATCCAATTGTCCATTACTCCCAAGTTAAATTATTTCTTTTTCCATACTTTGTCACGAAGCTCCCAGCTTCTAAATGCTCCTGGAGAAACTGGAATTCTTTAGAATCTATACTTCTTAAATACTTTATTCTAGTTATGAATTTGCTGATTCTACAAGAAGGACATAACATTTTTCTTTCTTTAAATTTTTCTAGTCCACCATCCATGAGATTGCTTCGATAGCAGACAACAAGGTAATCAAGAAATTCTTCGTGGATACCATGAAGGAACTATTGGAGGCGACCCATGAAGCAATAAAGTCAAAGCAGATTGATGATTCCAGTTCAATGCAAATTGACGCTTTGTCCAGCTCGAAAATTATGAGGAGGTTTGTTTAAAAATTGCAAAGTAATTCATAATTAGGTGTTTCTCATCTTGTCTAAATGGGAGTTTTTTTTTCGGAATCATCGCAAATATCTCATTTTGTAACAACCTCCTCCAGGGCCCTCTTATTGGACTATGCAGTTTCGCTTCTGCCTGGGCTGGGTGTAAAGGAGATTGATTTATTATTCAGTGCTATTAAACCAGCAATTGAGGTCCATATATAGTTTATTGCAAATTAAATTTTTTTTTTTATCATTGCTTTATCTATTGATTGTGATTCCCCTGAAAAATTTATTTCTTACAGGACGAAGGTTTAATTCAGAAAAAAGCATACAAAATTCTTTCAGTTATACTCAAGGTTAGTCTTGTAGGTAGATCCTTGGAGAAGTGCTTCTTTTCTCATCCATGAAGTGTCAGCTGCTAATTATATTTTCTGTTCATTGCTAGGATTCTGATCAATTCGTCAAAAGGAACTTGGATGTGCTTCTCGACTTGATGATTAAATCACTTCCATCTTGTCAATTTCCATCAAAACGTTATCGACTTCAATGTTTATATTACTTAATTGTGTATATTTCAAAGGTAAATGATAAGGTCAACTCTCCTTTGATGTTGGTGACTCGGGTATATGGTGATTTGGGCATATTAAGTAGACTTTAATTAGAAATCTGTTTTGTTGTTTATAGGATTCATTCGAACAAAGGAAGAGGGACATTGTCAGCTCCTTTCTCACAGAAATTTTGCTAGCTTTAAAGGAGGTAAGCTGCTAGTTCTGTGAAGGTTTTGCGGTATGTTACTATGGGGCAAAGACTTGCTGTCTCTTAATAGCATATATTTAGTAGTAATGATTTTTGTTGTCTTCATATCCTGGAAAAGTCTATCTTATTCTCATTTGCTAGTTGTTTGAATCTTTGATCCATAATGTATGGAAGGTGTGAGATTTTTCTATAACATTAAGGAATCTGCAGATGATTTATATGGATGTTCGATGATTTTTTTTCATTGTTATGGCTGTAGCATCTATCAGTCTGCTGTTTCTTTAGGGACTGCATAATTGTTCTTTGACTTTAAAATTTAGCAAGATCCCAGCTTTTTTTATTATTTTGTCAATTGCAATAAGTATTAACTATCTCTTTTATCAGGCTAATAAGAAAACAAGAAATAGAGCTTATGATTTGCTTGTCGAAATTGGTCATGCTTGTGAGAATGGAAACAACGGCGGAAGCAGACAAAACTTGCAACAACTTTTTAGTATGGTAATACTACCGATTGATGATTTACTTTTTGAGTTGATATATATTTTTCTGTTGCCCATAAGAGAGAAAATCGAGAAATACTAAACTTAATCAACAGTTAGCGCTAATGCTTTTATCATATATCAAATAGGACTTTTCATATGAAAATATCTTATCTTCCTCTGTGGACTCAGGTTGCCGGAGGTCTTGCCGGCGAAACCCCTCATATGATTAGTGCTGCAATAAAAGGGTTAGCTCGCTTGACCTATGAGTTTTCAGATCTCATTGGTTTAGCTTACAGCTTACTTCCATCAGCATTTCTCCTCCTGCAAAGGAAGAACCGTGAAATTGTAAAAGTATGTTTCAGTCTTGCAAGTTGTCTTTCTAAATAATGAGTAACTTCGTTTTTTTATTTTATTTTATTAACTCTCTAGTGCAGTGTGTGGTGTCGTGCACCCTTTTTTACCATTTTTTGGACTGACTTTTTGTAATTTATAATAAAGGCTAATTTAGGTTTTATAAAAGTTCTGGTGGCCAAATCCAAAGCTGAAGGGTTGCAAGAGCACCTAAGGGACATGGTCGAGGGATTGTTCAAGTGGCAAGATGATACGAAGAATCACTTTAAAGCCAAGGTGCCTTTCTCTTTTCTGCATATAGTTCAAACATGCAAACATGATTCTTAGTTCTGTGATTTGTGCGAATCAGAAGTTTTATCCTTAATGAAAACTGCTTTCTAGATGTACATCCATCAACTATATCAGGGGGAAAATATCAAAGTATTAAAAAAGGGAATTATTTTATCTCACTGTGGCATTCATTCTGTATGTTATATCTAGATCAAGTTACTTCTTGAGCTGCTGATAAAGAAATGTGGTTTGGATGCTGTGAAAGCGGTTATGCCTGAAGAACATATGAAACTGCTAACCAACATAAGGAAGGTAAATATCGTTTTCTTCCTTGGTGCCATTTTTAGTCCTGTTTTTTGCATTGTCCTACCCTTAATTTCTCTTGAAAAGCAGATTAAGGACCGAAAAGAACGGAAGGCCAAATCTTCAGATGATGGAGAGTCGCTTACAGCAAGAACAAGCATCTCAAGGTAGCATGATTTCGATTGTCTTTTAGTTGCAACTGATTTATAACCATATATGCGCGTGCTTCATAAAGTCTTTTTTTTGGGCCCAACTAATGTTTTCATTTAGCATTGTAAGAAACGTTAATTCTTTAAAAGAATTAGGTTGGTACTGTTTTACCACAGAGGGCTCTAAAATATTACCAGGTTTATGTTTTTATCTCTCCATATATTATACATGTGTATGTAAAAGATGTTTCCCTGCCAATGTCAGAGGCTTGTTTAAGTTTCCTGCATCAAATTCTTCTTACATCTCCATGTATCTGGGGTTAGGCTATGGACATGCTTAGAAAGGTGAAGCTATTATAATTCTGCTCCATTCTGTGATAAAAATTCAAATGGCTTGAGTTTCGTTTAGTACGTGCCTATGCAGCCAAATTCATCTACTTGGTCTTAGTGTTGGAAGGAAGAAATGTATTTATAGCAAGCGACATTCTGTTTGGTTGCAGTCGTCATTTTCTGAACCTGATACCTGTTTTTGTCAATTTGCTATTGCTTCATGCTGTACAGGCAGAGTAGATGGAATCATACTCGTATTTTCTCTGATTTTGGAGATGAAGATGGGAGCGGTGAAGGTGATGCTGAACTTGGGATGGCCAAATCCATTAATTCTTCTTATCGGGGTTCAAAAGCTTTTTCATCTAGGTACATTTTCTCCTTAAAATGCTTTTCAGGTGGATCCTTTTTTCAATTTTTAAATTCTTCAACACTGTTCATTTAAAAGTCGTCGTATTCATAACTCATATTCTTTGCTTCTAAATATTTATTATTATCTTGATGGCTTTTTTATAGGTCTACGCGAAAGCGTCAGACAGCAAAAAGCTTAGCAGAAGAGTTGATCGACCAATCGGATGGTGATCCACTAGACTTGCTAGACCCTAAAACAATGAGATCAGCGCTCCAATCCTCGTCACATACCAAAAGGAATAGATCATCTCTCGATGAGCCAGAGATAGACCCCGAGGGGCGTCTAATTGTGCGTGAGGATGGCAGCAGACCTAGAAAGGAAAAGAGCTTCTCTTCCGATCAGGACTTGGATACAAAAAGCTTCTTGGGAAGCCGTTCTCTCGTGAGCACTTCAACAAGAGGACAGAAGCGTAGGAAAACAGCTGAATCTGGGTGGTCGTACACGGGCAAAGAGTATACCAGTAAGAGAGCCAGCGGGGACCTAAAGAAAAAGGATAAGTTAGAGCCTTATGCATATTGGCCGCTTGATCGGAAGCTGCTTAACCGCAGGGCGGAGCGAAAAGCATCTGCTCGGAAGGGCATGGCGAGCGTTATGAAGAAGTTCACGAAGAAGCTTGAAGGGAAAAGTGCTACTGCTGCACTTTCCGTCAAGGAGATGAAGGTAAGAAAGAAAGTAAGGGGAAGCAACAAAAGAAAGTAAGATATTGTCAATTATATTTAATGATCTGAGCTGCACTGCATCAATGGTCATCATTTTTGTTTGGTTTAAAGTATGGAGGAAAAGTTGCATATTGTGCGCGGGACTTTTCCTTGTTTTGAGGATGTATAGTCGCCGAAAGAGTGCAAACCGAAGCAAGTTGGATGAAGACGGTGACTGGTATTACCGGCTCGAATTCGTGTTTGTAATTGTATGATGATTTTCTTTTTTGCCCCTAAACTTCTGTGGTGCCAATAATTTTTTGATTTGTTGTAGAATGTTCAGCTTTAATTGCCTATTTGGTGTTGTTTTTCTTACCCTTTCGCCTGCGGTAGCGGCGGAAATGCATATGATATTATCTCCTATAGAAAATATTCAGGTCGTATATGGATATGCATATGGATATGATTTTAGAGAGTAAAATTCATTCGGATATTGGTATGGATTTGGATTTTTGGACTTCTCTTTAATAGTGATATATTTTATATTTAATAAATTATGTCGCAATATTATATCTCAGCATTTCATTCTCCTGTTTCCTATATCCAAATATTCTCTTCCTCTATTCCAGCAGTATGCTTTTTTAGTTGGGAAAACTTTAAATACCACTCTTGCTGTTTCGCATTTTGTTATTTTAGTATTTTGTGGTTTAAAGTGTATTAATTTAGTGTTCTGAAGTTTTATTTTTGTCTTTTTATTTTTATTTTTACTATTTTTTTTTTTGTTAAATCAGTGATTTTTAAAATTAAAAGGTGTTAAAATAAATATTCGATAAACTAAGGTGGAGTAACTGAAGTTTTTTGTATATAATTTACTGAAATGTTATCTGAGGAGCTGACGAAAAGAAAAAAAAATAAAATTGTACGGTATTGAATTGATACACTTTAAATCACATAATACTAAAGTGAGAAAGTGCGAAATCATATGGTACGATTTGGGTTCTACAGCCGGCCCGTTGGTCGGACACGGCCTGGCCTGAATCGGGATGGGCTGTGCCGGCAAATTTTCTCCATAATCTTTAAAATTTTAAAATTTATTTTATTATAAAAAAATTTTTCTTATAAATTTTAATGTTTTTTTGACCAACTATCAGTTATTAAAAATAATTTTCATCTTTTGTATATATAAACTCTTCTGACATTAATTATTTCAAAATTAAAATTTAAAATTAGATATTAATAATAACTGAATCAATCAACTCTTATAAAAGTAGTACATAACATTGATAAATAATAATATAAGGTAAGTGGATAAGATCCATTTTCCCTTTGCATTATTATGATCCCACATAACCAACATATGTTAGGTGAATGAAGCAATAATTTCATGTTAGGTCACTGTTAAGGGAAAAAAAATGTTTAGATTATTGTGTACAAAATCTTGGAATGGGGATAGAGCCATTTTTTATGAACTTTACCAGTTCCTGAACTTTGACTCGAGTTTTACTTTTGGTTCTCAAACTTGCGATTTGGATGATTGGCCGGGATCTTGAATTTTTAATAACGTTTCAATCTAGTTCCTAAATTTTCAACAATATTTTATTCCGGTCCTTATTATTATATGCACTTGATTTATCTTCATAGGGATAACTTTATTAATTCTTCACCAATTTCATACGTTTAATTTAACTATTCAATTTGTATATCGAGAATAATTATAACTTAATGAGTGCTAAATTTCTTAATTCTTCACCAATTTCATATGTTTAATTTAAATGCCCTACGTGTAGGCAATAATTTGGTCTCTATTATTAAATATAAACTTTTCTGTAGCTAGGAACTAATTATAAAGTAGGACTATGTACTCTTATAAGTATAGATTTAGGCTAAATTACAGAAAACCCCCCCTGTAATAATCCACTTTTTCACTTTCCTCCCTTGACATTTAAAAACCTACACTTTGCCCCCCTGTAAAATAAAAAATGTGCACTTCACCCCCTACCGTTAGGGTTCCGTTAGAAAATATTTTTTTTTGCCGAAAATGCCCCTCCGCCATTTCTCTGTTGCTTCGCCTCCATCCGTTTCGCCGCCTCACCGTCGCGCCGCCTCGCCGTCCTCCACTGCCTCGCCCTCCCCCACATCCCCTTCGCCCTCCTCCGCGGTGGGAATCGCGGCCGATCGTAGGTGCTGCTGAAGAAAATGAAGAAGAAGACGAAAATGGCGAAGGGCAAAATGGTCATTTTACACACCGTAACCCCCCTATGAACATTTTTCATTTTACAGGGGGGCAAAGTGTAGGTTTTTAAATGTCAGGGGGGGAAAGTAAAAAAACGGGTTATTACAGGCGGGTTTTCTGTAATTTAGCCATAGATTTATTTGTATTTATAAGTTTCCGGCTGTTGGATGAGAGAATGCGCGATTAGGATGATAGTAGTTTTCTGTTAGGAGGATAGTGATCCTCTACTAAAGTTTAGTAGGTGGTCGGTTGAGTAGTATGATCGAATGGTGAAAATGATTAACGGCAAAAAATTTATAAATATAAAGAGAACTATAGTCACCGGAGTACAGTAGACCGGGATGTAACAATCCTCCAACATTCCCAGAGAAACCAAAGAAAATCCTTAATCATTATAAGAAAACAAAGTATGACGTTTTGCTCGTACATAAACCGCCCACAAAAAATAAAATAAAATAAGAAAATACATCGCTCGGAGCATCTGAATCCGACTGACTTGGCTCGAGCCTAAATAAAAGTGGAAAAAATAAAGTGATCGGAGTATCCATCCCCACCTAAAGTATGCAGGGTTTGCGAAGATCTTGCGGTGTGTCAACACCAATCAAATTCTGACGTACTACAGCGTATATCGGAGGAGATCGCTGTGATTGTTAATGAGTAAGACCCTTACTACTCATAAGTTGTTTTTGATGATAGGGCATCCGAATCGACGATCCACTCCGTTAAATATGATCTAGAGTATTTAAAATTTCTAGAAAATAAATTTCGTAATTTTTTGAAATCATAATAAAGTCCATCAAATGGGCATCAAAAGAACGGCCGAAATCGAACGACGTCCTAAAAATAGATGATCGGATCCTTCAATTTAAGATCGGAGTTATTGATCTTTATCTAGGTAGTGAATAGAATTTTCTATCAAAAATTCAATCTATTTCAATTCTTTTACACCGTTAAACTAGCAAGTATCCCATACCGGCCGTAAAAAATTGTCAATTTTGTGAGCTTTTGATCCTAAGGTAAATGATATCGAAAAATTACGAAATTTATTTTCTAGAAGTTTTAAATACTCTAGATCATATTTAACGGAGTGGATCGTCGATTCGGAGGCCCCATCATTAAAAACAACTTATGAGTAGTAAGGATCTACTACTCATAAGAGTATAGTAGCCCTACTCATTGTTAATACATCTGCATCACAATAAAATTGTATCTGTATCGTAGTAGCGCGAAACAAACCTCTGAGTAGTAAGGATCTACTACTCATAAGAGTATAGTAGCCCTACTCATTGTTAATATATCTGCATCACAATAAAATCGTATCTGTATCGTAGTAGCGCGAAACAAACCTCTGAGCTTCCATTTTAGCTCTCAAAAAAATAGGATAAACTAAACCACTCTATTTAAGGTGGTGATGATGACTACAGCTAAGAAATGCAGGGACCAAATTAAGAAGGGTAATGAGAGTCACCAACCCTCCGTACTCTATAACAGGACAAAAATTAATTAGAAAGACCCAGTCAAATGTGTTAATTAATTGGATTAGGGTTAGTAATTAAGGGTGGGGATAAGGTCAACAAACAACTAAAAACTATTAATGCTTTGCCACCTCCCATTTTTGAAAGAACTTAATTATTGCCTACACCACCACATGTATATACATAATAAACTATAAGTAACACTGATCATATTTGATTATTATTAGGTAATGCTGTTTAATTAATTAATCTTCAAAATGTTTAGCTTTGCTACATAATTTTTTAAATTTATTTGATTAGATTCAGTTAATGACTTTTTAACTTTAAATTCTAAATATACTGTTCATCCATATGAGTTTAATTAATATATATTTTATGAGCATGGTTATTATACTCTTATGAGTATAGACTCTTTTATACTCATAAATTTTCGGCCGTTGGATCTACCATTTTGATTATTCACTCAATTCTAGAAGGCCATTATCATTCTAACTGTACATTCCTTGATCTAACACTGAAAATTTATGAGTATAAAAGGATATATACTTATAAAAGTATAGTAACCCTAACCTGTATTTTATATAATTCTTGTAATTATGAATTTATTGAAATAAATAGTTAGAATAAATTTTATATTCGAAGACTTACCAAATAACTTAGATCAAACAAATTGAAATATACCGACCGTCCTTAGAGCAAGTGGTAAAGAATTTGGTAGTTAATTGGTATTCGAAACCCAAGTTCGAATCCTAGTTGATTTATATTTCTATCTAAGTTTATTTCTAAACAAAACGAATCGGGTAGCGTCTATCTATCTCTTTAAAAAAAAAATTGAAATATTGTATATTAGAATTAAAATTTTGATAAATTGAATATATAATCGAATCAAAATGACCTATAGTTTAAATAAGTTTTATATATTTTTACCTTATTGATCTGCAATATGTAAAGATTTTGTAGTATAAATTTTGTAAACTTATTGCTTATAAGGTGTCAACTTGTTTCAATGCATAAAATTTATCAATATTCAGCTAAGTTTGAGCACCCATTTCTCTTATATAAGTTTGATATTCAGCTAAATTTAAATTTTCTTAATTATGAGTTCAAATTTAAATTTAAATTTAATTTTGGTGATGAATTTAGACAGTAACTTTTAAATTTCGATAGATTTTAAACTTCTTGAATTTTAACTTAAATAGAATTTCGATTCCAATTTCGAGTCAGATTCTTCTTAGAGACCAAACAAATTAGGAGTTTTCATAGTTTCGTTTTTTCAATCCGGTTATGGTTTCGATTTTTATTTTAAATCAGATATAGTTTTACTGGAGAATAATCGTGCCAATAATATTTAAACACTTGGTGCTAGTAATTTTTTTTTTTTTTTTTTAACCTTTACTTTTTTTTTTTTATTTTTTTTTATTGGTTGGTGGGTCCAGAAAAGCAAACCGCGCGCGACAGTCGTTCCCGCCGCACTGTCTTTCTTCCAACATCGTAATTATTGGGAAAGCCAACTGCCCGTCTGCCCCCCGCACAACCTCCTGACAAAAAAAAAAAAGAAAAAAAAAGAAAAAGAAAAAAGAAAAAGCTAAAAGTCCGTGATATTCTCACCCAACCGTGATAATATCGCGCGCTGAGCGCCGGTCAAAGGGGGACCAAATTTATTGCCAGCACGTTCTGAATAAATACGGAAAACTTCAAATAACTCCCTGTATTTTTATATTTTCTCACTTTAGATTCTATAATTTAAACCGTATTGTTATAATACTTTCAAAATCACCGTGATGCTGTGTTTTTAGCTTTTTAATCGAATGGAGAGATGTGAGGTTGAGATGATGATAGTAGGTGATGGTAGGTGGAATACTATTTGATCCAAAGGGTATTAGTAATTAAGAAGTAGACCCAACAGTTAGAAAATTAGAAGTACCAATGGGTTGGTCTTAAAAGTATTCTACCTCTAATCCAATTTAGTGTTCTATTGTTTCATTTTTTATCATTTTATTATCTATTTCATTAATTTTTTTATTAAATCAGTGTCAAAGTTAAAACTAAAGGGTTCTAGTGAATATTCGATAAATTTAGATGGAGTATCTGAAGTTTTCTGTATGTAATTTAACGAAATATTAGCGAAAAAACTGATGAAAATATAAAAATAAAACCACGGGACACTAACTTGATACACTTTAAACCAAAGGGTATTAAAGTGAGAAAGTGCGAAACCACACATGTAGTATTTGAAGTTTATCCGAATAAATAAAATGCTAAATTACAGAATTTTTTTTTTTTTGTAATTTTAAAAAATTTATATTTTGTATTTTTTAAAATTTTAGAAATATTTTCAGAAAGGTACGGTATTAATGAAGAGAAAAAAATAACTAAATTATCCTTACTTCTTTTAAAAAAAATAAAATTTAATATATTTCTATTATTATGAATGACATTTACGATATAAATTGTAAAAATATGGATGGAATAATAATGAAAATATGATAGAGGGGTTCTAAATGTAAAAATTTGAAATGTTTTTTTTTTTTTTTTTAATAGAGAAAGATAACATGTTACTTGTTTCATTTTTTTTTTAAATAAATTTAGTTGGAAATGTGAATCAATTAGTATTCGAAGTCGAGACCTAGTCACTAAACCATTTGCCACTTACACTATGAATGATTGGTATGGTGGATAAAATATAGATTTTTAAAAGTTCTGAAAAAAAGAGTAAAAATAAAAAAGTATATAAAAGAAGTTTTTTTGTAATTTAACCTAAATAAAAATTTTAGTTGGGAGCTCCCCAACCACATCTTTCCAATACTCTGATTCGCTATTATATATTAATTTTTTTTTATCTAATTATTTGTTGAATACTTTTTAGTACTAATTTTTTTAAAAAAAAATTAAACTCTAGAGCAAAAAATTGTAGCACGATAAAAGTGACACATTGTGGTGAATTGAGACTCCTTAAGGAGGGATCGTGGGGACACCCAATGCACATATACTGCAGCTAAAGGTATGTTTGTTTCACCGTAAGTAGATTTTAGGTTGAAATAGACTTTGGGTTGAAATAGAGTTTAGGTGAAAATTACTTCATCTCCACTAGCTATTTGTTTCTAACTGTGAAAGTGAAATTTTGTTAGTTCTGTTGTTTGTTTGGTAGGAAGTAGAAAACGTAAAAAATATAGTTCTTCCCTTTTTTTTGTTTGTTTCACAAAAAATTATTCAATCTCCACACTCCGAGTAAACTTACATCCTAAATGATATTATTGTCTATTTTATAACTTAATAAATAATAAATTATAATAAATAAAATATAATATAATTATATGTCTATACAATTATAAAATAAGATTTAAAATAATTATATTATTTTTTTTGCATATAAATAATATAATCCTACAAATAAAATTCTAAAAAGGTAAAGAATTATTAACATTTAACAAATTAATTTTTCATCTTTTTTTAAATATACAAATTAAATAAAAAATATGTTGAAACTTAACTAACCAAATTTCATCATATTTTAGACCTGCAATCTAAATAAAAAATCAATTATTTCTACATCACCATAATTAAGTTCTCATTATTCTTTCCTTTCCTCACCAAAATTGACTCCCACAGGGCGAAGTCAATTTTGATATTTTGGATAAACTTGGACTTCCGACTATAATAATAATATGATGAACCAAACAGCGGGAGTAATTAATTTTCGCCGAAAATCACTTTCCCCTCCCCATTTATGGTGAAACAAATATACCCTAATATATATTAAGGGTATGAAACCATTGAAACGTTTTAAATCTGCTATTTCAATTAAAAAAAATTTTTTTTTATCCAATCTTTTTTTTAATTCGAATCAGTCAATTATATTTTGATTCTAAAATTTAAGCTAATTACTTGCTTTAATAAATTTGTAGCTCCGAGAATTGCCTAAAATATACTAACATAAAATTGTAAAAATAAACGATGAATAAAATTTTTGAAGTCCAAGTGTCATGGACCCGACTCAAATTAAATAAATTGAGATATTGGATAGTAAAATCAAAATTTTGAAAGGTGGATAATCAATTCAAAATGGTATATAATTTAGATAAGTTATGTATGTTTTTACCTAAAATTTATAATAGTACACTAAAATGTAAGATATATTTCCATAAATACTTATTTTTTTATTTTATATTTTTAAATTTAAATCTTGGCACTTAATTTCACATTTTATTACTATTCTGTTAGATCATTTCGTGCATATATTTTACGACGCAACTAGATAACTACTGGTATAATCATTTTACCCTCATAAATGATGGAAAAAAAAGTTAATTAATAAATAATGTGAAATCATTTTCATAAAGTTACAAATTGAAGGAAAAAATAAAAAAAATATGCATTTCCACCATTTTTTTGTGCCACATAATTTGTGAGACCCCAATAGTCCTATATATGAGATATAATAGGGCTAAACTCTTAACCCGGCTTAAACATTTTGGGTGGTGGCAAGACCTAGCCCAACTCTATATATATACCTACGAATAATAATAGTGCTAGATTAGATTATGTGCTACAATTTGAAATTTTAAAAGTAGTAAAATAGAAATTCTTAAAAATAAAATGATAAAATATGAAAGTAGGTATGTGTACTGAATAATAATAAGAATAAGCATTTTGGGCGGTGGTTGGATTATCATTATTGCTAGTGGGCTGTGAGACCCCAGATAGTCCTGTATATAAGATATAATAGGGCTAGAACTCTTAACCCGGCTTAACCATTTTGGGTGGTGGTAAGACCCAAGAGGTTAAGAGAGTTAAGCGTGCTAGGACGGGAGTAGTCCTAGGATGGGTGACCCCCTGGGAAGTTGGGCCGTCACAGATGGTATCAGAGCCAATTACCAGTCGGAAGTGTGAGATGAGTCTCGGGCGAGCCGGGGTGCGGATGACGGTTAGCGAGACGAGTCTCACATCGCACTTTTGAGTCCGAGCTCGACGAGGACGTCAAGGCTTAAAGGAGGGAGATTGTGAGACCCCGTATAGTCCGTATATAAGATATAATAGGCTAGAACTCTTAACCCGCCAAGCATTTTGGGTGGTGGTAAGACCCAAGAGGTTAAGAGAGTTAAGCGTGCTAAAACGGGAGTAGTCCTAGGATGGGTGACCCTCTAGGAAGTTGAGACGTCACACCAGTTGTAACGACCCAGCCCACTAGCAACAATAACTCGTTGGGCCCAACCACCGGCCCAAAATGCTTAAGCCCAGTTATTATTATTAGTGTCCAAGTCTCATATAAACCCAATGACAAATCCATTCCCATCCGATGTGGGATTATTGGGGTGTCACAGACTCCCCGTTAAGACTGACGTCTCGATCTAGACCCTGCCCACACTCTGCACACACGTCCAAATGTGACGACCGCCGCCACACAAAACACGATAACTCCAAATGCAAAACAATAAACCAGCTTACCAAACCACCACAAATTATTAAAGCCTCAAATATATCCGTTCCCATCCGATGTGGGATTATTGGGGTGTCACAGTATGTATAAGAGAATTTTCTGCATTATAATCTATTTAATAATTAGCATCTCCCTATCAAAATATAACATAATAGATTTAATATGTAGTATATAAAAGTTTACATATAAAAAAATATGTAGTATGAAAATTTATTATTACATAGGCATATAAATCCACTTTCTATATATGATATGTTTAGTATGCATATTTTCCAAATAATTAAAGAGTAAAAAATACCATAAATTCTAAGTTATAAATTGCATAAAATATGTATACATGCTTCAAAAATTTCATGGTAGAGTCCTTCAAATTTAGAATTTTCATTTAATAATTATTAAATACTCATCTCTCACATATATTCCTTTAAAAATTGTATATGCGTGAAAACTTAATTTTAAACATTATCTTAGGAAAATAAAATTATTTATTCTGTTAAAAAAATGGTACTGTTCCTTGAGATAATATTTTAATTCCTAATAAACTCCTTTATAATTAGTTAGATTTATATAATTATATATTTATATCCCACTCAAGATTCCATATCACTCCTCTTATTATGAATTAGATTTCCATCCTATTCAAGAAAGAGACATTTTACTAATTAATATTATAACAAAAATTGCAATTTTTTGAGGGATCAAAATGAAAATTCAAAATTTATGATGATACATAAATAATTATATATATTTAAGAGGGTTTTATTTATATAATTAAATAATCAAATTAAAAAAACCGTTAGATGTAACTAAAGAACAATTCCAGAAGAAAGAGAAAGGGTTAAAAAATGCATGTAGACCCCTCAACTATACGATATTCCGATATAGCCCTCCAACTTTTTTTTTATTAAGGTATCTTAATTTTTAGACTTTTAAAATTAAGTAATTTTATAAAAATAAATTAGAGATTTTATCAAATCAGTCAACAATTTTTTTTCAATTTTAATAATTTTAGTCGTCTTAAGAAATAAGGGTGAATATTTTAGAGAGTTATTAAATTTAATTAAATTATTGACTGCACTAACTAAGACTTTTCAAATGAAAAAAATTTAAACTTGCAGAGATAAATGACGGATTTAAATTTTAAAGTCAAACTGTACTCAAATTAAGCAAATTGAAAGATTGTATAGTAAAATCAAAATTTTAAAAATTAGATAGCCACCTCAAAATAATTTATAATATGGATAAATTCTGTTGGTTTTTACTTTAAAAAAAACTCTCTAGTATAAAAGGCAAATAAAATAGAGTAGAGGGATAATATAGTTAATTAATTAGGTAAACTTAGCTCATATTCACTTTTTATGATCACGTAGTTTTAAAAAGTTTCACTTTGCACTCGTATAGTTTAGCACAATTTTTATTTTTGTCATTTGTAATATTTATAATTTTTTTTACTATCTTATTTTATATAGTATTATTTGATGAATTAAAAATTAAATTATAGACAAGATCTATACCATAATATTATTTTTTCTTAATTTTGCCACGCATGATACGATATTCCTTATAATCTTGCGCGTGGCATCTTCTATACATATATATATATATATATATATATATATATATATATATATATATATATATATATATATATATATATATATATAGTTTATTATCCTTTTAATAGGATAGGAGACTTGTCTATCGCTTTTTAGCCTTTAGATCAATTCTTTTTATCATTTCTAACCATTTGGATTAAATACTATAACCTGTGGGACCACTCAACCCTAGTGTACCATTCAACTCTAGACTAATATCATCCTAACCCTACAATTTCTCATTCAAGGGTTAAAAACTTGATAGACAAGTGCTTTCCTATCCTATTAATATGATAGTAGCCTAGCCTATATATATATATATATGTATATTATTTCTCGAAAAACAAGCCACGTAGTGGAGTTTCCTTCCTTCAGGAAAACTAACTTTTCGCCTTTCCTTCATCTATAACATCTAATTAATAGTCAACTAACCTTAACCCAACCCTTCGCCTTTTCTATACACATAACATCGTCTTACCTCCACCTATAATATCTAAATAATTAATAGTCCACTCACTTTAATCCAACATTTCGCCTTTTCTACAAACAGAATTTCTAATTAATGATTCATATACTTTAATCTTAATCTAAACTATCAGTCGCAACGCACGGGTTGATACACTAGTAAAAAATTATAAATCATGGAGTGGTGAAGTAAAAATAAGCTAAACTATGGTGCACAATTTGAAAAAATTTACTATAATTTATTTCCAGCAAAATAAATAAATAAATAAATAAATAAAGTTAAAATTAATTTAAAAAAACCACCACCACTCTTCTTTTCTCCTCACCAAGTCTCCTCTCTCTCACGTGCTCTCTCTCTCTCTCTCTCTCTCTCTCTCTCTACCTCTCTCTTTTCCTTTCCCTTTAACCACTTTTCTCTCCCCTCCACTCCTCTCCTTTTCCTTCTTTTAACTCTCACCCTTTCATCTCATCCCAATAATTTCAAGATTAATAAAAATTAATAATAATAATAATAATAAGATCAATCGCAACCGTCCCCGTCTCCGGCGCGACGAGCCCTCCCTCCTCGTCGCAGCCGCCACCGTCGACAAGGAGGCGATTCCGTGATCCCGTCAAATAGTAAGTAATTCAATCATAAATTCGATCTGCAAAAATTTATTGATCAATTATATATAATATATAATTTTATTTTAAATTTTTTATACTCTTCATAAAGTATGGAGGAGAAAATGAAAGATGGGAGCCGGTTATAAAGTGGTCCGGACTGTCTATTGATGGCGAAAGATTCACGATTTAGACCGTGCAAAATAATAATAATAATAATAATATTCGGTTTTCAATTCATAAGTTTATAAATTGTTGGAGAGTTGAAAATTTTAATTTATTTTTTTGTGATTTAGGGAGTTGGTCTAGGATCAGCTGACGTAGGCAGAGTCCCTGGTCAGAGGAGAGATTGTTTCCTGAACCTGGCCTACGTGTTATTTAATTATAAATTATTTATAATTTCGTGTGCAGAAATTTTTTATACGGAGTCAAACTAATTTATAAAATTTTTTCCCACAAAAAAATTTCAGGTGTCCATTTGAAAGGTTAGAAGTTCTTTTCAATATGCAGTCGATTTTTTTTTTTCTTTTTATATTTAAGAATTTTATACATAATATATTTCCGCTAGAAATAGCATTTCTTCGAAAATCTTGTTACATTATTAACTATCTAATTAAATATCATTATCAAAAATAAAATCTATACAAAAATAATATTTTTTTAACTAAACGGCTAATTGTAAGAATAAGATTTTGCTAATTCATTTAACCCAAATAAAATTTGCTTATTATTCAGATCTTGACTTAGCCTGTCATTTTCAGCTTCTGATTCAGTCAAGGCTCGTCTCATACTTTTCGTTGGGTGATTGGCACTGATACCAACTGCGCCGTCTCTATTCAGGTCATCCATTCTTAGAATTATTCTAAATTTTAACACAGTCCAAAATACTGTAGCCAGATTAAAATATTCAGTTCTACTATACTTTATGTAAATGACTATTTCAAATACTAGAAATATTGATGTCGATTTGATGATTAGTGTGATAGGCATGGCACATTACGCCGTAAGACGGGATTGTGCGCATAAAATTTCTGCACACCTGATATGATAATATCAAACAGCGCGGGGACGATATTTTTGTAGGTGTATAGACTGGGTCGAGGGAGTAAATTTTCTTGGGGTGTGGGGTCCAGCCAGCCGTCCAGGGGTAATGAAAGTGGGGGTTCCGTCAGGAGTTGCTTTCTGGTGGGTCTCCGTCGCATGCTGTCCACGACCGCCATAACGACCTCCTCGCTAACCCAAACACATACCCCTCACCTTCACTAATAAAACTTATAAATACCTCCCTCTTATTCTTATTTTTTATTTTTATTTTATTTTAATTTAATTTTACTTATTCAAGAATTCTTACGTACTAAAAATTTGAGCATTAGAAGGACGTGAGAATGTGAGATACTCTAATTCAGCTAGTTAATTAAAATAAATAATAATATAATTAAAAAGAATGATGACTTAAATTGAATAAAATAAAGCTTTATAAAAGCTCGATAAATAAATTATACTCTTTCAAAAATTATATTATTCATAATTTTAGTTAGAATTAATTGCATATAATTTCTTGTAAATATATTTATATAAAATTTAACTTTTTTTTACTTTTTTTTCCTTGCAAAAAGTCTTATATTTTCAAATATGTCTCTATTGTTAGAATTCATTAGAAAATTTTAGTTAACTATAGATAAAATATTTAACTTTGCTCATGTCAAAAGCATGTTGCTTTTCCGTTCAATTTTTTTTTATAATTTTTTCTTTTTTTGCTCAAAAGAAAGGATTTAGAAGAAAAATAGTGAGAGAAAATATTGCAATAACGGCGAATTAAGTTAGATTTTAAAGAGGAAGAAGATGATCATTAAAAATTTTTGTTAAGATTTTTCGCACAATTATAGTAATTGGAGCTTTTAGAGGGATATATTTGTGATGACAAATTTGACATTTCAGTTATCCGCTATTAAAAAATAAATAGTTTTCTAATGATAATAAATTGGAAGGACAAATACAAATATCAGTATATCACTAAACTTTTGAATAGGAGTTAAAAGTTAAAATTTATAGAAATATATTTGCTATTTGATATGTTTACATGGAGCCGTATGCAATTAATTCTTTTAATTATAAGATAATTTAATATTTCGTGCATACAACACGTACTTAAATATTAGACTTAAATATTAGGTAGGTAAGTGGAGAGAGCCATATTTAAATAAGTTTTATTTATTTATTTATTTATATTTTTTTGTCTCTTTGTATTATAAATTATAAATAAATAAATATTGAAAAGAGTGTACTTTTTTTTTTTAATTTTTTTTTTAAATAATGTTTTTGGGTTAGTTACGTTGAATCGCTATTAAAAGCTAACTTGAGGTGGAATTGGCGCAGGGGAAAAGAGGAGGGAGAAAGAGAGAGAGAGGGAGAGGAGGGGGAGGCGACGACGAAGAAGAAGAGAATGGGGGCGGCGACGGAGCCGGCGCCGGCGCCGGGGGAGGAGGCGGCGGCGGAGATGGGCGGAGGCGGCGGAGGGGGGAGTTTGGAGAGGATTCTGGTGTCGGTGCGGCTGCGGCCGCTCAACGCGAAGGAGAAGGAGAAGGGCGACGCCTCGGATTGGGAGTGCACCAACAACACCACCATCATCTTCAAGAACAGCCTCCCCGATCGATCCATGCTCCCCAGCGCGTACACCTTCGGTGAGTGAGTCGTTTGATCCGTTCGAATTGGTGCAAACGAATCGGAATCGTGGTTGGTGCTTTGATTGATCGGGGGATTTGGAAATGGTTTCGGTTTCGGGGTTTTTGTGGCAATTTGGTTGGGATTTTGGTGAAATTCGTAAGCTAATACCCTGAATTTGATGTTTCTCTTCGGCTTTTTTTTTGAATCGCGGTTGGGTTTTGGAATAATGGGATGGTTCGCGAGCGTTCCAAATTCGGGGTTTTTTTTTGACAATGTGGCTAGTATTTTGGTAAAATTTGTAAGCTAATCCCATGAATTTGAGGTTTTTTTTATTTTTTTTCGGTTTTTATGCATTGCGGTTGGTTTTGTTGAACGGGATGATTCGAGAGTTTTTAAAATTCGGTGGTTTTTTTTTTTTTTTTTGGACAATGTGGTTAGGATTTTGGTGCAGTTTGTAAGCTAATGCCATGAATTTGATGTAATTGATTTTGATTTGTATTTGTAAGCAGCTTTGATGCAGTGAAAAGCTCTGATTTTAGTACTTTTTTTTTTTTTTTTTTCATAAAACAGCTGTTTCCTTTTCTGGTGATGGATTCAAAATAATGCAAAAAATGTTGCATTTATTGTTCTTCTACGGAACAATGCAAAAAATGTCGAATTTATTGTTCTTTATTCGTATTATAAGAACATTCCATATTCATGTTTTTCTTCGACAATAATTTAACTCTCTTAATAATGGAAAGCTTGTTAATCTATCTACTGTTTCAGTGTAGCAAGTTTAGCCGACGAGATTTTAAAACAAATAACCTCAAAAAACAACACATTTCTTTTTTATAGTAGTTTTTGGGGCTTATTATCCTTGATTTTTCTCCAAAAAAAAAAGTTTTTTTTTGGTAATAATCTGTCTTATTCTGCACTAATTTCTTTTTGCTCTTCTTCGGTTGTAGATAGAGTATTTGGATGCGAATGCGCCACAAGGCAAGTTTACGAGGAAGGAGCAAAGAAAGTTGCCCTGTCGGTTGTCAGCGGAATAAATTGTACGTATTATTTTCACGCGGATCCAGCTCCCTGGTTTTGTAATTTGAGTAAAATGTAGTAATTTAATGTAGTTTTTCAGCTAGTATATTTGCGTATGGACAAACGAGTAGCGGAAAAACGTACACAATGACTGGAATAACGGAGTATAGTGTAGCAGATATTTATGACTACATACAAAGGGTAAGTTTATGTTGATCCTAATTTAACATTGTTCAATTTGATTTGTTTATTGAGAGTTTCACCTTTTGCAGCACGGGGAGAGAGAATTTATTCTGAAGTTCTCAGCTATGGAGATATACAACGAAGCCGTGAGGGATCTTTTGAGTGCTGATACCACTCCTCTCCGGCTTCTTGATGATCCAGAGGTATAGTTCTTGCTTTTAGTGACTGCGGTCACAATTTTTTAGCAATTTTCATACTTCACCTGTATATTTATATTATCTTATTATTTGTTTTTTTTCTTCTAATTGTCAATAGAAAGGGACTGTTGTTGACAAACTCACAGAGGAAACTCTGAGGGATCAGGATCATCTCAGGGAGCTCCTTGCTGTTTGCGAAGGTGTGGAAATAAAACTGTTTAGAGTTGTAGACGTTTTATTGCTAATCTTTTTTTTCATGTACTAAACTGGATAGCTTGACATCTGTCACAGCTCAAAGGCAAAATGGAGAAACCTCCTTGAATGAAATGAGCTCCAGATCTCATCAAATACTCAGATTGGTTTGCTCCTTACTCAATAATTTAGATATTACCTCGAAATTGAATTAAATGCCAAAGTTTTTTTTTTTTGCTTTCTTTTTCTGATTCTGCCTATTTTCAGACAATTGAAAGTTCTGCTCGACAATTCTTGGGTAAAGATAGCTCAAGCACCCTTGCGGCCTGTGTGGTATGAAATTTATTTCATGAATCGGTCGTGAAATTTCTTACTTTCAATCAAAAGGGGATGATGATGAACTTTGAATTTGTTCTTGCAATACAGAATTTTGTTGATCTAGCTGGAAGTGAGCGTGCTTCTCAGGCATTATCAGCTGGTGTGAGGCTAAAAGAAGGTTGCCATATTAATCGAAGTTTGCTTACTCTTGGAACTGTTATTCGCAAGCTAAGGTTGTTAAGCTTCCTTTTCCTTTTGCAGCTTTTCTGTTTGCACCACTTACTGTTAAGCTTCTTGAAATTCTTTTTTAAAACAGTGCCGAAATAGCAGATAGGGTATGGTTGACATTGTCATCAAGCTATCTTTCTTTCCATGATTTCATAGGTTTAATTGTTAGAGAGGAGCATTAGAGAAGGTTGTTTAAGAATGAAATGGTTTGGAACCTAATCGATTTTAAATGCTACGCATGACATTGTCAGCATACTAGAGAAGAAGCTCAAACAACAAGGCTTCTTTCAAGATTTTACCTATTGCGTCAAGTGAAAATGAACGGTAGAGATAGTACAATCATTTCCAAATTTTAACAGGAACACTAACTTGTGCTTACTTTGATGCAGCAAGGGAAGAAATGGTCACATCCCATACCGAGATTCGAAGCTGACACGGATATTACAGCCCTCGTTAGGAGGTAATGCAAGAACGGCCATAATTTGCACAATGAGCCCTGCAAGAAGTCATATCGAGCAATCCAGGAACACTCTTCTATTTGCAAGCTGTGCCAAAGAAGTAGCTACCAATGCACAGGTTAATGTAGTGATGTCTGACAAGGCACTGGTAAAGCATCTGCAAAGAGAGCTCGCTAGATTAGAAAGTGAGTTGAAGTACCCTGGATCAGCTTCTTGCACCATTCACTCTGACGCCTTGAGAGAGAGAGATGCCCAAATTAGAAAGGTATTGATACACGTCTATAGGTTAATTTCTACATTTGTTTTTAACTTATATCTGCTCTCGTTTGTCGCCAATGTGCTTCTACTATAATGTAATTGTAAAATTAAATGTATACCTACATGACTTTGGCAAGCTATCAGGAAATTTTGGTAGTCGACTAATTACGTTTTTTTTGGGGTTTGCTTGTTTATCATTTGTGAGCACTTACTTTCGTTTTGATAAGTGCATTATGCATGTTTTAATCTGCTTAAATTGGAATTTCTCTTCCATTTTTTCCAGATGGAAAAAGAAATGAAGGAGCTGATGCAGCAAAGAGATCTTGTCCAGTCTCGGCTGGAGGACTTGCTCCGGTCTGTTGGGGATGATCACGACCGCAATTCAAGACGATGGGTATTTTTTTAACATTTTACTCTATATATTTCACTCTAGTTGTTAATAAGATGAATACTATATTCTCTTCTCTTTTTTTTCCCTTCTTTTAGGATGAACTAAGCCAATCCTCGATTTCCCATGTACGAGAGGCATCTGAAGATGCATTCTCAATGTCCGAGACATACGGCATAGCCTACCAAGATCAAGATTTGGGCTCTGCAATGTTCGATCATTTAAATTCACGCAACATCCGCGATGAACATAGCATAGACCATACAGAGAATTCAAACAAGACACAAGCTAACTCACCTACGCACTCAATCAGCAGTTCTAGGGCTTCTGGTACGATTCTGTGTCAAAGACAAGAAGATTGTGAAGACCAATGCAAGGAAGTTCAGTGTATTGAGATAAACGAGTTGAGTAGGGGCAAAAGTGAAGATTTTAACCTCTTATTTGCTGACGAAAGCAACAGTCTGCTGCCACTTACTGATGCTGACAAGCTTGAACATCATGAACAGAAGCATTCCGAGGGCACAGATTTGTCAACTGAACATGAAGAACAACAATCCAATACCGTAACAAAGAATGTAGACAATTTTGTCAAGCCAACTCCTAATGAATCATCTATGGTGGATGTAACTGTTAGCAAGCCAAGGACTATTGAATCTCTGCATATGGAGAGCAATAATATGAATTCCAAGGTGTTTGCTGTAACTAGAAGTAGAAGTTGCAGGGCAAGCCTGACGATGACTTCTACTTGGTTCGAGGACTCAGATCTCACTAACAATAGGACACCACCTGATAGTTATTTTAAGGACTACTCAGGAAGGACTGAAGCTATCCGGAGAAGTCTCTTTTCACCAAATTATAACAATCCAAATGATAGGTTCTTATTAGAAGGATCTCAGGCTTCTGAAAAATTCAGCCATGATGAGATGATTAAGGCAGAGGATATAAGCACTAATTCTGTTCATTCAAAGATAGAAGCTAACTCTGAAGAAGGTGTTAGCATTATTGGTAGCTATGTTGAAGGTCAAAAGGAGATGAGCGAAAATCAGTACCTGAAACAACTGCCTGATGACCAGGTTTGAATAACGTTCACTACATGAAAGTTTTGGTTTTTTGTGCATTCGTTTATTTTTCTTTGCATCTTTTTACGACTTTGTAAAGCTTGTCGTACCAAAATGCAACTACGCTACATCTTTGTTGATAAACCATGTTGTACTGTTAAAGTTGGATTATACATAAACTTGAAAAATTGAGAAAACCCCCACTACAGCTGGAAGGCTCCATGAATATTAAGTATATACTTTTGGAAATGAAGTGAGATGACGAAGTAACTTTGCTAGTTTATAGGGCAGACCGCCAAACTGTAGAAATCTTACAAGAGCTTATGCTTGTATTGCTTTAGGACCGTAAGTAATTACTTACCTGTTATTGCTACGATGCTAGATAATTTATCACTTTGGATGATTTGGTTTGATTTTCGTAATTTGGCATCTGTTTTGGAATTACTACATTCTAGTTCAATTGTTTGCATACACTGTTATGCTCTTTCCTCTGCCTTATTTTAATGCATCCTAGTACCGCTTGTTACCAAACTAACTTTTGTGTATTGTGCAATTTTAGTATTCACGCCGCACTACCCCCAGCGAGGACTTTGGAGTAGAGATAACTGTGAAGGACGTTGGCGTGGACCCTGTGTTAAGCTCTTTGTCTGAATCGCCATCACGATGGTCCATGGAATTCGAGAGAAAGCAGCAGGAGATAATTGACCTTTGGCATGCGTGCAATGTCTCCTTAGTCCACAGGACTTATTTTTTTCTACTTTTCAAGGGAGACCCCTCAGACTCGATATACTTGGAAGTTGAGCACAGGAGGCTGTCCTTCTTGAGGAACTCCTTTTCATCTGACCTCGCGAAACAAGCAGCAGAAGGCGAGCTCAATGGTGTTGTTGCATCAAGGTGCAATCTGACATTTGTTTACTTTTCATTACTATTCTTTTACGAAAATTATAGTTGCTCCGGTTTTACACATAATGATGTAAGCAACGGACTAGATCACGTATTCGAATAAAAGATTCGAACTAAAAAAAAGTTATTTTTATTTTAGATAAATCTTTATATATTTGCGTTTAGTATTGAAATATTAAAACTTGCAAATGTAACATCCACAGAGGGTTTCATCTTTTCAGAGAAAAGCATTTGACAGAGTAGTAATATGCATATACGCAGAAAATTTCGATTAAGGGGTTCCTAATTTATCGGAACGTTGAATTTATTTATTTTTTCTACAAAACCACTGTAGTTAAAGCTTGAGGTGGGTTCATGGTGTTCACCGATTGTTCATTTACCCATTTTTTATTGGCAGCCTGAAAAATCTTCGTCGTGAGAGGGAGATGCTGTACAGGCAGATGCTAAAGAAGTTGCCTGAAAAGGAAAGAGAGAGCCTTTACACCAAGTGGGGTATCGCATTGAACTCGAAACAAAGAAGATTACAGCTGGCCCACCGTGCATGGACTAAAACCGACATGGAGCATGTGAGAGAAAGTGCTTCGCTTGTGGCCAGGCTCATCGGTCTCTTGGAACCGGGGCAAGCCCTAAAGGAGATGTTCGGATTAAGCTTCACACTCGCACCGCAGCTAACTAACAGAAGATCATTGAGCTGGAAACCAGGGATGTCTTTCACTTAAAAATGAACGAAGATTTCGAGAGTTAACTATTCTCCTCTGGCTTGACTAATCGACTATTTTTTAAAGTTCCCAGTGTTTGATTTATGTGATTCTTTTGAGTGTGTCATTGTTTTATAGGGTGTCTGGCTTGTAAATTCGAAGTGATTAACCAAATTATACCAATGTACTGTGTATTGTGTGTTTGTATGTGTACACTTGAATGAATAAAAAGCCAGCATGGCTATTTGTTGCTCTAGTAAAACATGGTGAATGAATTTAAGTATGTTGTTTCCTACAATGTAGTGGCCTTTATTTTTCTTTCATTAAAATTGATCTCCCAGCAACTTTAGCTTGATTGTTGTTATGATTTACAATGCTTCCTCTTGCTGAGGCATTTTGTTGCAAGAAATGTGGCATGGTTTGTGGAAACCTGAGTTATGAAAGATGATTCTTGTTATTTTCCCAAGCCTCTTACCTTTCCAAAAAGAAAAGAAAAGAAAAGAAAAGAAAAGAAAAAGAAAAAGAAAAAGAGAAAGAAATCCTTTAGTAGAACAAGAAACTTTAATTTTTTTTTTTTTTTGAGAAAAGGTAGCATGCTACCGCTTCATTTATAAGGATATTGAACTACGCAAATGTCTGAGGCAACTAGGCCTCGTTACGAACTGAACTGAAAAAAAAAAAAAGAAAAATTACACACCAACACAGAAAATCTTCCACACGTGTTTAAATTCGCGGGATTGCACCAACAAAGAGCTCAAGTTACGTTTCTTTAGCTGGAAGATTCTCTTATTCCGTTCCAACCATACAGTCCACCAAACGGAGGCAATGGTAGATAGTTCGGAGCTGCCTATGACTCCGCCTTTGAGGCTACTAGACCCCCAAAGCCCTCCCACCGAAGTACAGTGTAGTAAAGATGTTTTATTTGGAAATAGACTTGCGAGAAGAGATCCATTAGAGTCGCATTGCACAAAGAGGTGATCAACTTTAATATTGGATCCAAGATCTTCTAGGTTTCCCAATCTTTTGCTTTTGCAAGTACAGAAGTTGTTCCAAAGTGCAAACACTTAAATCTTAGTTTTGCTTCGGGTAATTATTTTAGACTTTGTTTCGAAATTATATTAGCTAGTCAAAAGATCAATTTTACATAAAAGTACCAAAAATGTCTCAAAATTAATTTCTATTATTTATCCATTGTTATAGTCCAGGACTTAACATTTCTCTCCAAAACCTTAGATTTGGCTACCTTTTAATATACTTTTATCGCATTCTTTTCATATAAAAACAATAGTAATCTGACTTAGTTTTTCTCAGATTCCCTCTTAGCACTGAAGCAATAGATCTGACTACATCAACTATCCATTTTTTAAGTATTAAAATTTTGAAAATATTATCTATTTATTTTCGGTCAACGGTCCCACAATTTTTAAAATACTATCCATGTATTGATTGTTTCAGAATTTATCAGTAAAAGAAAAGAAATAAATAAAAACCTGCAATCTGTGAAGATTATTCAAACATCAGCCGACGCTGTAGTATCTGAAACAACATGCAGCCCCTCTGTAACGACCCAGACCACTAGCAATAATAACTCGTCGTTCAACCATGCCCAAAATACTTAAACCCGCTTATTATTACTAGTGTCTAAGTCTATTATAAACCCAATGACAATCCCTTTCCCATCCGATGTGGGACTATTGGGGTGTCACACCCTCTTTGGATGACATCTAATCTTCATTTGAATAATTGAAATGAAAAAAAAAAATATAAAAGAGAGCATATTTCGGTGTAAAGATTATAATGAGAAGGCAAAAAAAAAAAAAAATAAATTTGAGCATAGTTTGGTATAAAGATTATATTTATCAATTTGCTATAATATGCAGTGCACGTTCTTATCCTTCTATTGCCTCAAAGAATGAATTCAATGTACGACATGATTTGACGAAGTAAATGTATTTTCATTTTGTGGTGTTTTGATGCACTAGATGATACTTTTCGAAAAATCAAGAAATTCGATTTACAGTGACTTCAAATGCTTTAAATCATGTCAGATGGCGCGGATCGTTGATTAGAAATAAAAGTGGGTGTTTGGTTGTACGTAAAATTATGAAAATAATTTTTCCCGGAAAAAAAAAACTGTAGAAGAAAAGTTTTATGTCTTGTAGACTGTAGTAACAAAAAAATAATTTTTCATCAGCATTTTCTTGGATCCATAGGAAAAAATGAATGAACAAAGTTTTACGCAGTTTGAGTTTTCATTTGCCGCCGAAAATCGACGCGAAAAAAAACACTATTTTTTTTAAATCTGTAAAAATAATGTTTCAATTTTTTTTTTAATTTACGGCTAAACAAACACACGGAAAAGATTTTTCAATTCCGAAAAGCAATTTAGATACATTTTACGGCCAACTAAAGGCACCCTTAGTGAAAATGACATGATAGAAAAAAATCTCCATGCTATCAATAGGATAGTAACTGAATTTATATTATATATTCTGAGCTCAAATTTTATTAGATTCTTTACTTCTATTTAATTTTCTATTAAAATTGAAATCCGTGTCTCGCTCTAAAGTAGTGTTTTTTCATCTGAAGTAGAATACATAATATTTTTTATTCTCGAAAGCAGTGTCTTGTTATTATGGGGGCAATTACTTATAGATTCCTGAAAAGTTCTCAATTTTTTGATTTACCACTCTTAAAAATATCTTTCTTACGTTCCAAGTTATTTTAAATATATTTCTAGAGTTAAACTCTGTTAGTGAACTATTAGCAATAACCATTATTTCTATAAAATTACTATCTTGCTTTTTCAAATATACTATTCTATCATTACCAACTTTTTTTATTTGCCCTTACGTTAAGGGCAAAAAAGGTATTGAGATTTTTGATCTTTTCAAATATACCCTTCTATCATCACTTTTTTTATTTCCCTTAAGTTAAGGGCAAACGAGGTATTTTTAATTTTTTTTAAATTTTGGTAACTATTTAACTCATATTTAACCCGAGATAAGTTAACGAGTGGTAACTGTGGACAAATTTTTTAATACAGATGAGGGGTATATTAGAAACCAAAAAGAAATGGGGTAAATTAGATATTTTCGAAGTTTTGAGGAATATATAAATAATTATCCCTTTTATTATAATTTTCATCAAAAGTTTGAATTCTAGTTGATTTACATTTCCAGCTAAGTTTATTTTTAAATAAAATAAACGAAACGGGTAGCATACTACTTATCTCTCTCTCTCTCTCTCAAAAAATAAAAAAAGACTCTAATTTGAGGGTTGGCGTAACTTGCAGGAGAAGTGGTGTAATTCATGGGTGGAACTCAAAAGTTTCATCAAACTAAACGCATACGTAGTTGGATACAACTTTGAAGGAACGTTTGATTCAGGAGAGAAATTGGAATCAAAATATGATGGAAATGGATCATCGGAAGAATCAAAAACAAAATGATAAAAATAACATTTTATTTGGTTCATACGAGGAATCGAAATTGGAATCATTGTCAAGTTCAAATTTAAAAAAAACATTTTCGTTAAAATTTAAATTTATTATTCAAAATTTTAAATGAAATTTGAATCTAAATTTGAACTTACGATTTGAAGCTAAAATTTGAATTTAGAAATCAAATTTAGAATTCATTTCTTTCATTTAGGGTGTGTGTGTTTGATTCCACGTAAAATTGTGGAAAAAAAATTTTGGTGGAAAAAATATTTTACGTCGTTTAGTGTTTGGTTTGTAGAAAAAGAAAATAGTCTTTCACGACGATTGCTTAATTGAAAGGAAAAGAAAAATAAATGAAAAAACTATTTAATATATTTTTATTATATATATTATCATTATATAATAATTATTATACTATATATATTATTATTATATTTTTTTTTATAGATTAAATATATTTAAAATTATATTAAAATTTTAATATAATATATAATAGTTATATATTTAAAAATATTAATAAATAATTATAAATTTATAAATAAAATATTATATAATAATATTTTTTTATATAAAAATAAATTACTCTATATAATAAGTAAATTTATATTTATAAAAATAAATATATATATCTTGGTGTGGACCTTCCGCTCACACGGTCAACGACCACGCAAACAAGGATATAATGAGAGGGAGGTCCACCGTGGACCTCCCACTCACATGGTCAACGACCGTGCAAACAAGGCTGCCATGGTCGGGCCTTTTCGGTTTTGGCGGCACTTGCCCAAAAAACGAAAGCGAAGGTTTTTTTTTCTGTATATGTTTTTTTTTTTTGAGAGATAGATAACATGCTATTCGCTTCGTTTATTTCGTTAAGAAATAAACTTACAATACGAATCAACTGGATTCGAACTCTGTCTAGATTAATGCCCTGCCACTTGCTTTAGCGACGGTCGGTTTTTTTTTTTTTTTGTATATGTAAAATAATTTTTTGCAAAAAAATTATTTACCTCGAATCAAACATGCAACAAACAAGTTTTTCACCGATAAAATTTTTTCGACCCACTTTTACGTGGAACCAAACACCGGCTTACTTTTTTAGATGAGCTAATCCAGATTTATTAAATAAAGCAATTAAAATCACTAAATTTGATGGAATTGTCAATAAATTTAATAGAATTTTTAATTTATTTGTCTAAAACAACCAAATTTTGGACGAATGAAAGGTTAAGAAGGGCAATATTTTTTTTTAAAAAAAATTGAGGGCCCATTTTAAAATGGCCTATATTAATTTGAGAACTTTTCAACTCGGCAGTGAAAAGACCCCTGGACCTGACGGCTTCCCCCTAACCTTCTATCAAGCCTTCTGGGAGACGGTCAAGAAAGACATCTTCAATGTGTTCATCGACTTACAACTGGACAGACTTACCACTGCCCCTATTGACTATTCCTTCATCTGCCTTATCCCTAAAAAGGAAGGAGCGCGAAAAGCTAACGACTTTCGTCCAATCAGCTTCATTAACGGAGTACAGAAAATCATCTCCAAAGTCCTAGCTAATAGACTAGCCCTCGCTCTGCCGACCATTATATCCCTTTCGCAGTCGGCCTTCCTAAAAGATCGACTGCTCAATGACTCTTTCGTCACGGCTACCGAACTGGTCAACTGGTGTTCGTACTCTGGCAAAGAATGTGCATGTGTTAAAGCGGACTTTTTGAAGGCCTTCGACAACGTCAACTGGTCGTTCCTGAAACGCGTCCTGCACTGGGTAGGCTTCAACGAAAAGTGGTGGGCCTAGATACAGCAGTGCGTCTGCAATGCTAAGATAGCCATCTTGGTAAACAACTCCCCGACGACGTGGTTCAAAGCTCGGAAGGGGCTGAGACAAGGAGACCCTCTGTCCCCCTACCTCTTCATTCTGGTGGCTGACTGCTTGGCCAGGCTAACGAAAACGGCGCAGGGAAATAACCTGCTGCGTGGCATCGGACCCTCAGATGATGGCAAAACTATCCTTCTTCAATTCGCCGACGACACTATTTTTTTCTGCGAACCAAGGAAAAAGTTCCTGCGAAATCTATGGTTTATCCTGAAACTCTTTGAGTGGGTCTCCGGGCTCAAGATAAACAAATCCAAATCGGAGCTGTTCTACTTGGGTCAGAACCCACACAAAGCTATTAGACTAGCGAATATTATCGGCTGCAACGTTGGCAGTTTTCCCTTCCGCTACCTCGGGTTACCCCTTCATACTAAACGGCTACGCAAGGAAGATTGGAACTTGATCATAAACCGTATCGACGCGAAAATTGACGGTTGGAAAGCTAAACTACTCTCCTACGGAGGGAGACTGACGCTTGTCAACTCGGTCCTCACTAACCTTCCTTTATTTTACTTTTCCATCTTCAAAGCTCCTCAATGGGTTCTGCGCCGGATTGAATCTTTACGTCGAGCATTTTTTTGGAAAGGGTGCTCCAAAATCTCCGGCGGAGCATGCCTCGTTAACTGGAAATCTGTCTGCAAAAGTAAAAAGGAAGGAGGACTGGGGATTTTAAATCTGGAAGCCATGAACGCGGCTCTTCTATCTAAGTGGTGGTGGCGTTTTTTCAACGAACCACAACTACCCTGGTGCAAGCTTATCAAAGCCCTCTACTATGTCAGACGATCTCCACTCCATGAGGGTCGCACCTTCGTTCCTTACTCACAGTGGTGGATTAGCGTATTACGCTACCGGGATGTTTTCAAACGAAGCATCACCCACAAGATAGGCGACGGAAGTAACATCAGGTTTTGGACCGACATTTGGGTCGGAGAAACCCCCCTCTGTACCTATTTCCCACATATGTTCACCACCATTACGCACAAGACTGCAAGAGTATCCCAGTGCTGGACCGCCACTGGATGGAGATGGCGCTACATTTGTCATGGCTACTCGGCGTCTTCCTCGGCTGCAAGACGTAGTCAGATCTCTCACTTCAAAGACCTGCTCTCAAGTATAAGTCCGGAAAACTTTCCCGATAAGCTAAACTGGAGGTGGACTACGACCCAGCAGTTTACGGTGAAATCACTCTACAGCTTTATTTCTGACTCTGGACTTAGGGACCCGGCCAGTCAGCTAATATGGAGACTGAAAATCCCTCTTAAAATCAAAACCTTCATCTGGCTACTGCTTCGGAAAAGATTACTAACTGCTGACAGATTGCTATCTCGAGGGTTCACGGTCGATCAACATTGTGTCTTCTGCGCAGTCAATACGAAAAACTGCGACCATCTATTTACCAACTGTATCTTCACTCGCTATCTTCTACTCACCACGGGGGGCAATCCTCATTGCCCAATATTCCAGGGGACGTTCGGGACCTTTGGACCCTAGCCGGGAACACCACCGACTCTGCACTCAGATCTAAACGCCTTTGCCGCCTGGCTGGAATCTGGTGGGTTGTATGGACTGAAAGAAATAACACCATCTTCCGAGCATCGCCTCACAACGCTCTTCAGTCCTCAGTCAGGTTGAGTCTTCTGTTGGCTGAGTGGTCTGCGTTTATCTAGGGTTGTGTCTTCTGTTGGTTTCCCTTGGCCACCGGAAATCTTCAAAAAAAAAAATTAAATAGAAATTTTAATTTATTTTTATCCCAAATGTGGACAATTATTGATAACCTTAGGGTCTTTTGCCCTTCTGTACGTTATATGCTTCCCAGCTTAATTCGTTAGGGGACTTTTTTGGCCATGTCATTTAATGCTATGCTCAATTATTAATAGTCAAAATTCCAAACTATTTTTGTCAATATTATTTATCTTAGCGCGTGAAAAATTAAGTTCACATTAATACTAATTAATACTAAGTTTCAAATCAACAAGACAATAAAAGTGTCACCTATTATTTCTAGTGCAAGTAGCAAAGAGCTTTATGATTAATACATGTAGTTTTAAGTTCGAAGACTAATTATTTTATAATTTAGTTTATTTATAAAATAAATGAATAAATGGTATAGTATGCTATTTTTCCTCTAGAAAAAAAAAAAGACCATAAGTGTCTAAGGAGCTTAGATAATATTGTATAGATATTCGTTTTATTCTGTTTTCCTTCTTCTCTTTTTTATTTTTTATTTTTTTTTGATGTGCGTGTGTGTGTTCTATTTTTTAAAATATTGCTTTAATTTTGAAAAAAAAAAAGATATATTTTTTAGGAGTTTTTCTTATTTATTTTTTTGACTATTATTCAAAATTTTTAAATTTATCCGCTTGAAATGACTAAAATATTTTTCTAAATAACTCAATTCCCACAGTAAATCCTAGGAGAAATGAGGAAATTTGAATTTCTTTTAAAGAAAATGAGCGTATATATTTTGGTCCCCACTAGAGTAAATAAGATATATATTTGTTAAGATCTAATAAAGTGAAATATGTTGGTGTAAAATCCAAAATCTCTAAATATTATTTAATTTTAATAATTATTTTATTCTCATTAATTATTTTTTTATTATGTTAATTAATTTGATGAATTTAATTTAATTTATTTATTATTTTTATGCAAAGGTCCGCACGCACTGTGCACGTGCGGAAGTTACGCATGCAGGCACTAATTGTCCGCGGATCCATGCGGGCATTCATTCATGTGTGCTAATTAAAAGGACTAATTAAGAAAAATGTTAACGTTGGTATTCCAACGGTAAGTTTTTCTTATTCCCCTATCTATATATATACACTTGTTTTTACTGTTTATAGTGGACATAGACCGTGGAAATCAACAAGTGTAAAAGAGGATTTTAATTAAGTTTTTATCAATTGTTTATTTACTTGATTTCTTTGTCGCTGGGTGTTGAAAGAATCTCCGTCAATTTTCTTCACGATCGTGCTCGCAGAAGGAGGAATTCCGATCGTATCTTGGGGTGTTGTTTCCGGTTAATCCCGCACGTAAGGACGGAAATACGCCTTAGGGCAGTGCCTCGCACGCTTTCGGAGCTTATTATATTGGATTTCTTTTTTCTACAATTATTTGGATTCAGCGATCGTCGGTAAGTAAGTTTTATTTATTTTATCACAAAATTAGTTAGATTTTAAATCACAATCAGATTTATGTGCGGAATTTGTTCTAACAAAATATTATTACTATTAGTAACTATGCTTAAGCAATGACAATAAGATAGCAAATTAAGAGACAGAGAGAGAAAAGTACTACGAGGAACAGCACCACTGCAGCCATGCACCGTTACCTACTTGTTCTCACACTCTCGTGTGCTTTAGGCTATCATCAAGCCATCCCAACAAGCGGGTGCTTCGAGATCGAAAGGAAGGCGCTCCTCGCCTTCAAAGCCGGCGTTATCGACCCCCGCGACCGCTTGTCTTCGTGGGCGGGTCGGAACTGCTGCAGTTGGAACGGAGTAGCCTGCGACGACAACACCGGCCACGTCGTGAAGCTCGACCTTCGAAACAACTACATATATCCTGACTACGTGAACTCGTCACTTTACGATTTGCGCGGTGAGATCGGTCCTTCCTTGATTGTTTTACATTATTTGGTTCACCTCGATCTTAGCAGGAACGATTTCGCCGGATGCGCCGTCCCGGAATTCATCGGTTCATTTAATAATCTGACGCATCTTTATCTCTCCTGGTCGAGCTTCGTAGGTGCACCACCTCCTTGGCTGGGCAATCTCTCCCGTCTCCGCGCTCTTGGCTTAGAAGACGCTTTCCCCGGTGCTCGCGACCTTTCATGGCTCTCTCGTTTATCTTCTCTCAGATACCTCGCCATGAGCTTGGTGAATCTATCTGGTGCTCCGGATTGGTTGCAACACGTTAACAAGCTCAAGTACATAACTCAGTTGTCTTTGGAGAGCTGTAGTCTTAGTAACATCCCGAACTCTCTGTCTCATGTCAACTTTACATCCCTAAGGATTCTTGAACTCGGAGACAATGGCCCATTCGGTGTCCCCGTGCCGGCTTGGTTGTCGAACCTTACCGACCTTTCCTCTCTGGATCTAGAAAATTGTGGATTTCATGGAAAGATTCCCGACTCTCTCGGAAACATGACTTCTCTTAGCAACCTGATTTTAGGATACAATGATTTCGACGGTACCATACCTACATCGCTCCGAAACTTGTGTAATTTGCGAGTCTTTGAGTTGAGCAATCTTCGCATCAGTGGAGATATTGCACAATTGGGAGAGACATTGCGCTGCTCGTGGAAGAGCCTTGAGATGTTGGATTTGACAAATAACAAGCTTCGCGGGAATTTATCCGGTTGGCTAGAGCAGTTGGAGAATGCGAGCTCTGTTTATCTGAGCAACAATTCACTTGTTGGAACCATTCCTTTTGGAATCCGGAACCTTTCGAATCTACGTTGGTTGGATCTTTCTTTTAACTCCTTGCAAGGTGTTGTAACCGAAGCTCATTTTGCCAACCTATCGAACTTGCAGGCGATTTTTCTCTCCTCCAATTCGCTGGTCATCGATGTCGACGAGAACTGGGTTCCTCCGTTTCAGCTCACGGTTCTTATGTTAGGCTCCTGTGAATTAGGATCCCGGTTTCCGGCATGGCTGCGATGGCAGACGCAGCTTTCCGAGGTGGATTTATCGAACACGAGCATCTCGGGAACTGTGCCTGAGTGGTTCTGGCACTCGTCAGCATCTATGGTAGATCTCTCATACAATCAACTCGCAGGCGAATTGCCGGTATCTTTGCAATTCACAAGTCTAGAATATCTTGTTTTGCGGTCCAATCGAATCGAAGGTCCAATACCATTGTCTTTGCCGAATTGCCTCAATGTATTAGACCTCTCTGAAAATTCTATTTCAGGGCCACTTCCACTATCCTTAGATATTCCGTCGTTAAATTATTTACTTCTGTCGAGCAATATGATTAACGGCAGTATCCCATCATATATGTGTGACTTGGAATCTCTGACAATCCTGGATCTGTCGAAGAACTCTTTATCGGAAAAACTACCTCAGTGTTGGCAGAGCTCACCTCTCGAAATCTTGGATTTGTCAATGAATAACCTTTCTGGTGAAATTCCAGCTTCCGTTGGCTCATTGAGCTCGCTTACGTCATTGCATCTCAACGACAATCGCTTCTATGGAGAAATCCCTACATCTTTGCAGCATTGCACGAATCTAATTTTGCTTGACCTGAGCAGAAACAGGTTCTCAGGACAGATCCCAGCTTGGGTCGGTGAGAGCCTGCAGGATCTAGTATTTGCACAGTTGCAATCAAATATGTTTTCCGGCAATATTCCTGACGCGTTGGCACGGCTGCCATACCTCCATGTTTTGGATCTTGCGCATAACAATCTGTCGGGACCAGTACCGCGTTCTTTTGGCAATTTTAGTGCTATGATCCATCCACTCGCAGACAATTATAATCCAGACAGCTATACGTTTGAGATAAACACGGACATCCTTTTTGACTTTAGGAATAATTTACTTCTTATAATGAAAGGGAATGAATTTCAGTACTCGACCATTCTCTACCTTGTCAAGATTATCGATCTCTCAGGAAATAATCTAAGCGGACAAATCCCCGAAGAAATAGCAGCACTTCACCTGCTGCAAAGTTTGAACTTATCGGCGAACCATTTAACAGGACGGATACCGGAAAAAATAGGTGACATGCTTCAATTGGAATCTCTTGACCTCTCACTAAATGAGCTTTCAGGCGCTATTCCGCAAAGCTTATCGGATTTGACCTTCTTGAGCAATTTGAATCTATCCTACAACAACTTATCAGGGCGTATTCCGACAGGGAGCCAATTGGACTGACTCAACGACCCGTCAATTTATATGGGCAATTATTATCTTTGCGGACCTCCGACTAAAAATAACTGTTCCAAAGATGACGCAAACCCTTATCCTAAAAGAGTCGACTATAACAAAACTGAGATGATATGGTTATACCTTGGGATGGGACTAGGATTTACCGCTGGATTCTGGAGCGTGTACGTTGTCCTATTATTCCGAAGATCGTGGAGGATTGCTTATTTTCAAATGATTGATAAATTATTCGATAATATATACGTGATGGTCGTGTTAAGCTGGAGGAGGTTGAACAGAAAAATTGGTGGACAAAGACCAATTTCTTGAAGGAGTAGGTTAATGGCACCTTATAAGGTTTGTATACCATCTCTCTGTTTCCTTATTTCAGGCTTATTTTGTGTGTGTTTCTTGTTTTTATTTGGCATGGAGTTTGTCATCTCAGCTGCACCCTATGTATCTGCCGTACTATCCATTACAATAATTTGGAGTATATATGTTGCCTGATCATTACCTTGGTTTTGAAATTTTTCTAGGCAAACTCAAAACAATAAATAGCAGATTTCGAAATGGAAGTTTGTAGACTGGCTAAGAGGGAAAAAAAAAAAAAAAAGTTCTATTTCAGCATATGCTTTTTCGTGTATCTATCTATCTTCATGTCTTGCTCTAAAGTAGTGTTTTTCTTTTTTCATCTGACTAGACTACATAAGATACCTCTCTGCAAAGCAGTGTCTTTTTATTAGGTCTACCAACATACTGAGATCAAAGGCTTCAATTTGATGGCTGGTGTCATTCCCAGAAGAAGTGTAATTCATGGGTGGAACTCAAAAGTTTCGTCAAAGCTAATCGCACCCTTAGTGACATCAGGAGTTTTCCACTAACTTCTCACTGCAGCAGTAGCAAAAATTCCGAAAAGCAAATACTGCTTTTTGACCTCAGTATGTTAGTTCCACTTCTAATCGTAATAAAAGTTATAAGATTTCATGTTTGCCAAACATACTGCTAAAAGCACGGAGAAAGAAAAAAGAAGCTGAAGCTTTTAATACAGCGAAAAGCATAAATAAACTTTTGAGCCCAAAGACATAAGCTAATAAGCTTTTATTCAACAACAGAGGCAAGCTTACGATCTCCACCCAACCAGGCCAAACAGGCTCAGAATTTATACCAAAAATGTATACCTAATCTTGAACATGGATATTCCAGAGCACACAAAATTTATACCAACTCTATTATTCAATCAATTGATTCTAGGGAAAGCATCTACCAACTGAACCTTACAGAAAGCACTATAAACAGAACTGCAACACAACATCAGTTCACTAATAGACAACAAACCATGATATCATTCGAGGATAAAACTTTAAATATTGGATAATGATCGGGCTAGCTTGGGAACTTTGACCACAATAAAGCAAATACATATTTTAATAACTAATAGGATTACTATTTACAGAAAAAGGAGAGTTGTAATCTATGATTTTAGGACTGCTCCCTCTGTTATCTTCCACCCAGTATTCGAATGAGACATCTCATACCTGGTTGTGTATGTGGCGGTGTAGGAATCGTTGTGCTCCTGGTGAGCCACGTCGGTCAATTTTGCCGCTTCCTCGATTGTTGCCTCCACAGTCGCCCGACGGCCGTCTAAGGAGATGGTCACACTATCGATGGTGACACCCAATAGGGTGTATTCCCAGAACCAACCGTGCTGCGCGATCTCGGCCACCCGATCAGTCCATATCTTCAGCATCCGTCCTTCTAGTACCTGGCAGTGCATTTCAAGACGATTGGGTGTATTATGTATATTTTCAAGCAAAGCAATTAAAGAAATCCCTGAAACCAATTCTAGTAGGCCTAGTTTGTTTTGTGGTTATGGGATAAGAATGAGTAACCAAGTTATGGAATCACCATTAGATTAACTATCGCAAAGCAAGAAAAGTCATCTGCTCCACTGCCATTATGTTCTTATATTACTCTACCTCAAATCTTCTGCCTGAACCATCAAATGCAGAGGATTGTAGGAAGTAGTTTAGCAAACTCATTCTTACAGAAGACTCGTGGAATGCTCTACCTCAAATCTTCTGCCTAAAACATCAAATGCAGAGGATTGTAGGAAGTAGTTTAGCAAACTCATTCTTACAGAAGACTCGTGGAATGCAGTTATTTGTTTACACCTATTACCATCACCATGGATAATCTAGTCCCATTAGTCAAAGACAGCTAAACTAACTTCGCTGTTAGGCCAATTAGAAATGTTATATGTCACAATAACAAGACCTCACCTTTCCGAACAGCAGCTCACTACATCGGTGGTTATAAACCACTTTCCTCCTATCAAATAAAACAAATCCTAGTGCCAAAAAGATTAGCAAAGACAAACTCCCTCAAGTTTAAAGTTGAGCAACTGCCAAAAAGTATTCTTTCTAAAATACTTCATCTGCCACTGCCAGTCTTTTGCATGTCACTTTTGTTCTAAAGGTTCAACCAATGAGGAAAATAATTATATGAGCTCCCCATGTATGATCATATGAGGATGCCGTCCCCGAATGCAATGTGTTGTTAACTTTCAACCTCCACCACCCAGCGTATGACACTTTTTCTTATTTAAAGTAATTGCAATCAATGACAATTTAAAAAAGAAAATTTGAAACATCTAACCTCTTTAAGCTGTGTGAGAGAATGATCAGGTCCAAGGGCAAGGGATTTAATGTTTTGCCACTTGCGAACAAGAGCTTCTGCTAGCCTCGCATCCATTCTAGGCACTTCCTCTGTCAAATTCTCATCAACAGGAACACCTTTACCGCAGCAAAACAACATGACAAGCTAGTAAATCCCAAAGCTTAAGATGGAGAAAGAGGCGACTTTAAAGCATACCAACACACACAGCAATTAAACTTTAGGGATTCAAATGGGTAAAAAAATTTATGCATGACTAGTAAAATAAAAACATTGGTCTAAAGCTCAGCAACAATAAAGACACGTTCCATTGCATGCATTTGCAGAGTGCTACTCCCATTGCTACAGAAAATTTTTAGCACATTGATCGTTCTTAATAGCACAGTATTTTTCTTTTCTTTTCATTTGTACCAAGTATCAATGACTTTCCCTGACCGGATCAAAAAAGAAAATATGGAACGAAAATAAAAACTCAAAATGACCATAGGCCTCAAGCTTTGTCTAAACTATATTTAGTTAGTGATTCATTATTTAATCAAGTCATTGGCAACCTGACTAATATTAGAAAGCCTCTTCAACCCATCATTCGGACTTCAATTTATGTCAAATTTAAAAATCCTTCAATTTTTGTCTCCTTTCATATACTCCATCTACACATCATTGACTATATAACACCTTCAGATTAGTGTAGACCATGCCATACCGTAACAGCAACTCTTTATCACCTTGGCTTTTTTCTAATATAGAATTTGAGTACACCACCACCACCACCTTATTTTCAGATGAAAGCACCAACGAGAAAAGAAGAGATTATTCTTTAAAAAAATACATACGTGAGCATCCAAAAACATGTACAAGTATACAACCACAAATTGAATAAAATGAGAGGCTTAACTAGAAGGAAACAACGTAACCTAGAATGACTTTCCGTACAAAATTAGATGCAAGAAGCAACACACAGTGACATCAGATTATAGAAATACATTGATATGTAGTTTATGCAAAATTGTTAAGCCACTAGATGAATTCACTTCCTCAACAATACCATTTCAATCATAAACCCTTTAGCTGGTAATGCAGCACAAAATATGCTTGAACAAAGTTTACTATAAAATATAGAATCATTTGCTAGTGGCAAAATACATTACTCCTGAAACATCTTTGAGGAATACTCTTGTCCAAAAGAGAAGGAATATGAGTCTTGAGCATTACCTAAATCAACAACATTGGCAGCCGTTGCAGATCCTAGCTCCTTCCTAGCAACAGGAGACCAGCTTCTACGAGGTAAATACTTCATACCGGTCACCGTTAATAAAACTACCACCACTCCCGCGGACATAATCTTCACAGTTGCATCTTTTGTATAATATGTCAAATCTTGCTCATGAGGATCTGCGGAGTTTTGCTTACCAATAGCCTCGGATTGAAAAAATGAATTTTCTTGATCTATTCCTCCTGTTAACCCTTCTGATTGTAGTTTAGTAACAGGTTCAGATTCATGGCCATTATTGGGTTCATCTAGAATTGAATTTTCTTCCTTGTCAACAGGCGGAAACACCTTTCTAAATGCCTGAAGAGCGCTGGATTTAACAGTACCCAATGCAGCAGTAGCCTCAGCCCCAATTTTAGCAATGGCAGCGGCTGCAGCAAGAGGAGAACTACCGCCACCTTCCATCCTCTCCAAATGCCTTAATACCGTGGGGTCATCATAGTAATCTCCGAGCCTAAATTGTATAACTTCAGTATCTCTACATCGGGGGAAAACCACTTCCACCAGCCAAGTCTCTAACAGTTTGCAAATCCCGGGAAGAAGATCATTATCTTGATTGATGCAGGAGTTATCCATGATGAATTCTACAATTTCAGGATCTCTGTATTGTGAGTTTTCATTGTCTATGCCCAGCCACTTGCGGCAATTGTCAAGGTCTCCTAAAAGAAGGGAGCAAAGGCCCCTCTCTAGTGCAAGATCTATTTCATTGTCTGAACTCTGTAGTTCTTTAATAAAACCCTCAGCAGTCAAGATAAGATATGGCTTCTTGCTGATAACAGCTTGGGCGACATAGGCAAGAGCCACACTGTAGACTTCGAACCTCTCTGGCGGTATACTGCTCGGTGTGGCAGTGAAAAGGTCTATCTTTACATCACAAAGAAGAAAAAGGGTGTAAAATTCAGGAAGGGATCCATGTAGGATTCTGAAAGCAGCAAAGAAGTTGACTTTTTAGTGCTTGTTGACTGCTTCTTGCGCAGCTTCTCTACTCCAAAAAGGTGTTAGCCAAGCATTTGGCGAATAAAAAAAAAATCTAGAGCTTTTGTTGTGGTAGGAAACTGAAATGAGCTTGAACAAAAAGACAGAAGCTTCAATTTGAAGCTTTTGCTGCCACAATTAGAAGCTGCCGGGAAATCTTTTAGTTAAAACAAAAAAAACCCCAAAAACACACACACACTTCTAATGATTATTCAAACTCAACTCAAAGAGCACTTCTGCAAGATATTGATATGCACAAAACAAGTAGAAAATGGCCATATTAACCTGCTCAGCTGAAGTCATGCGTAGGAAAGCTTCATTCATGAAGTCTTCACGAGTGAATCCTCCACCAATAGCAGCAGCACCTCCCTTACCAACAGTCCATAAAATGTTGCGCACACCACGAAGACCTTCCTCGCGCTTATTTTGGTTCTCTCCATCAAGGGGCAATGCAAGAAGCTCAAGAACACAACGAGGGGTAATCTCTTCAAGAGTTTCATCAATCTGTACCAGAAGATCTGGTGCAAGGTTGCTTGCACCTTCCTCCTACATCAAACTTTATCTCTTAGTAAAAGAGTACCAAGAATCCTGCTTCTTAAGCAGTAACAGAAACATGAAAGAATAATAACTTGGCTAATATATCCACCTTCTTCGTCTCCCGTCTCCTTATTTGAAGAAAGTTTGGAGAGCTAGAAGAAGCTAAACAACCCACTTCCTCATACTTTACACTAATTAGTTTATTTGAGAACAAAACACAGTGCTCTTAATTTTGCAAGATTTCAACTAATTGGATGGTGTACATTGTTTTAAATTTTGAGATAAAGTGATAAATTTCATGCTGGAAGTTAACAGAGAGAAGATAAAGGAGCTTCACGTTTTACTATTGCTATCTACAGTGCTTTTGTCATTCCAGTTATCTACTCTTAATAATGTTGTAAAAATAAATAAAATAAATAAGAACAGCCCTCATTATTCATAATTGTATTTTTCTGTTAAGCTCATTTAGCAAGACCATACTATCCTGAAAAAAATACTTACAGAAGCTTCAGCAAAGTATGTAGGGGAACTAGAATGTCATTTCAATTCAACAATTTTTTCAGAGATTTAAACCATTCGTAAAACATAGTTTTAAGTTGAGAAGGCATCAGTGAATGATGCCTCAGTGAATAACAATTAGCATACCAATTATTACATGCTTCAGACAACTCGAAAGCTCTCAATTGGGGGCATGCCATCTAATATATTCTTAAAGTAAACACATATTCTTAAAGTAAACACATTATAGGCTCATCACACATACATTACGTGCTTTGTAGTAATACAGCTTACATAGCTGTAGTGGGCATCTGATTCCATAAGTACAAAGAATAATAATACTATTGAGTGAAAACTCACTAAAAACCATGAAAATGATATAAGATTTTTACCTGTAAGAGCTTCAGAGCCCTCTCGAGCACCTCACAGCACTTAACAAAATCCGGCGGAGTTAACGCCATCGCATCCCTTGATAAGTCCACGAAAGCCAAAGCCATCGCAAGCACCACGTCTTGCTTGAAAGGCTTAGGCAGCCTCTCAAGCAGCAGGTCCCCACCAATCTTAAGCACCACCTCCGTCTCACCAGCCTCCTGCAGCACACAAAGAGCGCCCGGAACCTGCTCAACAAAATTACCCTTCAGCATTCTACCCATTACACTTTCCTACACTAGACTTTAGGAGTGTTTTCACTTTCTATACCAAACTCCTGTTTTTTTGGTCAAACCATCCATTGATCCATTACTTCTAGAGTAATCACCAATATCCAGTGTGTTTAAGAACTGTAGCCATGTGTGTAAGTTTCCGCTGCCCTAATATTTCCAACAAGAACAATTGGAGATTTTCATCTAACTCATCCATTACACTTCTCTTGAGTAGAATTACTATCCTTTTGACAGCCACCGCCATGCAGGGATGATGAGAATATCCCTAGCATCAGCTAGAAATCTTTGGAATTTTGAACTCACTAAAGTCGAACTCAATAGTAAACCTCACAAGACTACAAGAGTGTCATTTGCATAAGAAGGTTTGAAATGTCAAACTATCTTCGCTCACTACAACAGCCAACTCTCCCCATTTTCTTTTCTCTAATAAAAATTCTTAAGCTTATAACAGGGTCTTGGAAATTGTGAACTAATGGAGATTTTGCAGAGGATTATTGTAGAACATAAAGTTCAATTGATAATGTGGCCAAAGAAAAAGTGAGATGTAGCAAGCTAATGAGAAGAAACAAACAAAAAGATGATAACTTTGAAGTTAAGTAGCAAAAACACAAATACCTTGTCCCACGACACATCCACAATAGCAGTGGTCTCATTGTCCTCAACAAGCCCGCGATTGTAGTCGCTGCGGGAGCTCGGATTCGACAGGGCATCGCAAGCGGCCTGAAGGATCTGCCGCCGCCCGATGAGCGCCTCGGCGCTGAACCCGTACTGCGGCGGCTTCGACAACCGCGCCTCGAAGGCCCTCCGGATCCCGTCGGCGAGGAAATGCGGCTCCGCCCCAAGGATCTGCGCAGAACAAACGATAGGGATCACGAAAACGAAATAGGGTTTCTGATCAAAGGGACGAGGGTCGAATCGACCTTGTATAAGTCGATGGGGAGGGGGATGGCGCGATCGGAGGCAGCGGCGGCGGACGGGGGGAAGAGGGAGAGGAGGGCGGCGTTGGAGGCGGCGGCGGATGGCGGCGCCGACGGCGGTGGAGAGTCGGCCGCGGAGGTGGAGGGGAGGAAGTGGAAGTCGCCGAGGAGGCGCTCGGCCCATTTGCTGGAGCGGCAAATGGTGGAGCGGGGGTAGGGTTTGGTGGAGAAAGAGGAGGGTTTGGGGAGCTTGGTGGGGAAAAAATGGGGTTTGCGGAGGAGGGGAGGTGGAGGAAGGAGAGGGTTTAGAGCCTCCATGGGAGGAGGCGGAGAAGGGGGAGAAGAGGGGGAGGGGGCGGAGTTCGAACTCTTTGGAGTGTCTCGGGTTTTGATGATTTTTTTTTTTTTCTTTCTTTAAAATTGTTTGTCAGTTTAGTTTTTTTATTAAAAATAATTAAATTTATTAAATTCAATTAAATGATTAATAAATTTAATTTATTTTTTTGACTAAAATTATTTTGCACCTCCTCCTCAACTATTAAATTCTTTATCACCTGCTCCAGAAAAATTATTTGATTTTAAAAAGTTAAAAATTAAAAAGAGTTTCGGTCCAAGAAAATGGCCAATTCAGGGTCTCGGCCCTCCATACATTTTTACTTTTTCTTTTTCTTTTTCTTTTTTTTTTTGGTGAAGAGAGCACATTTCATTTTGATTTTTTATTTGTTTAAAATTCAAAAGATTTTTTCGGCACTTAAATTCAATGTTTTTATTGCATTTCTAATTGTTTGGCCCACAATTTATAATATTCCACGAATGTTTTATATATTCTATTAAAAATATTCAAATTATTATTATTCAACTCAAATTGGGTAGTGATGTAGTAGAATTATTATAGATTTCCAACTAGTAGAAATACTGAATTTTATTATAGTTTAAGAGGTATTCTTATTCTCATATACTTAATAAAAATTATTATAGTAGCATATTAATAAGAATATACGAGTTTCTAATCATGGTGATAATTTATTAATAAAATTGTCATTATAAAAATAAACTATACAATCAAAAGCCCCAAAATTTTATTATTATATTTTACCGACTCTAGAACTGAAATTTACATAGCCATCTCAAAAGCAGCTTTGTTAGCAAAATTTTAATTCTAATTAATTTAAGATATTTATTACTTGCAATTTGGCAGCATAAGCAAAATAAAGCGTAGTCGTTTGGTTTAGGGGGTGTTTGGTTCGTCGTAAAACTGCTCGAATTTTTTTTTTCAGCTGAAAACTCTTTTTCAAATGTTCAGTTATCTATAAAAAAAAAAATTGAAAAACTCTTTTACATATTCTCGGAAAAAATTGGATTTCCGTTTTTCGCTCGCCGTCTGCAGAAAACGAAAGCCGCGAGCTCCAAAATCGCGGCTCACGCTATTTGGACATGCGCGGTCCACGAGGCAAGGATGCCTCGTGGATGGCGTGAGAGAGAGTCCACGGTGGACCCTATGGACTTTCTCTCTAATATATATATATATATATATATATATATATATATATATATATATATATATATATATATCATATTAATAGTGAAATTTCTTATCGTATTAATAGGATAGGAGCGACATGAAATTGTAGGGTTAGGATGATATTAGTCGGTTAGAGTTGAATGGTCACCAGAGTTGAGTGGTCTCACTGGGTTATAGTATTTAATCCAATGGTTAGAAATGATGAAAAGAATTGATCCAAAGGTTAAAAAGCGATAGGGACATGATGCTCTATCCTATTACAAATTTTAAATTTCAAATATCAAATTTTAAATTTTAAATTTTCAAATTTTAAATTTTCAAATTTTAAATTTTCAAATTTCAAATTTTGTATTTCGAATTTGAAACCATAAATTTTAAATTTTAACATCTAAATTTAAATTTCAAATTTCAAATTTTATATTTCAAATCTCAAATCTCATAGTTCAATTTTCAAATTTTAAAATTTAAATTTTAAATTTAGTTTTAAATTTAAAATATATAATTTAAAATTTAAAATCTCAAATCTCATAGTTCAAATTTAAAATTTTAAACATTAAAGTTTAAATTTATTTTTTAAATTTAAAATTTAAAATAAAATTTTAAATTTTCAAATTTTTAATTTTAATTATTTTATTTTAAAATTTTAAATTAAAAAATTTAAAATTTAAATTAAAATTTTAAAATTTTATATTTTAAAATTTTTAATTTTCCAATTTAAAATTTGAAAATTTAAATTTTTATTAAAATTTTAAATTTTAAATTTTTAAGAATCCTGTGAAATTACAAAATACGTATCCAAACAGTTTAAAAATTGAATCCGTGGAATTTTTTAGAGTTGGAGCATTCTCTATTTCATCAAGACCAAAACCACAATTTAAAAATCCCGTGGAGATTTTTACTATACATTATATATTTACTCTTGTATCTGAATCTATCATTTGTGATGCAGTATGAGAGCCGACCCCACGACTACATAGACTCTCAGGTAGAGATTATGATACAGTATGAGAGCCGACCCCACGACTATAAGGACTCACGGGTAGAGATTATGATGCAGTATGAGAGCCGACCCCACGACTACAAGGACTCACGGGTAGAGATCAATGCAAAGATGAGGGCCATCATCGCCGACTGGATAATCGAAGTGCATCATCAGTTTAAACTCATGCCTGAGACCCTCTACCTCACGTTTTACATCATCTCAATTAATTTCCTAACATTTTCTATTCTACTAAATATTATTATTTACTCAATTAACTTCCTAACATTTTCTATTCTACTAAATATTATTATTTAATAGAAACGTTTGAAACCACCAGTATTTATGGGCTCATCAATTAAAAATGTTTTATATTCTACAAAAATTTGAATATAAATTAAATTATAAAATTTAAAATTTAAAATCTATGTTGAAATTTAAAATTTTATGTTGAAATTTAAAAGTTAGAATAGAAAATGCTGGGTCGTTTCAAATGTTACTATTAAATAATAATATTTAGTAGAGTTGAAAATGTTTCAAATGTTTCTATTAAATAATAATATTTAGTAGAAAAGAAAATGTTTCAAATGTTTCTATTAAATAATAATATTTAGTAGAATTGAAAATGATTCAAATGTTTCTATTAAATAATAATATTTAGTAGAATAGAAAATGTTTGGAAGTTAATTGAGTAGCCCGTTAATATTATGGCGTTTCTATATATGTAACGTTTCACAAGACAATTTTTTTAAAAAATATGCAATAATAAGTGTCCAATAATTTAGATATCTATAAACTATTATGAATTTCCGTGAATTTCAAGCTCTCTCCTTATTTTAGGAAAAAGTGGGACCCACCTCTTCTCCAAATGTATATAATATATTTTTTTAGTAGGCCCACTACATAATAATGCTTAGTAGAATATAAAACATTCTTAATTGAGGAGCCCATAAATGCTCGTGGTTTCAAACGTTTCTATTAAATAATAATATTTAGTAGAATAGAAAATGTTAGGAAATTAATTGAGTAGACGATCGATGATGTAAAACGTGAGGTAGAGGGTCTCGGGCATGAGTTTAAACTGATGATGCATTTCGATTATCCAGTCGGCAATGATCTGGATTTCAAGCTCTTTCCTTATTTTAGGAAAAAGTGGGACCCACCTCTTCTCCAAATGTACATAATATATTTTTTCAGTAGGCCCACTACATAATAATGCTTAGTAGAATATAAAACATTCTTAATTGAGGAGCCCATAAATGCTCGTGGTTTCAAACGTTTCTATTAAATAATAATATTTAGCAGAATAGAAAATGTTAGGAAGTTAATTGAGTAGACGATCGATGATGTAAAACGTGAGGTAGAGGGTCTCGGGCATGAGTTTAAACTGATGATGCACTTCGATTATCCAGTCGGCGAGGATGGCCCTCATCTTCGCATTGATCTGGATTTCAAGCTTTTTCCTTATTTTAGTAGGCCCACTACATAATAATGCTTAGTAGAATATAAAACATTCTTAATTGAGGAGCCCATAAATGCTCGTGGTTTCAAACGTTTCTATTAAATAATAATATTTAGTAGAATAGAAAATGTTAGGAAGTTAATTGAGTAGACGATCGATGATGTAAAACGTGAGGTAGAGGGTCTCGGGCATGAGTTTAAACTGATTATGCACTTCGCTTATCCAGTCGGCGAGGATGGCCGTCATCTTCGCATTGATCTCTACCCGAGAGCTATGTAGTCGTGGGGTCGGCTCTCATACTGCATCACAATCTCTACCTGAGAGTCTATGTAGTCGTGGGGTCGGCTCTCATACTGCATCACAAATGATAGATTCAGATACAAGAGTAAATATATAATGTATAGTAAAAATCTCCACGGGATTTTTAAATTGTGGTTTTGGTCTTGATGAAATAGAGAATGCTCCAACTCTAAAAAATTCCACGGATTCAATTTTTAAACCTGTTTGAATCGTATTTTGTAATTTCAGATTCTTAAAAATTTAAAATTTAAAATTTCAATAAAAATTTAAAATTTCAAATTTTAAATTGGAAAATTAAAAATTTTAAAATATAAAATATAAAAATTTAAATTTAAATTTTAAATTTTTTAATTTAAAATTTTAAAATAAAAAAATTAAAATTAAAAATTTGAAATTTGAAAATTTTATTTTAAATTTTAAATTTAAAAAATAAATTTAAACTTTAATGTTTAAAATTTGAAATTTGAACTATGAGATTTGAGATTTTAAATTTTAAATTGTATATTTTAAATTTAAAACTAAATTTAAAATTTAAATTTTAAAATTTGAAAATTGAACTATGAGATTTGAGATTTGAAATATAAAATTTGAAATTTGAAATTTAAATTTAGATGTTAAAATTTAAAATTTATGGTTTGAAATTCGAAATACAAAATTTGAAATTTGAAAATTTAAAATTTAAAATTTGATATTTGAAATTTAAAATTTGTAATTTGAAATTTGAAATTTAAAAACTAAAATTTAAAATGAAAGTTTAAATTTTAAATTTTAAATTTAATAGTTAAATTTGAAAATTGAGAATTGAAAATTATAATTTGAAATTATAAATTAGAAAATTTTAAATTTGAATTTATAAATTTAGAAAATTTGAAATTTAAAATTTGAGATTTAATTTTGAAATTACAAAATTTAAATTTTTTATATTTAAAATTTAAAATTCAAATTTTAAAATTAAAAATTAAAAATTAAAAATTTGAATATAATTTAAATTATAAAATTTAAAATTTAAAATCTATGTTGAAATTTAAAATTTTATGTTGAAATTTAAAAGTTAGAACTTATGCATTTTTGAAAAAAAAAGGGAGCGTAAGAATGGTGGAATTTTTTTTTTTTTTGTTTGGTGTTTGATTATACTTTACTCTATTTTTTTTAAGTATAGTTTAACTTTAATCTAAAAATTACGTTACTTTTTTTTCTCCCAAACGCTTCATAGAATATTTTTCCTATCGACGTAACTATGCTACTTTTTCAGGAGCATCCTAAACCTAGATAATTCGTGAAAAAAAATTGTGCCTCAGCCAGCAGCAGTAGCTTAACCTCTCGGTTCGTGGGAACCTTCTTGTTGGCGATAATTTCTTAATACTTAACCTTCTCGAAGCAGGTGTCCACGACTATAACAACAGCAGCAGCAGTAGCTTAACCTCTCGGTTCAAAAGCCAAAAAAAAGACGATATTTTCTTAATGCTTAACCTCTCGGTTCCTGCGGCAAGAGAACAAAAAACAAATTAAAAGAAAAAGCCATGAAACAAGGCACAATTAGAACATCATAAAACCCTCAAAAATCCAATTAAAGAAATGATCAAAATTCAATCTTTCTCAATGCTTATCTGTTTTATTTTTGCTAGGAAACTATTGAGACACTCCCAAGAGGAACCCAATAGAAGCAAATGAGCGAAATCAAGAGAACAAATACAAAGAAAGAACCGTGTCGTGAAACAAGACACGATTATTAGAACCTCGTAAAACACTTCAAGTGAAACAAGACACGATTATTAGAACCTCGTAAAACACTTCAAAAGTCAATAAAAAGACGATATTTTCTTAATGCTTTCTTAATGCTTAACCTCTCGGTTACTGCGGAGCAACTGCATTATGATGCTTTAAGGCCATTCCTCCTCCTCTTTCTCCTCCAGTAACCGCATTATGATGCTTTAAGGCCATTCCTCCTCCTCTTTCTCCTCCTTGTTACTGGCTCTACTGCCCAAAGAAGATGCTCAGCGCCTCCATTCTCTCTCGAGCATCTTCTTTGGGCAGAAGATGCTCGAGAGAGAATGGAGGCGCCGAGCCGCCCTCGACTCCCCTTCGTCTTAGACGCCGGGATTCGCCGCAACCGTTGTGGCTTCAGCGGTTGAGAGAAGCAGAAGCAGCCCCTTCTCCTCTCTACTCTCTCTACTCTCTCTCTCTCCTTTGTGGATTCTTTGCTAACTTTGGCTTTGTCGGTATCGTGCATAAATTTTAAATTTTAAAATTTTTTATTTGAAATTCAAAAATTAAAATTTTAAAATTAAAAATTAAAAATTGAAATTCAATTTTTAAATTTAAATTCAAATTTAAATTATTTTAATTTAAAATTCTATAAGAAATTATTATTTGCGAACATCAATAAATTTTTGTCAAACTGCTTTACAAAATGACTTCAGAAAAATCATTTTTCATCTAAACTCAGCTAAACGCTCTACAGATTTTAACCAAAATTAACTCTCCAAACCAAAATTAATTATGCAGAAATCATTTTTTAGAAACTAGGTTTCAACTTTCATACAAAAAAGCACTAGTTTACTAACAAAATGTGCCAAAGCAGGGAGCCATCCTTTTCATAAAGAAAGATGGTTTTGGAGTTGAAAATGAATCACAAAGAATTATCTCAAAAGAATATTAAAAAAAAATGAATCACTAAGAAGAACGCAAGAAATTGGATTTTAAAAGAAAAAATGTTTATATGAGAATTTGCAGAGGTGTATGCATCAATAACTTTCAATGGGTTCTATGCAACCATGTCAAAGGGTCCACACAAAGATAGCCAAGCAACATACAACAAATTTTCAGGGGATTTTGGTATCCAAAGTCAAATTTGATCACATTCGAACCGATATAAGTTCATAGCCGATCTATCACGTCGACCTTTGGCCGGCTTTTGCATTTGCCAGTTCAACAACCCCAATTTCAGAACAGCAGAAAAGAATTCCGACTCAGTTGTATAAAAAATCACAGCAATATCTCGTAGCTGCAAATTACATCCACCGATGAGACTAATCATATGATAATTGCAACCACAATATCATTTGAATGGACTTTTGCATCATGCCCTATCTTAACTAAGTGTCTATTCGACTGGTAATACATGGGTACAATTATGAGTTTAACAGCATTCTAAACAGTTTGAACAAAGCTCTAATCTTTTCAATGAAAGATCGAGCAATCAGACATCCATTTGTGCGTATCTAGAAGCACAAACATCATGCAAAATGGAGACATTTTCCGTGTTCAGCAAATAGCCTCAAGAAAAGAATAGCAGCATCAGAATCACGTTAGCTGCCAAACGGATAACAGTAACTAGATCATTTTTTTGATACACTAAACTTTGTTACGAATGCAATGTAGTACAAACTCAGACCTGCACTAAGTTTCAAAAAATGCAGTAAATGATTATATACACTACAAACAATCAACTCGAGGAGGCTTAGACTTGATTCTTCCACCTATAACACCCACCTCAACGAGGTTGATAAAGCTATAAAACCTATAATCTAGCCCATTTTGTATCGCCTAATAAGTTACTTAAGTATACCCTATCTAACCATCTAATCTTCGACGAAGCTGGTATGTTTTAAGTTGGTTGATGGTTTACAGATCACAGACAATAATGTAGTAGCAAGGCAATCTAAATGAGGCATACTCTCAATACAAGCCACATGCAAAAAAGATTATTCCCATACATACCAAGAAGCCCTAAAATTGGAGATGAACTTCGCATCCTATGAATAGGAAAGGAATATTGCCAGGTTTTCCACTGTCACTAGCTTTTCCTTTTCCTTTATTTACTGAACCTTAGATTTATTAGATTCATGGGAAGCACAAAGAAATGGTGCTTAACAGCGTACGATGACATTTATATTCAAAAGAAAAGTAGCAATTTTCATATTCTGATGCGAATTCTTCATCAAAAGTGTTGAAATATTTTCAAAACTCACAACTCGTTTGTCTAGTGAAAGAAATAACATGCTTTAGAAATTAGTCTAAGAGGAATAGAAGATCTAAATTCATAGAACAAGCTTCATGCTCCAGGTGATTTATTAGTTATTAAGGGGAAATGAAGATAAATTAAAGCGTGGGCATCAATCTGATTCATCAAGTTGTAAAATTACCCAGCAATTTAGGCTACAAAAGTCTAAAGTCTCATCAAGTTATCGTCCTAAAAGGAATGCCTACATTATCGTCATCTACTACCTGGATATGAAAATTCGATAATATAGATTAAGATTGCTCCTATAACATCCTTACTGGTGCATTGATTTTAGAATACTCGCACAAAACTTCTTATTATCATTCTCCAAAGAACCAACAAAAAGAGAATATTATAAGTTACAAAGGGGCATTAAGAAAAATCGAGTTGATAGTCAAAATGGAAGGCGTTAAAAAAAAAAAGCCAACATAAGCTTTGCACGACCTAACAACGTCAGAGTTAAATACAGAGACACTGTCTTAAAAGTCTCAGATGATGCTGACAATTAGTAGTTTGCAAAGGTGGATGGGTTTAAAAAGAAAATATTTCTGAATAAACATGGTTTTCATTCACATTTCAGCAAAATATCATCAAGGCTTAGTAGAGAATTTTGGATTTCAAAAGTCTTCATTTCACTATGTTATGGAGGTCATGGAGTGTCACCTGCTAATTCCATTATAAACCTTGTGCTTTCCCATGTAAAATTGTTGACAAGAGACAACTGCTACCACCAGCAAAATATTCATATTCCACTACCATTAAAGCAAGGCATAGAGGTTTCTTAAAGATAACTAGTGTTTGTCTACAGCATTTATGCATTATAAACTGGTTGTATGAGTTCTATGACAATGGAGAAGAAGTACAGTGGAAATAAGGAATCCACGGGAATTAAGCATGTAGTAGGAATACGATGAAGAGATTTGCTATGTGCCTGATAGCATTGGGAAGTGGAACTAGAGAGCCAATCAGGAGTTTACTAAAGGCGGTTAGGTTAGAAAGAAAAATGATTCTGACTTAATCAGATCTTCATTCAAGCATTTATCGTAATACATCAAACCTATTTTCTAGGCATCATAGATGAGATTCCGCAAAACTCATCGTTAATCACCATGCACAATGAAAGCAAAGATTGTTGAGTCAATTGTGATATCTAACATCGCGATCGACATATGAGTTCCAATAAATAAAAATATATTCATTGCATGAGCAATTTCTCTATTTCTGTTTCCTCTCTTTTATAACTAAAGAGAAAATATAAGCATCTAAAAAATTAGCAAGATTAATAAGATGATTGCAATAATCTTGTTATCTATGTTGGTGATATAAGTAATAACAACACCAGCAAGAGAATACTCTACAATGTTCTAACAATCAAACAAACACATGTTCGAGATCAAGTCGCAGATCTCAATCCCACGAGAGACACGATTTCATACAATACGAACTAGGAGAGCGGAGTGAGAACCCTAACCCTAATCGAGGACGAGAAGGAGCGGGGTCAGATGAGCTTGAAGGGGAGGGGCCACGGGGTCGACCTGGGGACCTCGACCCGGTCCTTGATGCGCTCGATCTTCTTCTCCCTCTTCGGCCGCGCGTTCCCGTACGATCCCTTGAACCGCTTCCCCCGCTTCGTCCTCTTGTCCCCGCGCCCACACGCCACGAACTCCGTCGCCGCCGCCGCCGACGACAACGAGGAGGCGGCGGCGGCGGAGGTGGCGGCGGTGGAGAAGAGCACCGAACGATGGAGATCGAGGCGCTGCATCGCCCCCCTCGCCACGCACCGCAAAATCGCCATTGGAGAGCTCCGCGAAGTTCCACGCCGCCTTTTCCTTTTCCCCGCAAAAGCTTCGCACGAAAAAGGGTTTTTACGATGATGGGGGTTTTCGTAGGGACGGAGCGGTCCGGTTCGGTCTAACATTGTGGGTTCGACTTTGGCCGGTCTAACTAGACCGCCGCTGCAACCGAACCGGTGGCTGAGCCGTTTTTAAGTTTAAATGGGATGACCCGGCTTGAGCCTGGTTCATTAGTCATGGACCACGAGTCCATGATTGTGTCAACAATGTTTTTCTTTTCTTTTCTTTTTTTTCCTTCTCTAACCCCTAAATCTTAAACCCTAATAAATAGTAGGCTATTATTTGTTAAATAAAAAAATTAAGGAATAATATCTAATATGTTTTTAAAACTTTAAAAGTAATAAAAATATTTCTGATTGACCAAAATATTTTTATTAATTTTTAAAAATCTCTTCAAATACCCCAAAACCTTTATGTAGCAACTTAACAAATATTTAAGAGCCCTTTGGAACTTATTTTGAGAGATAGGTAGCACGCTACCTGCTTCGTTTTATTTTATTTAGAAATAAACTTAGCTATAAATGTGAATCAACTAGGATTCGAACGTCGATGCCCTTTGGAACTTATAATATTCTCTTTTTGTTGGTTCTTTGGAGAATGATAATAAGAAGTTTTGTGTGAGTATTCTAAAATCAATGCACCAGTAAGGATGTTATAGGAGCAATCTTAATCTATATTATCAAATTTTCATATCCAGGTAGTAGATGACGATAATGTAGGCATTAATTCCTTTTAGGACGATAACTTGATGAGACTTTAGACTTTTGTAGCCTAAATTGCTGGGTAATTTTACAACTTGATGAATCAGATTGATGCCCACGCTTTAATTTATCTTCATTTCCCCTTAATAACTAATAAATCACTTGGAGCATGAAGCTTGTTCTATGAATTTAGATCTTCTATTCATCTTAGACTAATTTCTAAAGCATGTTATTTCTTTCACTAGACAAACGAGTTGTGAGTTTTGAAAATATTTCAACACTTTTGATGAAGAATTCGCATCAGAATAGAAAAATTGCTACTTTTCTTTCGAATATAAATGTCATCGTACTCTGTTAAACACCATTTCTTTCTGCTTCCCATGAATCTAATAAATCTAATGTTCGGTAAATAAATCGGTAAATAAAGGAAAAGGAAAAGCTAGTGACAGTGGAAAACCTAGCAATATTCCTTTCCTATTCATAGGATGCGAAGTTATCTCCAACTTTAGGGCTTCTTGGTATGTTTGTGAATAATCTTTTTTGCATGTGGCTTGTATTGAGAGTATGCCTCATTTAGATTGCCTTGCTACTACATTATTGTCTGTGATGGGTAAACCATCAACCTGGCAATATTTCTTTTTTGCATGTGACTTGTATTGAGTCCGTGACTGTACGTGTCAACAATGATTTTTTTTTCTTTTTTCTTTTTCTTTTTTTTTTTTTTTCCTTATCTAACCCATAAATCTTAAACCCTAATAAATAGTAGGCTATTATTTGTTAAATAAAAAATTAAGGAATAATATCTAACTAGTGCAGATACCCGGGCGTTGCGGCGGGTAGCTATTGTTAAAGCAAAATTATAGTTTTTATTTTTTTCTCTCTTATTAAGCTACTTAAAAAAAAAAAAAAATCCATCCTTACTAAAGAAAAAGATGGTAAAATAAAAATGCACTATACCACAACGGAGCAATTAAAAGTTTACCCTAAAAGAAAACCATGCAAAATTAGTGAAATGATTAAATTTTGTAAGAGAAGTTACACATATGGAACACGACTTTTATCCTCCCTTCTTTTTCATCCATCAGTTAATTAAGAAAGAAACCCAATTGATCCCAAAACAACATAAAAAGTAAAAAATCAAAGGAACAAAAAGATATAACATGTTGGTGCAACCCATTTTTTTAAACTATATAAATCTACACTATAATCTGCCAATCTAGTCAATTAATTTCTAACAAAAGTGGAAAGCAATTTTTATAACTAACGGCTTCCATTCTTCTATTGTAGAACAAATCATGACAACATGTCTATTCTATTTTTTTATCCTTTGAATATATCTTTTTATAGTAAAAAAAACTTGGTGTAAGCTCAACAATAATTCATGAGACTTTAGATACACAGGTAAAACAAAAGTAAATAAATGAATAATTAACAAAAATATGAAGAGCTTACTTAGTACGCAAACAAAATAACCTTTTGTTTATCGCAAATTAACTTTCTTTTACTCTAATATGACGAATTGAGCGAAATAGAACAATCATTTAATTTAGCCCAAAAATAGCTCAACATCATTTTACTTAGTACGACCACATAGAGATTGCAAATTGAAGTCTCGAAAACTACTACATGAATAAAAATCATCAAAGGATGAATAAAAATCTACTCTTTAAAAGAGAAGGATAAAGAAGCAACCAATCTCACGCGTCGGGGCAGTCGACGGTGCACCCGATAGAGACGCAAGTGCCAAGGATCTCCTTGACAGTGCCAGAAAGGTCCTTGATGTTCTTCGTTTTCTTGCAATCCCGGTCGAGCTCCTAGTAGGAGTTGGGCACCACCACAAACTAAGCAAGAAAAAAATAATATAATAAAACAATAGAAGAAAAAAATAAAAAGAGCAGATGTAATAACTGGCATTTTTCCATAATAAGAAATAAAATATTTGGAGACGGTGGATGTGTGCGTAATTGTATTATAAGAGCACACGTCAAATTTCAGGCGAAACCGAGCTAAAACGGAAAAGTTACGCGACCCGTAAGATTCGACTTAAGTGAATAGTAACTCCGGATTTTCGAGAAATCGCGGAGTAAAGAAGGGTCCAGGAGCGTACCGGACTCCGAACATAGGCTTCCAATAGCTCGTTTCGAACGGCTCGACTATTCTGGAACCAATGCCACTGACAGAATTCGATTCTGAATCACGGTTGTCGAGGAAAAGGGGTTCGAACGATTTTACTTAAAGACTTAGCAAATTGGAGATATTGGAGGAAAAAGAAGAGAATGGATACTTCGCGAATCCGAGACCAAATCAAACAGAGTAAGGCTAGATTAGATGTTCTCGACGCGCTGAACGCGTTGGCGCGATCCGATCGTAGATCTGACGGACGGATCTTCGGGAATCGCGAAAAGAACGCAAAGGGGTCGAAATCGCAAAACGGCAAAATGCGAAAAGTCCTAGTATTTTATGCGCCGAAATGCGAGGTTTTGAACATGGAGGGACTTACGCGCATGATTCAACTAAAGGCAGAGACTAGAACCTAAATTGAGGATTGTGGAGGGTTAAATTGCAAAGTGGCTATTATATACATAATGGATTTCTAGGGTTTCATCTCCTAAACGCTAACCCTAGTGTCTTTCCACCTCCCTCAGCCACCCTAACAGATCCGGCAATCTCCGCTCCTCTGCGCACTACAGTCCAGCCAACTGCCGCCATCGCCGAAAAGCTTCCTCTTCATCTCCTTCCCTTCCCCTAGGCCGCACCACCACCAACTTGATCTAGAAAGCTTTGGAAGGCTTGTTGAAGCCGGATCTGGCATCCCTGGACCAGATCCAACCCGAGGCTCTCATCTCCGGCCATCCTCGCCGTCGCCGAGCGCCGCCGGAGCCGCGGGAAGAGGCTGCGGCCAACTTGGTGCAGATCTGGCCGAGCTCGGGGAAGAGTGAAAACCGCGCACCTCCGTCTGGATTTGAGGCTTGCATCCTCCTTCCCCGGTCACGAGACGTCTCCGGCGCGCCTTCCCCGGCCTTCCCGTACATCGCCGGCCGCCGCGGAGCAACCCCGCCGCCGCTCGGTTTTGGTGCACCGAGGGTGGTGGCCTCGGTTTCCAAGCGTCTCCGCCGCCCGAGGTGGGGAGCACGGTGACCCCTCAACCTCCGGCGCGATTACTTGCCGTCCGGCCGCCTCCGGCCGCGCCGCGCGGAGGCCACCCAACCCGAGAGCAAGGAGGCTTTTGATCGCCGCATCGCCGCGCCACCGGCGTCTCCCGCCGCACGGCCAGGGCCTTCCCGGACGTCTCTGTCCGCGCTCCTTCCTCGGCGGACCGACCGCCGGAGCACCGCCGGCGGCCAACCCTAGCTCCCTGGGTCGGGTGAGCAATATTTGGTTAACGACCTAGTCTAGGGTTTGGGCACGTTTCGAGGCCGTACTTGGTCTTTTGACTGCCGAGGTGAGCACGGTCATCGCCTTTTCGTGCTGAACGCGATGCTCACCTTCGTTCAGATTTATGATGCCTCGTTTAGCGGGACGATGGTACTTTACGCGCTGTGCGCGATAGTGTACAGATTTCGCGTCGCTCGTGCGCGTGCTACGAAGCCCGTCGCGTTCGAAGGTGAGCACGGTCTTCGGCACGTCGAAACCTTCCAGCCGAGTATGGTCGTATGATTTATGGAGCACGGTTTGCGTGCACCGTCCATAAAAGTCGTAAAATCGCATGAAATAGTGTGATTTTATGTATAGAGGGCTTTTATGCAATTTGGAATTTTGTGGTCGCCGTAGACGGCGTAGGAATACTATGAGTAACCTCCGGACTAATTGTCCAAGGCCGAATATTTGAGAAAATAAAAAGGGATTTTCGGAGCGTTTCGCGGCAAAATTTGCCGAAACGAAACGTGTTTACGGTTCGGATTTCTTCCGACAACTCTTAGTGGTTATTTACGGTGTCGCTGAGCCTTGTTGGCTGGTCACCCGCGTCATTTTGAGGGTTTAGAAATGACGGGTGAGCGACGGTTGGTTCCGCTGTCGAAATAGACACTTTCGGAACTCCGTATTCGTACAATTATCCGACGATAATTGTATTGTAGTGTTATCTTGTGTTTCTTTGCCAAAACATCCAAATAGGATTGTTTTATGGCAGCGGGTGACTCGTGACACGAGTCGGTGCGTTTCGGACGGTTCGTGTGTCCCGGCGGAGTCGCGGTGTGGTTTACGGGAGTGTCTGTGAGTTACGGTAATTGGTTCGAAAAACCAATCTCCGTGGGATTAGTTGTGAGTTGTGCTATTAGTGTTTTGTGTTAGTGTGTTAGACACTAACCGGTGGACCCTCTCGTAGGTCCGCCGCTTTACTTCCACAAATCGACGCATTCTTCTACGATCTTACGGTGGGTACTTCGACTCGTTGTCCGTTCAGTGGTGCACGCTGGTGACGTTCCTTCCACCCTTACTGCTTATCGTTTATCCTTGATATATCTTGCACCTGTTTCTTACAGTTTTACTCTACTCAGTGTTTCCATGCTTAGTACCATGTGTAGGAGTAGTTTGCTTCTTGTCAGCCTATGACATCAGTGACCTGTTCGGTCAGTCTACTTCAGTATACTCAGTGACCTTGTTGTTCAGTTGGTCAGTTCTCGTGTTTCCTTCAGTAGTACTTGCATACAGTTGAGAGGATGTTGAGTTGTTCCATCCTAGTTGACCTGAGTGGTCCGTTCTTGTGTTTCCTTCAGTAGTACTTGCATACAGTTGAGAGGATGTTGAGTTGTTCCATCCTAGTTGACCTGATTGGTCGATTCTGGTACTTTCTTACAGTTTTCAGTGACCTATTTGGTCGGCTTGTTTCAGTTTTACAGTGACCTGTTCGGTCGGTTTGTTTCAGTGCTTCTGTGACCTACGTGGTCGGCGAGTTTACTTAATGACCCAAAGGGGTCGATGTCCCTTTAGGGACGGGATTGTCACCGATTCGACGTATGGTTTTTGAGCATAACAGCATCGATTGCCCAGGATTTGAGCGCAGTTCACGAACACAGGCGGTCTGATCCACCGTACCATGATGTGTTCTTTTCCGGAAAAGTGGTTGGACGAGCCAACCCGTGAGCCCATAGGCGACCATTGGTTGATAAGGGTAGAATGTGTTTTGAGATACGGGGCATAGGCTTGAGGTCCGAGGACCAACAGAGAGATTCAGTTGGGTATTTTACTTTATCAGCTTTTCGATGCATACTTACAGTAGCTGTTGTTTCATATCTATATATCTCTCTCCATTTACTTGTTTATCATAGCTACTGTACTACCACTATTATCTCCTCTTGTGTCTATCTCCGCGAGGTATCCACTGGGAGGGGGAGACATGTTTACATGTTCTCACCCCTCGCCTTCTTTTGCAGGTGACGTTACAGTTCATAGTGGGACAGCTGGTGAGGAGCGAGTCTAGTACGCGACATAGCTCCGTCCCTTCGTCGGTTATTTCTTTAACCTTACCTTGCATGGTTTAGACTTATTTGTGGTTCAGTTCTGTTAATGCTTTTGGAAATGAGATATTTTAGTTGGTTTTGAAATGTAATAAAAGGCTTTGGGTTTCATGTGGTAGAAAGGTTTTCTACCCCTCGTGGTAGTGTTTTCAAAGGAAAAAGGTTTCCGTGTGGGAAACAGTTGGTAAAAAGGTTTTCAAAAGGGATTTTATAACTTAGAGTTTCAAAACCCGTTCCCGAGTAGGGAACATTTCAATAGATAGATGTTGTTTATATACAAAGGTAGATGTGAATGAACCTGCGATGAATGGTGTGAATATGTGTATGTTGATTGGAATTAATATCTGTACACTTTGTTGTGGTTGTATGATTGTAAAAGACTCCTTGTACTTGTGCGATGCCGTGCAAATACAGGGGAGACTCTGTCCGTGTGTACAGTGGTCTCTCTGTATTTGTGGCAGGTCTGTCATGTCCTTGTGGGGATCAAGGTTTATAAAAAAAAAAAAAAATTTCCGCTGTGTTTTTACTTATTAAAAGACCCCGGGGCGTGACAGCAGAGGGGGGAAAAAGAAAGAGCAAAAAGAAAAGATGAATGGTGAAGATATATAAGGGTAAATTGTAAGGGTTGAAAATTGATTCTAGTTCGAAGGGAGGAGCCGCCTCGTCGTCTCGATCAGACCCAAACTGTGGAACCGAAAACATCAAATTTTGCGACGAACGGACCAAAGATCACCATCAGTACAAATCCTTTACACTGTTATGGTCGCGATTAATTACAATAAATTTCTAGGATTTGGTATATAATATATTCAATTTAGTGCAGAAGTGGTAGTCCCAATTTTAAGTTTGAAAGTCAGTCTTTGCACTTTAATTACCTCCTATAGGGTCAAAATTATGCCGAAAATCTTCTCAATTTTTGAGCAGTTATTATTTCATTTCCTTCTGTAACTCTGTTAATTCTCAATATGTCAGAAAATGTTTAATATAATTTCAAATACCAACTATAGTCATCGTATGGAAGGAAAGTAATGTGTAGATATACTTTTCCAGCCTCTTAATTACCTTATTAATGTCTTTTAGCTGGTACTTAGAATTGTATTCTGCGGTTGTTTTACGGTTTGCTGACAGTAAAATTGCGCAAGGGAGGTTAATTGTCAACAGCATTATTTTCACTGCAATCTCTTTCACAGTTTGTCGTGTACATTAAGATATCAATGGCTCTCATTCCTGCATAAATTTTGCCCTTCCTCTTCATCTGCTACCTTGGCTTTTGTTTCTATCACTTGTGGGAGAGGAGTAAAATGTCTAAGAAATGAATCTTGTTTCCATCAAACAGCTGAGTTGAGTTTTATTCCAACACAATTTGATGGGTAGTGGTAATAATAAATTATTAGTAGAAAATGAATGGGCAATAAACAATTATGTGTTGGAATGGTTCTGATTCTGATTCTTATTCATATATATATACACATATACAGTTTTTCCATTGACAAATATGCATCTAAAACTCTTGAACTTTTATCATCATGTAAGTTGCATTTAAGCTATTTACATGTGCATCCACTCTAAAAAAATTAAAATGATATATATAACTTTATAATATCAGTGTATGTGTGTTTGAAAAGAGTTTCTGAAGGCATATATCATATATGAGAGTTTGATTTTTTTTTTTTTTCCAAGGGTCTCGATCAGACCCAAACTGTGGAACCGAAAACATCAAATTTTGCGACGAACCAGAGATCACCATCAGTACAATCATTTTTTTCCTAAACAAAACAAAGTAATAATGCAGATGAAGCAACAACAAACCAAGCGCAAACACTTTTGTCCTAATTGCGATCCATATCCAAGCAATTCTGTAAAGAAGGAAAGCACAAACAGCTAATTGGGCCATATAACTATTAACAAAAGAGTATTGATTATAAAACATATCATAAAAGAGGCTACCTTGTTAAATTGTTCAAATTGTCTTTAAGCAGAAAAAGCCTACATATCCACTACAATCTCATAATCTCTCATTAGTCAGTAGGAAAATATTAAGATGAACTAATGCAATAAAAACATGCGAAAATAAACAGCATATGAACTACATCTACCTAACAAAGAGTAAATTTGCTTCAGGATGAAGAGAACATACTTGGGTAAAACCAATTCATAAGCTCACTATTCTTATCTTCAATTTTGAAGCCGCAACTTGATCTGTTTGAGAATGATTAGAATCAGATATTTGACAAACTGACAAAGTAAGACTAAAAATAATCTAATATGTAATTTGACGTTTAAAGCCCATTTCAATATAGCAGCAGGAAAGATATTAGAGGAAAAAAAACAATGTAAACAACTACTTCACATTGATACAAAACTCTTTAATCAGAACCAAAGCATGTTTACATTATTTACTGCCCAAACATAAATAGAATTCAACAATAGATTACATTGTGAGACCCCAGATAGTCCTATATATGAGATATAATAGGGCTAAACTCTTAACCCGGCTTAAGCATTTTGGGTGGTGGCTAGACCCAAGAGGTTAAGAGAGTTAAGCGTGCTAGGACGGGAGTAGTCCTAGGATGGGTGACCCCCGGGAAGTTGGGCGTCACGATGGTATCGAGCTGTGTTACCAAAGGAAGTGTGAGACGAGTCTCTACCGAGCGTGAGTGCGGATGACGGGCTAGCGAGACGAGTCTCGCATCGCCTGGTACTTGTGAGTCTGAGCCTGACGAGGACGTCAGGGCTTAAAGGAGGGGAGATTGTGAGACCCCAGATAGTCCTATATATGAGATATAATAGGGCTAAACTCTTAACCCGGCTTAAGCATTTTGGGTGGTGGCTAGACCCAAGAGGTTAAGAGAGTTAAGCGTGCTAGGACGGGAGTAGTCCTAGAATGGGTGACCCCCTGGGAAGTTGGGGCGTCACAGATGGATCACTACCTGAAGTGGAAGTCCTCTAGAGGAAGGTTGAGTACTAGAGGACTTCCACTTCAGGTAGTGATCCATCTGTGGCGCCCAACTTCCCGGTCACCCATCCTAGGACTACTCCGTCTGCTGCTTAACTCTCTTAACCTCTTGGGTCTAGCCACCACCCAAAATGCTTAAGCCGGGTTAAGAGTTTAGCCCTATTATATCTCATATATAGGACTATCTGGGGTCTCACAATCTCCCCTCCTTTAAGCCCTGACCCAAGGCACACTCTGTAAACCGAACAGAACTCTAGGACCACCGTCAACCCCCGACGGTTCCCGACAACACCAACAGTCTATACTCTACTGTGGCTAAGCTCGGCATCCCAGCACGAGCGTCCACTGTAACTAGGCTCGGCATCTCAGCACGAGCGAGACAGTCAGTGACCCTTCGTTTTACCTTCAGTGAGGTTGTGACTTGAGTAAAGCCTAGTTGAGCGAGACGGGTATGTTCACAGTCTGGAGAGCTTGCTCCGCCGGTTGCTTTTGAGATTTGGTGTAACCTTAATAGGCGAGACGGAGGGTAGTTCCAGTCTCGAGAGAGTATTCTCCGCCAGATGCTCTTGAGCCACGGTGTCCTCGCTAGGCGGGACGGGTGCTTTCACGGTCCCTCGTAAGATTGGGTCAGCTTTTACTTGTTCTTCAGAGGGTGGTTTAGAGCAGGATAGTATAGGGGTTTTTAGCTGTCGAGGGTTTCCGAACTTCTTTTACTTTCTTGCTTACCTGTAGACTTAGTGGGTGGACCGATGTGTTTAGGCGGTACCCACCGAGGACTACTTGTTTTTATAGTAGTTCTCACGCCTCTTTCTTCCACCTTTGTTGCAGGGGCCTCATTGCTCCCGAGTTGGATCGAGGCAAGGGCGTTGCGAGTTAGAGCCCTTCCCGCGTGTTGCTGAGTTAGAGGACTTCCGCTGCAGGTAGTGACAGTTTTTGGGTTTGACACTTTTGTACATACAGTTGAACTCGCTGGAGCGAGTAGTGTTCTTTTGTATCCGTCATTGTATGTATATAAAGTTGTTGTTTTTCCTACCTGTTTGTCTATAGTTTATTTCAGCTCTATGCTACTGTTTGTAGCATTGTATGTCTATACAGGTACAGCTACGCTTCGTATACAAGAGAAAATTTTTCTTGTGTACGGCGGGTTGTCGGCGTGCCCGGTTGCCCGAGCAACCCGGGGCGTGACAATTAAGATGGTATCAGAGCCAATTACCAGCCGGAAGTGTGAGATGAGTCTCGGCTGAGCCAGGGTCTGAATGACGGGCTAGCGAGACGAGTCTCACATCGCCCGGTACTTGTGAGTACGAGCGACGAGGACGTCGGGGCTTAAGGAGGAGGAGATTGTTAGACCCCAGATAGTCCTATATATGTGATTTAATGGGCCTAAACTCTTAACCCTGCTTAAGCATTTTGGGTGGTGGCTAGACCCAAGAGGTTAAGAGAGTTAAGCGTGCTAGGACGGGAGTAGTCCTAGGATGGGTGACCCCCTGGGAAGTTGGGGCGTCACATACATACATAACCAAACTCATGAATCATTACCTAACCAAATGTAATTAATACATCAAGGTCTTAGAGTGATCATTCTGCTCCATTCCAAAGTAAATATTGTCAGCGCCATTTGTCTTTCTCTATCGCCAGCTTAACTATAACTGTCAAGTAACCTGATGTGAATACAACACAACTAATATTTCCATGGCAAATATCAAGTATCTTATCTACCTCTTCTTTAGCTTGCAGTCATTGAGGAGATGCAACATATACCCGAAATTGAAAGAAATAGCATAAACACTACAATCGGAGGAATCGACATTTAATCATTATCAACATGCCTTGTCGTATTGACAATTAATTATCCTTCCCAGTAGAAGTATGCTATTCTTGGTTGGAGTGGTTTGTCTTCATATAGGGCATATAGTTGACCTCTAACCTTCTAATACTGATGTAGTGTATCTTACATTCTTACTGTAGTCAAATTTCAAGGACTCGAGCTTCTGGCAGGAATGCCTTTTTCGCTTGTTATGCTTTTGGTGTATGGTGTACCGAGGAATGTTATTATATAGATGAAGTGCTTGTTGACTCAAGTGTGATTTGATAATCGGATCATCTAGTCCAGCTTTATGAAACCGTATAGTGATACATGTTATAATGGATCGTGGAGATCGAGCGCCGGCCCTCGACACGCCTTGCGGCATCGAGTCAGCTCGTAAGCTATCAAATCTTCCGGAAGCGCCGGGTGCCTGCGGCCTCTTCACGCGCCCGCCCTCCTCCACCACCATTGTTTTATTATGCAGAAAAAGAGTAGAGGGATCCTAAATTTATAGAATGTTTGCCAGCAGGGTAATCTATCTATCTATACAAATAATAAAAGTTGAGAATGTACGCCCTACCCGCCTACCCCTCACCTCTAGCTCCGTTACGCAGGAATCGGCATCGCCTGCCAGGTGTATGACGAAAAGCCGCTTCCCGGCGCGATCTTCGCCGGGATTCGTAGCGGGATCGGAGGGGGACAGAGAGAGGGGGGCGGTGGGCAAGGCGGAGAGAGAAAAAAAAAACAAATAATAAAAGTTGAGAATGTACGCCCTACCCGCCTACCCCTCACCTCTAGCTCCGTTACGCAGGAATCGGCATCGCCTGCCAGGTGTATGACGAAAAGCCGCTTCCCGGCGCGATCTTCGCCGGGATTCGTAGCGGGATCGGAGGGGGACAGAGAGAGGGGGGCGGTGGGCAAGGCGGAGAGAGAAAAAAGAAACAAAATGATGAAAAAAGCGGAGGAATCGCCACGAGATGATGAAGCGTAGAGAGAGATCGAAGAGGCGAAGGAAGGATTGAAGAGGCGGAGGAGGGATCGAAGCGGCTGTGGGGGGGAGGGTTCGAAGCGGTGGGGATCGGGGAGGCGGAGGAGGGATCGAAGCGGCGGGGGTTGGGGGGGAAGGGTTTGAAGCGGTGGGAATCGGGAGCGACCGAAGAGGCGCGGGCGGAGGTGAAGGGGCTTGGTGACGTGGATTGAAGTAGCCGTGGATTAAGGTAAACCTGCCACGTGGAAAAAAGAAACGGGGATTAATAGAGTTTATTATGCCTTGGATTAAGGTAAACCTGCCACGTGGCAAAAAGAAACGGGGATTAATAGAGTTTATAGAAGATTATAGATTATAGATTATAGATTTGTTTTTAAAACTTTAAAAGTATTAAAAATATTTCTGATTGGCCAAAATATTTTTTTTAATTTTTAAAAATCTCTTCAAATTTCCCGAAACCTTTAAGATTTTTTAATCGGATTTCGGATTTAGAAGGGTATTATAATAATTTCAAAGCAAATTCAAAAATTTTGAATAATAGTTAGAGATAAATAAGAAAAACTCTTTTTTCTGAATATTACAAACCTTAAACCAAATGACCAAGTTTTATTTTGCTTATGCTGCCAAATTGCTAGTAATAAATATCGTCGTTAAGTTAATTAGAATTAAAATTTTGCTAACAAAGCTGCTTTTGAGATGGCTATGTAAATTTCAGTTCTAGAGTCTGTAAAATATAATAATAAATTTTTGGGACTTTTGATTGTTTAGTTTATTTTTATAATGGCAATTTTATTAATAAATTATTATCCAACAGAGATGATTAGAAACTCGTATATTCTTATTAATATGCTACTATAATAATTTTTATTAAGTATATGAGAATAAGAATACCTCTTAAACTATAATAAAATTCAGTATTTCTACTAGTTGGGAATCTATAATAATTCTACTACATCACTACCCAATTTGAGTTGAATAATAATAATTTGAATATTTTTAATAGAATATATAAAACATTCGTGGAATATTATAAATTGTGGGCCAAACAATTAGAAACGCAATAAAAACATTGAATTTAAGTGCCGAAAAAATCTTTTGAATTTTAAACAAATCAAAAATCAAAATGAAATGTGCCTTCTTCACCAAAAAAAAAAAGAAAAAGAAAAAGTAAAAATGTATGGAGGGCCGAGACCCCTGAATTGGCCTTCTTAATATTTTTCTTGGGCCGAAACTCCTTTAACTTTTAACAATTTAAAATCAAATGATTTCTCTGAAGCAGTGATAAAGAATTTAATAGTTGATAGGAGGAGCAAAATAATTTTAGTCAAAAAAAATATATTAAATTTATTAATCATTTTATTAAAGTTAATAAATTTAATTATTTTTAATAAATAAACTACATTGACAAACAGCTCATGAAAGTAAAAAAAAAAAATCCTCAAAACCCCAGACACTCCAAAGAGTTCGAACTCCGCCCCCTCCCCCTCTTCTCCCCCTTCTCCGCCTCCTCCCATGGAGGCTCTAAACCCTCTCCTTCCCCCACCTCCCCTCCTCCGCAAACCCTATTTTTTCCCCACCAAACTCCCTAAACCCTCCTCTTTCTCCTCCAAACCCTACCCCCGCTCCACCATTTGCCGCTCCAGCAAATGGGCCGAGCGCCTCCTCGGCGACTTCCACTTCCTCCCCTCCACCTCCGCCGCCGACGCCGCCATCCGTGCGCGTTCACCAGGATCTTGCTACAGTCCCTGCACAAAACTAATGATTTAGGAATGAATGATTTAGGCATGATGCATACAACAACTGCCGCTCGGAGAAGCAAGTGTGGCGCTTCAGCGTCTCGTCGGTCCAGAAAGGTCTCTTCTTCAGGGTGCAGCGGGCTGCGTAGACAGCGGAAATAGCGCCCATTGATGGACGATATATGATTGTATCGTCCATCAATGGACGCTGCTTCCGCAGTGGACCACCTTTCTGGACCGAGACGCTGAAGCGCCACACCGGCTTCTCCGAGCGGCAGTTGTTGTATGCATCTTTCCTTTATTCTAATTGCAATGCATGCCTAAATCATTCATTCCTAAATCATTGGTTTTGTGCTGGGACTGTAGTAAGATCCTAGTGAACGCGCACGCAACCGCAACGGAGAGCAAGCAAAAGGTCGTGTACAAGAAGTACTCCCACGAGCAATTCGCAGCCGTGGCTCTGCATCCTGCGGCGACGAAAATGATGGAGGAGTTGAAGAAATTTTCGATCGAGTGATCTTGGGTTGCTTTCTGTTCTTTTGTTCTGGTTTCGCAAGACTTTGATAATTCGTTATTTTTGTTTGTTTCGCCGTGCTTTCGAGTCTACAAGAGAATCGATCAATCATCTTAGTGATGATGATAGGAATTACCAGGTGTGCATACTCTATTCCCAGGAGTATGGTGTTCATTGTTCTGTTTCTGATGGTGCACACTCTAACCAGGAGTACAATTTACAATTTATCCAATTGTCAATTTGATATGCTTCCATGTATCTGAATCTATTGATACAATTGCTATTTGTATAATTCTCCCAAAATTTAGTGTGAGATTTAATCTTTTAAGAGGATTTTGATTTTTCTGGGTGTGCTTTTGAAAGAAGATCAATCAAATCTAAGGTTCTTACATATTGTAAAAGTATCTAACTCTTTCGAAACCAACCAACATACAAAATGAGATCTGATTTTGAAGTGTTTGATCCCCAGAAAAAGTGAAATGCAAGCCAGGATTCCTGTCATTCTTACTTGATAGAACATCTCAAGTTTATTAAATGGAAGTGTTTCGGCGTAATTTCAATACAACAGAATAACAATATTACGCCGATTGAAACAGAAGAATGAAGAAGAACAAAAGTACTGACCGTCCCTAGAGCAAGTGGTAAAGGACTTGGTGGTTGGTATCCGAGACCCAAGTTCGAATTCTAGTTGATTCACATTTCTAGCTAAGTTTATTTCTAAATTAAATAAACGAAGCGGATAGCGTGCTACCTATCTCTCTCAAAAAAAAAAAAAAGGAAAAAAAAAAAAGAAGAAGAACAGAAGTAAAAGGCACTGCATAAGTTGGCAACTTGAACAAAATAATCCACCTATCATCTTATTAGCAGAATCAGTTCCTGTTCCTGGGCTTCAGCATCCATTGCCTGTGTGTTCTTCTTCCATTAGACCGTCGCCGACCAGCACTTTCGTCCAATCATGCTTGTGTAGAAGCCCTTCGACGAAAGACTCGAGGCTATTAAACGAAGAACCGCCCTCTTCAATCGCTCTCCGAGAAGCCTCCTTTAGCTCGAGAGCATTTTTCCTCAATTCGTTCCCTTCGTTTCTATCCAAATCCATCAACCTCCTCACCACCGTCGTGATCTCTTCTCTCAGAATGACACCGTCCTCCCCCGTCTTCTCCGTCAAACTCAGTCCTACTTTCCACTCACTCACCATAAGTCGGCTGCCGACCGGTTGATCCCAAAATATAGGAAGCATGATCGTCGGAACCCCCATAAACAATGCCTCGAGCGTCGAGTTCCATCCACAATGAGTCAAAAAGCCGCCGACAGAAGGATGATTCAGAACCTTCAACTGCTCACACCAGGGCATGACTAGACCTGCGTCTCCAACCGTTTCTTGGATCTGAGAGGAGTCGTCTCGCGCGACCCACAAGAATTTGATCTTGCTAGCAACCAGGCCCAGTGCAAGCTCGTCAAGTTGAGATGTCGACACCGAGAGGAAGCTACCGAGTGACACATAAAGTATGGAGCTTCCAGGTTGAGGGTCCAACCAAGTGAAGTAGTTTGCGGTAGCACAACCGTTCTGCGCTGCAGCGTTATTTCGAGATTCTCAATCGAGCAACATGTAAGGAATGCAGGGGCCGATTGCGAAGATAGGACATGGGAGCTCTTCTCTTAGTAGATCAATTGCCTTTGATTCAATCTCATAGAAGGAGGTGAAGAGGAGACATCGAGCTTTCCGCGACCGCGAGATCGCCCCGAAGGCGCGTTCCAGTGTTCCAAAAGAAAACATGTGTCTGACATCACTCAATCTCATTGATGTCAGACCAGGTCTATATGTACTGCTCCAAAGATTGGTCATCAATTTCTGCAGAAATTTTTTTAAAAATTTGATAAAGAACAAGAGATTCAATCATGTGGCTGCATATTGTGTGTATTATGCTTCAGATAGTAACCCTCGCGATGCTTTGAACAGATATTTTACTTAGTCGTAAAAGATATGGAAATTTTCTTATAAGATTACTTAGTATGCATATATTTAATTGTACACCGATCTATAACATAATTATCTATATTTGTGTATACCAATTTTTATATTATTTTATTTGTTATATATTCATATTGCATAAAGTAGGAGTAATAAGTTAATTTTTTTAATAAGTATTGCGCAAAGGCGGACTTACAAATTCAAAGCCCCAATGGTTGCAGAAAAATTACTGTGAAATTGAAGGTTTTTTGAGAGGAACAGATGATCGTGAAAGTACAGCAAAAAAACGATGGATATCTTAATATAGTACTGATATTTAAAGGAAGGAAAAAAGACATAGAATAATTTTTCGTAATCAATAGGGACAAAGTCGAAGTGGCAAAGGGATTGCATGAAAATCGAAGCGGTGAAGAGACGCAATAGATGAGAACGAAGTGACAGTAATGAAAACTCTGGGGAGGGAAGAAGGATCGGCAATATACCCGGTCAATTTTCCGTCTAGAGGAAACACGCTCGGAACGAAACCACAACAGATGAATTAAACCGATTTAATAGTAGAGGCAACAAACGAAGCGAATTGGTTTAACAATGAAAAGAGGAACCGGTGGCTCAATAAAAAAAAGAAAACATAATATTGACTAATGGGTCCACGCATATAACGTAAGGAAAACTTGCTACGTGGACTCTCCATACGGGGGTTAATAAATGCATATAGATATAGATGGCTCTATTTAGTTATTAGCCTTCAATTATTCCAATTTCATTTGCCTAAAACTTATTCAAATCATTTATAAATTTGATGAAATTTTTAATAATCCACTTCAAAGGTGGGGGGTTTACACATATGTTTACCTAAAAACTGTGCTGGTGAGATGAGTACATGCTTTGTCACATATGATCCAAGGAACTTGGGAAGTTTCCTAAAAAAGAAAATCATGATTTTAATGTTTCTGTTTTTTTTTTTCACATTATCTTTATTACCTAAGTTAGATATAAAATAGTTGAGAGTATTCTGTAACGAAAATCGATCTGATTTGAATTTTTTAAAATTTTTCAAGAGAGTAGATGCATTACATCTAATGTTAAAATTATTTGTTTTTACCTCAAATGTAAAGTTCAGAAAACGAAAATAAAACCTTTGCATAAAATTTGGAAAAAAAAGTTTAGATTTTTTTTTTTGAAAATCAAATGAACGAAAAATAATTTCTAGCTAAAAAAAAAAAAAAACTTTTTTGGATTTTTTTTTTCGAAAAAACCAAACACAACCTAACAGTGTGGTCACCTGAACAAGTTGCTTCAAGTAGTGGTTAGCAAATACTAGTTAGCATAGATTCTACATATATATTATTATAATAAATAAATTTTGGAAATTTATTTCACTTATTATTAGAGAACATAAATAATTACATTTGATTAAATTACATTAATGGAGCACTCGATCTTTCGTATTAATTAAAATTAAAATAAAATTGAAAAGTCCTATATCTATTCTCCATGCATATTAATTTATTTTCCTCACTAGCACTAAAAAATATGATTTTAAATTAAGATAATATTAATTCGGCTTCATTTAATTTGTTAATCAATTGAAAAAGTCCTTGTTGTTAAGTGTTTGACTTTGACCATGTGAGGGCTTTTTTTTTTTCTTTTTTTTTTTTTTTTACCAGGGGTTTTACTTTGACCTAATTTGTCGGTTCAGAACCTCTTGAGTCAATGCTATTTTTAATTTCCCCTTTCTTAAAATAAATTTCCAATCGAAATGGTTTTTAAATATTCTCCTTATTTTAAGAAATTTTGAACATGTATTTCCCTCTGATCCATATCAAGATAACTTAATCTAATGTGCTGGCTTAAAGGGGCCAATATCTTATCCGGTGACAGAAAGTCAGATTAGGTCGAGCCACATTCGAAATGGCAGAACGTCATGTTGGGCCAAGTCATGTTTGAAGTAGCGTGACCGACTGTTCCTAGCGCAAGTGGCAAAGAGCTTGATGATCAGTATCCGAGGTTCCAAGTTCGAATCCTGGTTGATTCACATTTTTAGCTAAGTTTATTTCTATATGAAATAAACGAAGCAGGTAGCATTCTATCTATCTTTCAAAAAAAAAATTATTTCAAGTGTCGTGAGACTGGTTCGGGACAAATTACCGTCGAAACTCATAAGCACTGTATCTATTTGCTTTAAGTGATTTGATTAGCACTAACAATCCGATATAATGCCAGGATAATTTTTTTTCGTTAATTATATTGATATTAATACTAAATTATCATACTAAACTATATTAATACCAAACTGACTCATTTCAGTTTGTTCGGTTCGATTTTATTAGTATTGCGGGTTGATCTTGATTTTATAAATTAAGAACTAAAAGATTTGAATTGATTAAATTAGTCAGATTTTTAGTAGTTTGATATGTACTAATTTTGAATTACTACTCAAATAATTTGTCTCTTTAAGTAAAAAAACAACATCTTTTGTTTAGCATAACCTTTTGAGTTTTGACTAAGAAAGAACAATATTAATCAAATTTTTTAAGAACAAAATGGCATATAAAAATCAAACCACAAATATATTACAATGACATCTTACATTAGAACATAATTATAATAATCCCACTAATTTTGTTATAATATTAAGATATATTCTACTCAGGTGATATTGCATCAGTGTCACACCCGCATATTTAGAGGAGTTCCAAACACCTTAGGTATAAGATAAAACATTTGACCATATTGATTATCCTAATATGACAGAAAGTAGAATAAATATAATCCTAGTCCAAGTAAATAACAGTTAGATCGTGAATAATTATAATCCTAGTCCAAGTAAATAACAGTCAGATCGTGCTCGACCATAAATGCACCTGCTTTAGTTCAATCAAATGCCCGTGACAAGAACTATTATGTCATTTTGGTTTAGGGAAATTGCAACGACACCGGTTCAAAATACTTAAATCCAGTTATTATTACTAGCGTGTAATTATTATTACTAGCGTGTAAACCTCAAATACTTAAACTCAATTATTATTACTAGCGTGTAAGCAACTCAAATACTTAAACCATTAAACTAATCGGAATCAGTATCCTATCTAATGTGGGACTATTTAGAGACCAGAATTAACAGGCAATGTGGAACTATTTGGGGATCAGAATTAGCAGGCAATGTGAGATTTTAAAGGTGGTAATGTAGGACTTAGCTCTCACACTTCTAGTTGGTATTCGGATTTGATATCAATTGTAACGATCTGACACACTAGTAATAATAACTCATTGAGCCCAAACCATTGGCTCAAAATGTTTAAGTTTAGTTATTATTACTAACGTATAGACCTCACATAAACTGATCGAAATTACTATTCCATCTGATGTGGGACTATTTGGGGATGTTACACAAATGCAATTTTCAACTGCAACCAATCAAACAAAAAAAATTTGTGTGCATCACTCTACATATAGCCAAAAGGATAAGATGCAAATATACCTGCTCATGCATCTCTAATTTGTAAGTATACTATTTTTTTTAATTATATCAAATCAAACTGTTCCTAATGGCATGTTTATTTGAGCATAATAGATTTTCAGGTCACAAATAAATTTCAGCTGAACCGCATGCAGTTCAAGTGAAAATTAATTTTCCCCCACCGTTTATTGGATAGAAAATTAAAATAAATAGCTTTGAACCTATAGTTATTCATATGAACAATAATGGTATTAGCACATAAGAGGATGAAAAAATTTACAGCAATTAATTTTTGGGGCAATTGCCTATATACCCCTGAAAATTCCCGATTTTCTTTTTTACCCCTTTTAGAAGGCGAATATTAAAAATATCCTTCTTATGTTCCAAGTTTTTCTAATATACCCCTGTAGTTAAGTTCCTTCAGTTAGCTACAGTTATCTCTGTAAAATTACCATTTTGCCTATTCTAAAATACCCTTCTTATGTCCCAAGTCTTTCTAATATACCCCTGGTCGTGGCTGTGGCCGTACGCCGCCGTGTGCGCACGCATCCCGACGATGTGCACCGCATCGCCGCCCTTGACGGAGCCCTCATCCTCGTCCTCGTCCACGGGTGGCTCCGGCGCCGCCCTGATGATGGAGCGCTCCTTGTTGTCCTCTGCCATGGGCGAGCCAGATTCCGCCATGGGCGATTGGCAAGAGCTCGGCCAAGCCGTGCTCATCGACCTAATCTTCGCCTTCCTCGTCGCCATGCTCATCTCCATCGTCCTCTCCTTCAAAGAGGACCACCTCAAGCTCTCCCGCGACGAGAACGTGTCGGTGGCCTCGGAGATCGCCGAGGCCGGGGTCTTGGGAGCCGCGGATGCGGCGTCGGAGGAGAGGGACCCGTTGAGAGGGGACAGTTTCTTAGGGGAGTTTCTTAGGGGAGAGCGATGATAGCGACTGGGAGGGGATTGAGAGCACGGAGCTCGACGAGGAGTTCAGCGCAGCGAGCACCTTCGTGGCGGCCGATCGGGCGGCGTCGGTGGAGGCGGAGGAGCCGGCGATCATTCCATCGGGTGGAAGAGAAAGAGAGGATAATTTAAGGAATTTGAATAATAAGGTAGGGGTAAAATAGGTATTTTAGATAGGTTTTAACTCTAGTATATATTTAACCCATGTTTAACCTGAGTTAATCTAACAGGGGATAACTGCGGGGGTAATTTAGAATAACGGTGAAACGTATGAGGGGTATTTTAGAAAAAAAAAAAAAGTTAGGGTAGATCAGATATTTCCAGACGCATGAGGGGTATATTGGCAATTATCCCTTAATTTTTTATTATGTTTTTCTATCTTTTGCTGAAAAATTTAAGTTTCAAATAACGAAAGTAAGCATTTACGACCGAAAACAGCTCAATCTTCTATCACTAAGGGGCTGTTTGGTTACATACAGTTGCAACTGCACTGCAGTTGTAACTGCATGTAAATGCAAATTTGATATTTGGTTCGGCATATTTAACTTCAATTGCTACAGTATGAACTGCAAGAAGAGGTCCAACTACAGCAGTTGGAACTACGCCCAAATTGACCGCAGTTCCAATTGCAGCAGTTGAAAAAAATAACATTAATAAAAATATATACTTACCTCCTACACTCCTTAATTATTTTTTAAATAAATTTCTTTTTTCACACATTGGAGATAATCTCTCTCTCTCTCTCACACACACACCATAGTTAATTAATTCAGATTCAGCAAAAATTCGGTACGGGTATAATTCGAATAAAATTCGGCTTCTAGTTTTTAAATTCGTTGAAAAATACGGCTGAAAAACGGATTCGTCAATTATTCGGATATATGATTTATATAGAAATTATATGTTCATCAATTAAAAATTCGGAATAAAAAATTCGGCTATTAAATTAAATTTTTTTTCTCTCAAGATTTATGCGATTAACATAAATACTCATATTTCTTAAAAATATAAGAATAAATAGCTATAAAATTAAGCTAATTAAGTAAAACATCCGAAAAGAGTTTTTTTTTTTTTTGATTTTGGGTGTGGTGTTTAGATTCTAGAAAGGGGATTTTTTGGAATTTTTTCTGGGCTAGTCTGCCCGCGAGGCCTGCCAGCCGCGACTGCAAGCTGCGGCTGCATGCGAGGGTGGCATTTTTTTGGCTCCGAATCATTCGGCACGTGTATAATACGCGAATAAGTCTTTTTTTTTATCAAAAAATCACGTTTTTTTCTTAATTCGTTTCTTCAAAAAATTGAGAATTTACTAAATAAATTATTTTTAATTGTAGTGCTTTCTATTACATTGAACCAATCAGAATGCATGAAGTTGCAACTATTTTTAGTTGCATGTATCTCTAACTATACTGTATTTATAATAATATCAAACCAAACGGCCCCTTTTATTGCATTTAGGCGATTGGGGGACATTTTGGTCAATGCGAATCATTTCCTCTTATAGAAATGGAGCTATTTTCAGTTTTTTTTCTTTTTCTTTTTTTAAGTTTTGATGAATAGATCCACTCCACGACACACTCCTAAGTCTCTCTTGAATCACGTATCATGACCTCTAACTCTCCACACAACTGTCTCCAATCACACGCCGCTACGTTGTGTATTTTTGACCAAAATATCCACGTGGCACATTATGAATGGGTAGAAATGCTATATGGTATTTTGCACCGCCACACGCGATTATCCCAATGAAACAAAAATCAATTCTCTGACCATTTTATTCTAGAGCCCTAGGAGACAGTACACATTATTCTCTGCACCGGGCGTGCAAACACATCTCATACACCGCTTACCTCCAAATAAAAAATTTAAGGGTAAACTTTAAATATCACCCTCGTAGTTTCACATTTTCTTACTTTAGTATCCTATAATTTAAAGTGTATCAAATTAGTGTCCCGTTGTTTCATTTTTATTTTTTCGTTAGTATTTTTGTTAGTTGAATTATATATAAAAAAGTTTAGATACCCTATCTAGGTTTATCGAACATTCCTTTTAGTACCTTTTAGTTTTAACTTTGTCACCGATTTAATAAAATAATTAGTGAAATCGATAGTAAAAAATAAAAAAGAAATTATATGGCACTATATTGATACGTTTTAAACTATAGAATACTAAAGTAAGAAATTGTGAAACCAGTTTTTCCAAAATTCAATTATTGACGGTACCTAGTGCAATTAGTGGGTGTTTGGTTTCTATGAGAGTATGAAAAATAATTTTTTAAATATATTTTTTTAGTTTTCCGTCTATTTGGTTTCAAGAAAAGTGAGCTGTTTGAAAAAATTTTCAAATTTTATGGCAAATCAGTGTTTTCGTTTTTCGATTTTTTTAGAAAAACAAAAATACTAGTTTTTCATAAAATTTTGAAAGAAACTTTTTGAAAAAGTTAGTTTTTTTGGAATTCAATGGATGGATAACTAAAAAAATGGATAACTAAAAAAGAAATATTCGTAGCATTTTTTTTTTCAAATTTTTTTCATACTTTTTCAAGAAACGAAACAACTATTTAGCTAATTCGAGATTCCAAATTTGAAGCGCAATTGCTCTATATATATATCCAACAAAGTTTACTTCTAAAGAATATGAACATACTGAATAAACTGAGTACCTCTCTAAAAAAGTAATCAATATCTAGTTTATTGTATATATTCTATGATATTTTAAAGTCCCGTTTATCTAAAATCATACATTTGATTTTTGTTTGCATTTATTTTCTTATTATCTTTTTTAGTAGAAGTTTTACATAAAAAAGTGTAGGAATAAACTGTATACAGCTTGTAATTTTTACATCTAAGATATTTATTTAACAGTAAGATATAAATTCTTTGAAGTAATATTTTTTTCTTTATTTTTTTTTAAATCGTCATCCATCATCACTCGACCAGAATGTGTCTAATTAATTAAATTATCTTTATAAGAAAAAAGAAAACAGCGCCAAATGACTCATTAACTGCATTTTTCTTTCCGGTATTTTATTTTTTTTTGAGAGATAGGTATGTGGCTAAAACCGTTATTTATTTAGGTGGCATTTCTGGCCGTTTATTCGATTTAGAAATAAACTTAGCTAGAAATGTGAATCAACTAGGATTCGAATTTGGGTCACGAGTACCAACCACCAAGCCCTTTACCACTTGCTCTAGAGATGGTCGGTCTTTCTGGTAATTTTTGATACATAGATTTTTTAGCCTTTAGATCAATCCCATTGATCATTTCTAAAAATTGGATTAATATTATTAATCAATGGGGACCACTCAATCCTAGAGGGACCACTCAACCCTAAGGGGATCGCTATCATCCCAACCGTAGAGTTTTTTATTTAAGGGCCAAAAAATCAGAAGTACCATCTACTTTATGCTTCCGATAGCATAGTAGCTCTCTCTCTCTCTCTCTCTCTCTCTCTCTCTCTCTCTCTCTCTCTATAGCACTTAGTGTTATCAAGTTTTTTGCCGTTAGATTAGTCCTTTTTATTATTTTTATCCGTTAGATTATACTATTCAACCAACCATCCACTCAATCCTAAGGGGCCTACATCATTTAATCGCACATTTCTCAATCCAAGGACTAAAAAACCAATGACACCAATAACTTGGTGCTATTGATACTATTCAGCTTAGTTATATATATATATATATATATATATATATATATATATATATATATATATATATATATATATATATATATATATATAGTAAAATTTGGTATCTTATTAATAAGACGACTTAGTAACTCTTTAGTAAGTTTTCTACCCTTGAATTAACCATTTTCATTAATTTTACCCCTTAGATTATACTATTCAACCAACCAACCACTAAACCCTAGGGGGCCCACATCATCCTATCCGCACATCTTTTAATCTAAGGGTAGAAAACTTACTAGACCAAATCATTGGTACTATTAATAGTATTCCACCTAGTTCTCTCTCTCTCTCTCTCTCTCTCTCTATATATATATATATAATTGAGTTCCTATGTTTTTAAAAGTATCTTAAGTCATTAGCGCTTGTATATTTTTAGCCCTTGGATTAATATATGTGCGGTTAGGATGATGTGGGTCCCCTTGGGTTAAATGGGTGATTCGTTGAATAGTATAATCTAACGGGTGAAAATGATCAAAGGTGTAGATCTAACGTAAACAATTCACAAGCACCAAGTGCTTGGTGCTTTTACAAGCACCATAGCTGGAATCTATATATATATATATATATACACCCGGTGCAGGTAATAATTTATGCAAAACAAATCCATGCTTTTCGCTGACTTATAAGCGGTTTTTTTTTCTTTTTTGCAAATAAGACCTCCAAATATTTGTATTTGCGGTCTCCTCCCTTTTCCGTCCCGATTACAAAACGAACGTCCCCCGAGACCTCTTCTTCCTCCTCCCGCTTCGTCTCCTCCTCTTCTCGTTTTCCCAATGCCGTGTTGTTCTCGCGACGAGATGCCCTAACCCTAACCCTAACCGTAACCCTAGTAGGAGAGATACAGAGAGAGGAGATATCTAATGGGTCAGTGCTACGGCAAGAACGTCCCAATCGGCGGCGCGCCGCCACCGCGAAGAGGAAGCATAGAATCGTCGGCGGCTGCGCCGGCGGCGGCGGCGGCGGCGGCGGAGGAGATGGAGGTGCCCCGGGTCACCACTCGTCCTCCGCCACATGGCCCAGCCCCCACCCCGAAGGCTCCGCAAGCCCGCTCCCCGCGGGCTCGGCAAGCCCCTCCCCGCGGGTTCGGCAAGCCCCCTCCCCGTGGGCTCGGCAAGCCCCCTTCCCGCGGGCTCGTCGCCGTCGCCGGCGAGGACGACACCGCGGCGGCTCTTCCGGCGGCCTTTCCCGCCGCCGTCGCCGGCGAAGCACATCAGGGCGACGCTCGCCAAGCGGCTCGGCGCGGTGAAGCCCTCGGAGGGGCCGATCCCCGAGGACGCGGGCCCGGCGGCGGCGTCGGGGGATGCGGCGGCGGCGGTGGCTGCGGCGCCGACGGAGGCGCTGGATAAGAACTTCGGGTTCGGGAGGGGCTTCGCGGCGAAGTACGAGATAGGGGACCTGGTGGGGAAGGGGCACTTCGGGCGCACGTGCGTCGCTGTGGTGAAGAAGGGGGAGACGAAGGGCCAAATTGTGGCCGTGAAGATCATACCCAAAGCTAAGGTGCGGTGTATGTCCAAAATTGGAATTTTTTACCCACTTTGCATTTCAAATTGTGTTCTCGATCATTGTCTTTGGTTATCTGTGTGTGTGTTTCTCTCTCTGTTCCTGAACTATAGCATTGTCAAAATCGATTCAATTTGTTAGAGCTACGATCTTGCGTTGACTCGTGGGCCGAAATGTGGTCTTATTTTAAGTATTAGGAAGTTGTTTCTTTGTATTCTTGTAGAGGAATTCTGGATGGTAGCTGTTCTCAAGAAGTGGTAGAGAAATTAATGGTTGGTAAGATTTGTCTTATATCCATTCTTATGTTAGCTGCGATGTGGTCATGTTATAATATTTAGCATCTTATCAGAAAGTCTTAGACGAAGTTTGTAATTTATCTTGTTGGTTGTTGTGGAACCAACTAACTTGTTCATTCCTGATATCTTTTCAGGGATCAGTGAATTCAATTAGTAATCACAATAACAAATTGCATAACTGCATGACAGGAAGTACAAAAGCTGTAGACAAGTCTGAAAGATTTCTGCAACATTAAAAGGATTTGAACTTTCTGTTCTTTTAGACTCCGAATTTATCTGTCGTGCCTGCCTTTACCTTTTGTGATGGCTTGATGAATGGGTCTCCAATTGTTAGATTAATTTTCTAGATACATTTAGTAGTGTAGAGTGGTCCGACAAATTACTTTGAACTGTGTGTCTGCGTCCGCATGCATGTGCTTTCCCATGTGTGTGCTGTGTAGGAAACACTGTTGGCCCACACGTGTACTAAGGTGCTTGTATGAGTAGGACTGCACGTTTGAATTTGTGCGTGCATGGTGTGGGCCCATGCATGCAAATATGAGTGCATGTGTGCATGAGGATGCATTCATGCGTGGTTTCTAGTGTATACAGACATTGTGCAAAATTAACACACATATGTATGTTTACATATATACTTACGCAATAAATATACATATATTCGTGCATGTATATATGTATGTACGTACATAGTGACTATCTCTGTGGGTACGGACTTATGAATGTATTTACATACACGTCATGCATTTACACATGTCTAACTGGTGCCTTCACTTATGGTGTCAACCTGGACCATCTTCATGTTACAGACATAACTTTATTGCAGGTTATCCAGTGACACCTTCTTATTCGGAGTGGTATTTTGGACTTCTACTTAGTTATATTCAGCACCCTGTAAATAATATTTCGGATGCACTGTATTAAAGCAGTTTTTCTTATTTTGTTGTTGGGAAACTAGAGAAAAAGAAGTTGATTACCTCTTCATATGCACCTATATTAGAATGTATGAGGTCAATTGTGAGTTCAAAACAATAGTTTCCTTCTGCTTACTGGGTCATACGATCTATACATCTGAGTCTATTTGCTATTAGCTGATCATTTTATCAAAGTTTGCAGGTAAGTTAGCTAATGTAACCTTACTTTATTTGACTGGCTTTATTTTCTGTTGCTTGAAAACTGTGTGATTGATCACCCTTTTCACTAAATGGATGGTTAGTGGCTGGAACTGTTAAACTCCTTCATTTTGCAGATAACTTACATTTTACTTCATACATTATTAGAAAATTAAGCATAAAACAACAGTAAGAATATGAGGTGTATCACCAGAGCTGCTGCAGCAGTTGTTTGTCCATTTGACCAAGGGCACACATTGATTAGCAAGGATTTTAGGACCTTCTCTCTCATAGTGCCGGGTGTTTGTGTGAAAATTCCTATACCTCAGGGTTGAAGAACTGAATTAAAATGTGACACTACAACAAAGTTAACATGCTGCTCACTTTTTCATTGGTACACATTAGTTGATTTCTTGTCTTGAACTTCCTTTTCAAAATTAGAGAGTTTGCACATGCAAGTTATACCTATGTACATTTACTTTGCTGTGATTAATTATACTTTATTGGCAATTATTTTACAGATGACCACAGCAATATCTATCGAAGATGTTCGTAGGGAGGTGAAAATCCTGAAAGCTTTGTCTGGACACAAACATCTTGTCAAGTTTTATGATGCTTGTGAGGATGATCTGAATGTCTACATAGTCATGGAGTATGTCATTTCTTTCAATCTGTGATATACTTGTTACCACTCTTAATTTTGTAAGGTGTAGACAGAGCTTTTGTATGTTGCAGCCTATAGCAATATACTGATTATTTGCTTGGTAGTTCCTGTATACTATATCTTTGTCACAATCATATGCTGTTTTTTGCTTTTCTTTCTCAGATTATGTGAAGGTGGAGAGTTATTAGACAGAATTTTAGCCAGGTATCCTTAATAAATATGCTGTTGCTTACTTGTTGCTTGTTTTGTCTACATCCGCTAACCTTTCTTTTCCTGCACTTTGGCAGGGGTGGAAGGTACAATGAAGAAGATGCAAAAGCAACTGTGATTCAGATATTGAGTGTTGTTGCCTTTTGTCATCTTCAAGGAGTTGTGCATCGCGATCTAAAACCAGAGGTCTACGCTATTTACTTGCTATTCCTGTATTTCTATTGTAAGTTTATATTTTGTTTTCAATTTATCAAATCTGTACTTTTTCTGACATTCCTGTCCTTGAGTGTGTCAGAATTTTCTCTTCACCTCAAAAGATGAGAATGCTACCATGAAGTTAATCGACTTTGGTCTTTCTGATTTTATTAAACCTGGTAAGAGCGGTCTCAAGTTTCATCTGCCGATATACTTTGCTTGCTAATGTTTCTTGCTACTTTCCACTGTGAATTAAAGAATCAAAATAGTGCAATATTTTTTCTCATTGGCTTTTTGTGAAATTTTACTGTAATCTGACTGCTGCTTCATTATAGTTTACTTCCTGCATCATTATAGACTTTTAGGGGTGAAAAAATGCAGGGAAACCTTGCGAAAAACTTGAACAATTAAACTGCACATATATCATATCGTAATATTGAGTGGTGTCTGATTAGTAGCCGTATCTCGATCCTCTTCTTTCTTCTAATAAAGATTCAAGCAAGTTGCTACAACAAGTTCCTACAAGGTTACTTTGTTTCTTTAACACAAAATACCAACCCCTTTTCATGCTGCAGAACCATATTGAAAAAGTCATTTCAAATTTGTTGTCTGGTTTAATTGTCAAATTGTTTGGACTAGATTTTAAGGCCTCCTGCTAGGGAGATAATAATGTACAAAAGAAGATATCTGGTTTTAGATCAGTGTATTGGTTTGCTAACCTAAAGCTCCGCCTCTCAAAGGTATCGGTATACAAATCATCCAATAATGTACATAAATATAGAATGATCTTTTCTACATAAAATCATCTAAAATTGTTCTTCGAAAGAGTAGTTAGATTTGCATTGAATTAGAAAATTTTAACTGCCCATTTATATTTACGCAACCTGAAAGCAGAATTTAGAAGCACAGTTTTGAATGTTGGGTGGAAATCCAAAACTGAAACCAAACTGGTGTTGGTTGCGGCTGGTGCTGATTTGAAACTAGGGTCTGAAACCAATCTCGCGCTCAAACATTGCCATTCGATTTGAATGGCTCTGCAAGATGCTTAGCTTTAGATAGTTAACTTACTACTAATGTAGAGGGCCAAATTTGATTGATCTATTGATCATTTAAATTGTCGAATTATAGTAAATCTTTCAGTAAATAGTCTATCTACATCAATTTTACTCAACTACCATTGTTCTGTTTTACTCTATGCTGCCGGTGTCATGCTCAAAGTCTAACAAGGCGTTTCCCTCAATTTGGCTCTGCAGATGAAAGACTTAATGACATCGTAGGAAGTGCATACTATGTTGCCCCTGAGGTTCTTCACAGATCATATAGTATGGAAGCAGATATTTGGAGTATTGGGGTCATTACATATATCTTATTATGTGGTAGCAGGCCTTTTTGGGCTCGGACAGAATCGGGAGTCTTCCGTTCTGTGTTGAGAGCCGATCCAAACTATGATGATTCTCCATGGCCCTCTGTTTCAGCAGAAGCTAAAGATTTTGTAAAGAGGCTTTTGAACAAGGATTATAGAAAAAGAATGACTGCTGCTCAGGCTCTTGGTAAGTTTTCTGTCACATTTACTGTTCTTTGATGGTTAGTTTTGTATCGTTTCTTTTAATAACTGTTTAATTAGCTCATCCTGTTCATTTTTTTAACAATTACAAACTTTTAATCCCCAAATTTTGATCCAAACCTCAATTTTGTCCTCAAAATTTCAACTACAACAATACACTCCTGAAGCTTGACTCCCATTTCGATATTATCCACAAGTTCCCGTTTAGGTTTCACCGAATTTCAATTGTGAAAATTTTTATCTCAACTAAGCAAAGTCTAATGGGACTGCCTATGTGCTGCATTTTTCAGGTAGTAAAATTGTAGAAGATATTAATCTTTATGCATAACAGACTCCAGGGAGTAAAATCTTATAATTGAAACTATGCAGATGAAATTGAAGAAGCCAAACTACAGGGACTATATTTGTAGCTAAAACTTTTTCCAACTGCTAGTTCTTCCACAGTATATCCTTATTTTTACATCTTCGCATCATAATATATATGTGGAAAATTTAATTTCTGCTTTTGTGGTGGCAGCTCATCCTTGGTTACGAGATGAACAACGACAAATCCCTCTGGACATGCTAGTGTATAAATTGATCAAACAATACCTAGTTGCCACTCCTCTCAAACGTGCCGCATTAAGGGTATGTATGAAAAGGAAATAAAGAACTGGTTTAGTTGGTGGTTGGCATTCCATATTTCATGTCGGTTAGCTTATCACACTGATATCTCAACTAAGTTGTTTGCCACTACCCCTATAAATAGTAAGTTTGTTAGTTATTGCATCTTGTTAGTGGGTATTAATTCACGGTCTATTTTTTGGTTGGGATCAAGTTAGTAATTTTGTCTAGTTACTGCATTCACATTAGGTAAATTTGCAGAAATTTCTAACATTATTGGCTATTATTACTTCACATTTGTATTTTCCTATTTTTGGATATTTAGATTTATTTTCACCATATCTCTTGGTTAATAAGATAAGTTTGAATGAGGTTAACCTATTATTTGCTCAGTTTGACATTTAGCTACTTCAGATACTTTGTTTTGGTGAATGCTTCCAACCAAGTGAGGCTTTCCTGGGTTGTTAAGTTAGTGCTTTCAAGAATCTTATCCAAATTAAAAGGCCACCCAAATAAGAGGCTTAATCATTGTATAATGTACCAAGGGGAGTTGTAGATAAGAATTTTTTTGAAAGCTAGTTGTAGATAAGAATGGAACCTTATAGTACAACTTGTAAAAGGACATTTAATGTACCGAACCAGAGTGTGTCATGTCTTCAATCAAGTGATTACTTGAACTTTCGTTTGGGCTATGGGCCATCTTGTTCCCCCTCTCTTTCTCTTTCTTCTTTCTCTTTCCTCTTGCTCTTTCCTTACCCTTTCGTAGATTCCTTATAAACAAAACCTGATTCAGATAATAGTATGTGTGCTGGAAGTTCTGTTTTAAGTTTGTTTTGTTTACTTATATGAGTCACCATTCCAGTAAATATAACTTAAATTAATCTGACGCTGCCAATTCTTCCTGCTTGATAAGTTGGTGAAGTGAGCTAACAACATTAAGGTAGTTGCGCCTGTTGTGATGTGGTTTCATGAGCATATTGCAGGCCGCACCGCTGGGTCAAACAGGTCCTAAATACTATATGGATTAGGTTGGGGAACCTGCAAATTTAGACTTCACATTACGTTGATACTGATTGATGAACTGGTTAAGCCACAGTAGTGCATAGAAGAAGATATTGAAGGGGTCATGACAATTTAAAACTGATTGAGACCTTCAACCTGAATTTGTGAGGGTCCTAAATTTATCTCTTTTGTATTTATATTGCTTATATTGAAAATAATGTATACCCTCAGCCTTTATATTTGCTAATGCTATATATTCATATTAAGAGCATTCATCTCTGTGTAGAAGGGAAACATCGTTTTCCTCTAATATCTTGTGGTGTCTTATGTGTGCTTTCAAGGACAGATGGAAAGGAACTGCAGGCGATAATAGTCTATACTTAGAAAAATATCTGATCTTAGGAGCTGTTATAGAAAAAAGAGAACCTTATGGATTTTGGTTTGAGGCAGAGTGTTGGCTTTCCGTAAGTCATCATTCCGGACATCTTTCCTACCAAAAGCAAAATGACACAAGAAAGAAGAGATTGTTTACTTGAAAAACACAAATTGGTACTACATGGATACAGAAAGTCCTCATTACATTAAAAAAAAAATGTGAAATAGCTATTTTTATTCTATTCTTGTGAATCTTGATTAGTTAAATTAACATATACATCTCAAATAAAGAAATGGTAAAAACATATATAACTTACGTGAACTATGGACCATTTTGAGTACCCAACCTTTCAAAATTTCAATTTTACTATCCAACTTTTCAATTTGTTTGATTTGAGTCAAGTCAATTACTTTGACTTTAAATTTAAGATAATTACTTTAATGAATTTATCGTTGCGAGAAATGAATGAAGTATATTAATTAAACCAGTAAAGATAAACTACATATTCAGATTTTGAAGACAGATTGCCGTTGACTAACTTAAATCATACAAATTGAAATGTTAGGTAGTAAAATCAAAATTTAAAAGATTGGGCAGCCAAATCAAAATGACCTATAGTTCAGATAAGTTCTATACGTTTTTACCTAAAGAAATTAAATAGCGTACCAATTAATATTGTCTATATCTTGGAAAAGCCATTATATTTACAAGAAAAGAAGCTGTACTAGTTGACCAAGTCTCCTTGATGACCGTTATCCACTCTTTTGTTTGAATATGCAGATATCATTTTTTTTTTTTTGTCTTGTGTTGTTTCTGGTTAAGAACTTGTGTTTGAGATTCTGAACGAATAAAACCAAAATATATTTTGGAAGTAAGAACGAACTGGCTCCCTGCAAAGTAGACTGCAAAAGAGATTAGGGTAGAAATGGATGGTGCAATGTGGGGACTCGATCCAGGTTTCAAGTGTGCATGTGGTCCTTTCAGATAGTAGTGAATTAAAGTGAAAGTGGCAGGATAGGATTCCTAGTGTGATTGTTGTCCTTATTGATGGTACCTTTCGTTTCTTAAATTAAGGCCTTATCTTCTTAAGTTTGTAATCATTCAAAGTAGACCTGGAATTCAAAGCAAATACACTGGTTCAAATTATCAACTCATGTACTATGGAGTTTATGTAGTTCCACTGTATCTGTATGTCCTATTAAGCTTTTGTTACTGTCTTGTTACAGGCTCTGTCTAAAGCGCTGTCAGAGGACGAACTTTTGTATCTTCGGTCGCAGTTTGAGCTGCTAGAACCGAATAAGAGTGGACTTATATCCCTTGAAAACTTCCGGATGGTTAGTTGTTTGCCATTCCATTTCCTTAATGTATCGCGTTGAAATACAGTAAAGGAGAATCATCTTTATGCAAGTTAATGTACGTGTTTTTGTCATGCTTATGTATGTACGATATTCCTGTATTTACATGGTTAGCAAATTGTTGTCATGTAGGCACTTGTGCGAAATTATACTCAAGCAATGAAGGCATCCAGGATTCTCGACATTCTGAATGCAGTATGAATTTTTTTTTGTTTTTGTTTTTTTGATTATTTTAAGCGTAAATTAAGTTCGTCTGTGCAGTCTTTTTTGTCCTTTCTTTTGTTTTGGGTCTAATTGGCTGTAAAAGTTGTCTTCTTGAATTGCACAATTCACGCCGAGAATTTATGGTGGTGTTTAACATATATTCTGTGGCAAGATTACATATTGGTATTTAACTTGATCTACAATCAATGTTGTTTGTGAATTGGTATAGATAACCTTCTCCTTTCCTTTTTCTTTTGGCTACTCATTGATCATCTATTTTTGCAGTTATATCTTTTATACCACTCATAGATGTCTGTGCTACTCACTCCTGAATTCCTGTTTTATAATGCGTATTTCTTCACACTAGCTGTAGTCTTTGGTGACAACCTCACATATGCACTTACTATTATGTGTATCAGTTGGAACCGCTCACTTATCGACGGCTAGATTTCGAAGAGTTCTGTGCTGCGGCAATAAGCCCTTATCAGCTTGAGGCTTTGGAAAGGTGGGAAGAGATGGCGAACACAGCTTTCGAGCACTTCGAACGAGAGGGGAATCAAGTTATATCGGTTGAAGAACTGACACAGGTACTTCAAATAATTTCTCATTTTACTAATAAATGCACATTTAACTTATCGTTCAGTTAAACTGGCCCCCATACCCCCTATAAATATCGTGTTCTTCACTTTGCTCCCCTGAATTATCTAAACCTGTAGATTTATATTTATATATTACTCTCTTAAACTGCATTGTTTCTTCGCTTTGCGTACTTCAATTTGAAAACCGTGCTACACTTTTTCTGCCGGGAAGTGATTTAGTGCTTTTTGTAGGAACTGAATCTTGCTCCATCGGCTCATTCGATCGTAGAAGAGTGGATCAGAAAAACAGATGGCAAGCTAAACTTGCTTGGCTTTACAAAATTTATACATGGCGTCACGATGCGTTACTCAAACACGAGAAAAAACTGAAGTGTCATCTGTTGCTGCGACTGTTCGTTACAGTTGTAAACCAGTGCTTGCAAAATTTTTCGTCGGTCTCTTCTTTCGCGACATCTCGTTGTTTTTTCTGTGTTGAAGTTTTCATGAAAGCTTTTGAAGCTTTATGTATAAAAATACCTGTAAATATACGATTTCAACATAGTGGAGATGAAGATTTGTTGGGCAATATAATGTTTTGTGTTCTTTAACCTCTTTCTTTTCGCTGCGATGTTGTGTTTCATATCCTGGTTTTTCTAGTAGCAAAAGTATATGTATGCTTGACACCCTGAGAAGGGATTAAGGTACAAAAGTAAATACAATTTGCGTTAAGCGTTAAGTGTTAGGGTTTGAAGTGCCAAATGTGCTTATCTTATGTAATCAGTATGATGTAATTACACTTTTGGTCCTCAAACTTTTATTTGATGTAATTTCTAGTTCGAACTTTCTGAAATGTTGCAATCAAGTTCCACGACTTAATGCAAGTGGCTAAATATTGACAAATTGTAAATGTTGAAGGGATATAGTACCTTAATTATTATCGCATCAGCAATCACAATACTTTCACATCTTTTCTCCATTAAGGGGCCGTTTGGTTGGATGTAGTTGTAGAAACAGTGTAGTTGGAAATACATACAGTTGCAAATGCTGTAGTTGTAACTACACCTAGTCTGTTTGGTTTTACGCAGTTACAACTGCTGCAGTTACATTTTTTCTGTTTGGTAATATGAAGCTGAGAGTTGTATTTGTGAATTTTGTCACCTCTTCATATAGAGTGGTGAGATTATATTCAATAAACATAAAATAATTGTATAAATTTATTAATCATTTAAATTTATTATTTATAAATAAATAAATATATATATATATATATATATATATATATATATATATATATATATATATATATATATATATATATATATAGAATTGAGCTCCTATGCTTTTAAAAGTACCAAGTCATTGGTCTTGTAAGTTTTTAGCCCTTGAATTTATAGATGTGAGGTTAGGATGTTGTGGGCCCCCTTGGGTTAAGTTGGGTGGTTGGTTGAATAGTATAATCTAACGGGTGAAAATAATCAAAGATGTAGATCTAACGGTAAAAAAATCACACCAAATGCTTACGTTTTTACAAGCACTATACGATTTATATATATATATATATATATATATATATATATATATATATATATATATATATATATATATATATCTAAGACGAGCCTTTCTTTTCCATGTTTGCTTTCGATGATACGGCTTAGAATCGTCGATCGGCTCGTTAAACTTGATCTATAATATTTGAAGTACCTAGAAAATAAATTTTATAATTTTTCGATATCATTTGCATAGTGATCGAAAGGGACAAAAATCAATAATTTTAACGGTCGTAGTGAGCCGTTTGCAAGTTTAACGGTGTAGAAATATCTAAATTACGTGAAATTTTGATAGAAAATTCTTTATACTATATAAAACAAGATAAATATCTTTGATCTAAATTTTTAATGCCATATTATCGCGTTTTATAAGATTTTTATTTTCAGTAGTTGTTTTTTAGCCCCTTTGTTGACTAGGCAAATGATATCGAAAAATCGCAAAATTTATTTTCTAGGAACTTCAAATACTTTAGATCAAATCGACGATTCGAAATCCGCAATATCGAAAACACGGATGGCTCGTGCTTCCAAAAGCATAGTAGCCTTACTATATATATATATATATATATATATATATATATATAGTGTGAGGCTACTATGCTATCAAGACGAGCCTTCGTGTCTTCCACGTCGTTGATTCGGCTTTCGAATCGTCGATCGGCTCCGTTAAACTTGATCTAGTGTATTTGAAGTATCTAGAAAATAAATTTTATGATTTTTCGATATCATTTGCCTAGTGATCGAAGGAGCACAAAATCAAATAATTTTAATGGCCATAGTGAGCCGTTTGAAAGTTTAACAGTGTAGAGATATCCAAATTACGTGAAATTTTGATAGAAAATTCTTTATACTATATAAAACAAGAACAATATCTTTGATCTAAATTTTTAATGCCATATTATCGCGTTTTGTAAGATTTTTATTTTCAGTTGATTTTTAGCCCCTTCGTTTACTAGGCAAATAATATCGAAAAATCGCAAAATTTATTTTCTAGGTACTTCAAATACTCTAGATCGCGATCGATCGACGATTCGAAAGCCAAAACATCGAAAACGAGGTGGAAGCACGGAGCCTCCGTGCTTGAGCATAGTAGCCTTACTCATATATATATATATATATATATATATATATATATATATATATATATATATATATATATATATATATATATATATATATATATATATATATATATATATATAATATTTTTATATTTTTCAATAATTCTTCAACTTATTAATTGACACATTTAAAATTTTTAATTTATTTAATTTTAATATGTAAATCAAAATTTAAAAATTTAAACAATTCTCCCATTTTTTTTTTATCACATTCTATAAAAATTTAGAAAAAAAAACTATATTTATATTTTAAATAAAATAAATTTAAAAAAATTAATTTTTTGCACAAAGCTTGTAATGTCTAAAATTTTTTATTTGTATGAGTTTATTTACAAGTATTTTTATTTACCTATATACATATATTATTTATTTATTGATTTATTATTGTTAATTTGTGGGTGATTATATCCCTCACCAACTGCTGCAGTTGGAACTACAACCAATTTGGATGTAGTTCCAACTGCAGCATTTGGACCTTCTTATGCAGTTGGAACTGCAACAGTTGAGCTCAACTACACTAAACCAAACAAAGAAATTGAGGCTACACTAGGGATGTCAACGGGTCGGATTCGGGTCGGATTTTTAACAACCCGAACCCGAACCCGACTACCGAATCCGAATCCGAACTCGAGCAAAAATCCGAACCCCGAACCCGAACCCGAACCGGACCAAAAACCCGAACCCGACCAAAAATCCGAAACCCGAACCCAATAACAAACCCGAAAACTCGAACTCGAAAATAATATTTACCAATTATATTAATATATATATGTATTTTGGTTTAGATTATAAAAGTTTAAGTATTTTTTTCGTCTTTAGATTCAGATCTAAAGTTTGAATTTTTATATATTATATCATATTTTTATTCGTGTTCGGGTTTGGATTCGGGTTCGGGTTGGGGTCGTCAATAGGCTACACGCATTTGCAAATCGCAAATGCGTGCAACCAAACAGCCCCTAATAATTTGTTAGTATTTTGTCAACTAAATTGGATTGCGAGACTTATGTAATAATTTAGAAAGTGTAAGTTAGAAAGCTTTCCCCAGGTCTCAGTGCGGCTAACATGTACATTTGGGTTCCGTAGAGTTTTTTTTTTTGAGAATAGGTAGCACGCTACCTGTTTCATTCATTGAAAATATGAATTTGGCAACGGAGGTGAGGCAACAAGGCCTTGAGGAAGTATAACGACAATAGGACCAAAAAAAAAGAAAAAAAAAAGAAATAGAATAAAAGAAAAAAAGGAAAAAAAAAGGGACTCTCCTTTCTTCGTTATCAGAATCTTTCTTCTTTTATAAAGAAAGCATTTTGAATTGTGACGGACTGAAGTTTGAGAACCAAAGTGTCACGCTCTTCATAATTTGAGGGCCAACAGTGTAATTTAGCCAGCATTTTATAACTTTCACATAATAAATTTAAGAAGAGGTTGGTTTATGTAGCCATAAACAATCTCCATTAATTGTTCCCTAGTCTGTGAATGACAAGTAGGGCCACAACTCACAATAACAGCAAAAGCAAAAGCAAAAGCAGCATTTTTGCTCAATGATTAAGTAGGTCTCAATTTGCACCACTAGTCTCCAAACTTCAACTTTCATTCTGGTTCTAGAACTACCCCCTAATAAAATTACAAAAGCGCTTTATTTTGGTGTATATAGATTATACACTAGAATACTATTGGGAGCACGGAGGTTTCTGTGCTACTCAGTTATTTTCGATAATGAGACATTCAATGATCGGCTATATTAAACATTATCTATATTATTGAAAGTACGTTTATGAATCAAATTTTATATTATCTCAACATCATTTGACTAGTGATTAAAATGCATCAAAATTGACAATTTGAATATTTGATACGATGCATTTGCAAGTTTAATAATATAGAATCCAAATTCTTTTCACTATTTAAGCATGATCAATACCTTCGATTTAAAATTAGAAAATTAATAACCGGTACTTCCGACTTTTTGGCCCTTAAATCGGCCCCTTTGATCATTTCTAACCGTTAGATTAATACTATTACTCCATGGGGACCACTCAACCCTAGGGGAGACCACAATCATCCCAACGTAATAATTCTTGATCCAAGAGTTAAAAGGTCGGAAATATCAAATTCTTTATGCTTCCGATAGTATAGTAACTCTATACTAAAAATTGGACCTCTAAATTGAAAATTTAAGATTGATGATAAATTTAAACAAATTATGGTGTACAAACAAACATATGACCTAGGTGCCAGCAATAATTTTTATAAGATAAAAATCAAACTAAACACAGTTGAAATTTAAGGAACTAAATTTAAATCTCATTAAAAATTTTCTGAACATCAAAATCAAAAGCTTGAGGGCGAAAATTAAACTTGACTCTAAAAGCTCAAGGACTAGCGACGCAATTTACCCCAACTTTAGGTGAGCTTAGATTATGGGTTATTTACATACAGGTCCCTGCAAACATAGTCAATTGCGAAAATATTCCTGCAAAAGCGAAACTATGTGAGATGTCCCTACAAAAGTCCAAAATTATATAGATATGTCCTGTGCCTTTTGCGGGGACATATCTCGCATAATTATTTTTCGGATATGTCCCCGCAAAAGGCACGGCGGGACATATCTCGCATAATTTTGGGCTTTTGCGGGGACATCTCACCTAGTTTCGCTTTTTGCGGATATTTCCGCAATTGACTATGTTTGCGGACTTGTATGCATTTGACCCTTAGATTATTTATGGTCACCTTCAAATTTCACCTATTTTTATAGAGTTAATTATTAATTTTAATAAAAAATTTTAACTGAACTTATTGAAATAACTCAAATAGAAAAATTGAAAGTTGAGAAAATATTTTTTGAGTGTTCTCCAAAAGATCCCCAACATACTTTATTAATGTACCAGCAATATATATACAACACTTCGAATGTGCGCATAAATCAATCTAAATCTTTATTGTTATACATATATACACCAGCATGTCATCAGCATGTTAGGCAATTCTCTGAGGTTAGTTGCAGTATCACTCAGGCCTAATTTCAGTGGTGGCCTGCTTCAGACACAAAACAATGTCCAAAATGCTATGGAGCCTCTCTTAATTCCTCTGTACTGGCAAAAAATGCTTTGGGGAGATCATCATTGCTTTAGTGAGGCAGCGGAGGCGGGCGAGGGTGTGTGTGCGCGCGTGCGCGGGGGCATGGATAGGGACGTGGGCGAGGGCGAGGGCGAGGTGGCATAGCGGAGCGCGAGGAGGCGTGGCCGAGAATGAGAAAGGAGGATGATTTCAGAGATATTTTGGGTATAAAAAATAGAATATAAATAGAATCTTAACGAAACACTGACGGCGGGAGTCAAAGTGAATATTTTTTATTTTTTAAAAGAATAAATTGTAGATTTTTGAATAATAAAAAATAAAAAAATAAAAAAGACGGTATTGACAAATTTTTTTTTATTTATAATTTAGTCAAAAAAAAAAAACAAAAAAAAAAAACAACTGTGATGCAGTGTGTTGATGTTATTTTATCACCACATTATTACATACAAAAAGTAGGCCTTGGGCAAATAATATATGTAACCTCCCCAGTGTGGGGTTCCAGTACTTCCCATGTGTGGTGGGGTGTGGACTAATATTTTTTCCCTGAACAGGGAATCTACTGCATCCAATCAAAAAACTGTGGCAAGAGTGTGTGGAAGGTGGTAGAAACCATGTCCTATTCCTAGGGCTAGAAAAGGATGGCCAAATTGCCCTGCTTCATGGAATGTGTGGAGAACCTTTTGTCCTTTTTTTTTTTTTTTTTTTTTAATTTAAATTTTTGTTTTTAATTTGGGTAGTTGCAGCCTGTCATTTTAAACTACTCTGGGCCACCAAAAAGGACAGATTGCCTGCTTCTTGGTGTACTATTTGTCCTGGTGGAACACATTAACAGATAAAACCCCCCCCCCCCCCCCCCCTTTTTTTATTTTATTTGGGTAAAAAAGGATAGTATTTATCTGAGAGCTGAATCATTTTAATTTTATTATTATATCTAATTTTTTAAATTATAGCTAATTTAAATTAAATTATTTTAAATTTTGAAGTCAAATTACCAATGACCCGCTGACATCAAACAAATTGAAGGGTTATATAATAAAATCAAAATATAAAAAGGTTAGGTGGTTAAACTAAAATAGTTCATAGTTCAAATAAATTCTATACTCGTTTATTTTAATAATTTTTTTTATCTTTATTATTGTTGTTGTTAAGGGAAGTATCGGTGTTGGCAAGTAGAGTAGCATTTTTCCATCATTAAGTTGGGCCCAATAAAATTCAAAACTTTGCGAGCATTTTGTCTCTGAATTTTAAGAATATTTTTTTTTGTTCCGTTTCCTATCAGTTTAAGATTTTAAAATAGTTGGTTGATGTGCAGAGATCCTGAAAAATAGTATTCAAGCAGATCACTTGTTTCATTCTCCCAAATTATTTTGAAAATAGTTGCTTTGTTCCCATGATCTTGACAATTATTATATATGGTAAATAAAAAAAAAAGAAGAAAATCATATAGGAGATCTTTCAATTGAGTCCCTAGGCTTCTTATTGTTGCAATTTAGTACTTCACCTTTTAAGTAATTTTCAATTGAGTCCCTAGTCCACTAATTGTTGCAATATGTCCTTAAACTTTTTTTTTTTTTTTTTTTTTTTTTTTTTTGAGAGACAGTGGCGTCTCTGTTTCATTTATTTTATTTAGAAATAAACTTTAGAAATGTGAATCAACTAGGATTCGAACCAGGATCTCGGATACCAATCGTCAAATCATTTGTCGCTTCTGCAGAGACGGTCGGTAATATGTCCTTAACCTCTCTGAGTTATTTTAGTTGGATCTTTTCCATTGTGCATGGTTTCCATTAAGTTAGATGGGACTTGTCATCTCAACAACAATGTAGCATAGATAAGGTTTTGAGCACTAATTTTTTCACAAATAAAATAATGAATTTTTTTTTTTTTTTTTTTTGTTGATTTAAAACACAATCATCATGTCTGGGTAATAACTTTTTGCAATAATTTCATATAATAACTTCCCATCAGGGGGTGTCTCCCAAAAATTATAACTATATACAATTTATATTATCATATTTGAGGAATAAGTTTGCGATGGCAAAAGAATTATTTCACGTGTTTATTGTTAAGATTTATGGACTAATTTACCCTTAGTTATACCTAATTATAAATAATTATGTAGTTTCATACTATCATGTAGGGGTAATAAATTTATTTTTCATCGAAAAATAACTCAATTTTTGTATATGATTCAATTTATATACTAATTAATGTATATTTTGTGTACCTATGTTTTCTCTTTTAATCAATATCATATAGGTCTCATGTTAATCATAATAAACAATTAACTGAAGATAAAAGCATATTATTATTTTTTTTCTTAGCCTTTTTACTTCTTTGTCTAAATTATATGATTTTTTATTTACTAAGTGTAGTTATTGGCAACTAATAGTTTTAATTTGGTATACATTTAATTGTATTTATAATGTTTTCGAACAAATAATGTTTAAATTAATTAAACAGGTATAGAAAATAGATGATGGGCAAAATTTATTATTATTATTTTTTGGTTTTTTATTGATTTGTTATCAATTTGGGTATTTATGATAGTTTTTTTATAAAAAAAATTAGAGGGGTATTTCTTATATTGACTCTTTCAGAAGGGCATCTATATAATTCAAGGTTAGAAGAAGGGTTCTATATTGAAATTAATCCAAATTTTCACTATGATGATCATTGAATTTGAGTTGAGGTGCATAAAGTGTATATATCCAAAAGAAAAAGTTAAGAGATAAGAAATTATTTTCTAGACCTAATTTGATAAAATCTGAAAGAATAACATATCAACAAAATAAAAGAATTACCGACCGTCCCTTAAACAAGTGGCAAAGGGTTTAGTGGTTGGTATCCGAGGTCCTAAGTTCGAATCCTAGTTGATTCATATTTTCAGCAAAGTTTATTTCTAAAAATGAAATAAATGAAGCACGAAGCGGATAGCGTGCAAGACCTGACAAACAGGCGGGTTGGGTAATCCGTGGGCGGGTTATTGTAACCGCGGGTTACTTGGGCATGGGTAAAATTTACCCGCAAATTTTTGGGTAGTCAATATCTTTATCCATACCCGCCCGTGGGTGGGCGGGTGGGTATGCGGGTTACCCGTAATTTTTTTTTTTTGCCCTTATATGTTTAAATGCAAAATATATACATATAAGTTTTAAAAGCGTAATACAACTCATTACTTAAAATATTATAACATACAATAAAAATATTTAAAGTCTTAAATCAAAAATATTTCATAATATGAAAGACGTGCAATGAAAAATTAGAATTATAATTTGTAGTATAGATAAATAAGAAATATATATTAATTGAAAAAGTATATTTTGTAATTAAATAGCTTATCCAAAATGCCCACTACTTAATGGGTACTCACCTGTTTTATCCGTATTTTTTTGGGTTGAAAATGTTGGTACTCATACCCGCAAATTTATGGATAACCTGCAGGTACCCGCGGGTTTGCGTCAAGATTGCCAGGTCTAAGCGTGCTACCTATTTCTCTCTCAAAAAAATAAAAAAACAAAAAAAAAAGAATTTTCACACTTATAATAGTAATCCTTGAAACAGTATTTGGTTGTTTCTCTAGGTAGGAGATATTTTTGTAGTTGGAAATTCCTAACCTCTTGTTTGTGTATTTGAAAAGAAAAGGAGATTGAGACACGAACTTCTTTTTGTTAGTCTTCTAGAATCGGAACAATTATTAGTAGGTACAAATGACGTATACAATGACGCATATAATTCAAAAAAAAGGAAAAATTCTAGAATGCAACGGATATATTGGTGACAGTGGCGTAACAAACCAATCAAATATCTTCTTTTAGGGATATATGTCTCATCATGATTGTAAAAAAATATTTTTATTATACTTTTGTTTGAAAAGAAGGAATGTGATTGGCTTGTTATTGATGATGTGGTGTAGGTGGGATAGTGTAGAATTCCTCCAAAAAAAAGATCCTTTTTATAAGTTCGTTATCATGGATAGCTACTCAAAGGATCGGATTAATGATATATACAATGCTTGAATCGCTGATGTAGACACTGTGATGCTCTGCTTTCCACAAGATTGGCTATGACTAACGAGATGAGTCTTGTTGAATATAAAATTGTATAAACATCGTTCTCTAACAGCTTAAGTTTTTAGAGTACAAAAGTTGTTTCACATGGTATCAGAGCAGGAGGTCCTGAGTTCGAGTCACGCCGGGCTCCTAGCATATTAATTTCCTCCCATTTAATTCAAGTTCACGTCATGGGCCGACCAAGAAGTCTCGAGCCCAGACGTGAAGGGGAGTGTTAAATATAAAAATGTTTAAACACCGTTTTTTAATAGCTTAATTTTTTAGAATACAACGATTGTTTTACATGGTATCTCTAACAGCTTAAATTTTTAGATTACAACGGTTGTTTCACGTAGTATCAGAGCAGGATGTCCTGAGTTCGAGTCACGCCAGACTCCTAGCATTATTAATTTCCTCCCATTTAATTCAAGTCCACATCATGGGCCTTGCAAAAAGTCTCGAGCTAAGACGTGAGGGAGAGTGCTGAATATAAAATTGTATAAACACCGTTCTCTAACGGCTTAAGTTTTTAGAGTACAACGATTGTTTCACAAATCTCAGATTGTCTGATACTTATGAATTTCTTAGCTTGATTATAATATGTTGGACAGTGGCTAGATTTAAGAGGTTAAGAGGGTTATACGTATTAGGATTATTGGATTAGATAGTTCTAGAAACTTGTCTAGTTAGGTGATCGATGGGTTAAAAAAAAAAGGGTTTTATCTATTAATGGGTTCCTCCAGCAATACGAGTTTCATTTTTACAGAAGTTTTGAATTAAGCAAATATGGACTACCTGGGGTCTCACAGCAATTGGGACATTTGTTGAGTACATATTCTTCTTCCAACCTTTAATTACATGAAAATCGCTCTAAAAATATAAAAGCACCACTCTAATTTAGAAGAACTATCGTAAATGTCTATATTGACAACGATCGATCTACTTGAAAATTAAATATAATTTTTATATATTGTTCATTATGTATTAACTATACCCTTTTAATGAACTTCATAATCTTTTGCTTGAAAACATTATAAATACAATTAAATGTACACTAAATTAAAACAAATTAGACTATACAAATAGTAAACAAAAAAAATCACACTAATTTAAGCAAACTAGAAAATGGATTCACAAAAAAAAAAAAATTCATTAGTTCTAATTAACTTTTAATGAAGAGACCAATATGAAATCCATTTAATAATGCATTGGAAAAATAAGAAACTTAAAGTAGACAAAAAGGCATTCATAAACTAAGAGTGAGGCTACTATATTGCTTCCGGAAGCACGGTTCCGTGCTTTCAGGTCGTTTTTAAGTTGCGACTTCCGAATCGTCGATTGGTTCCGTTAAATTTGATCTAGAGTATTTAAAGTACCTAGAAAATAAATTTTGTAATTTTTCGATATCATTTGCCTAGTGAACGAAGGGGCTCAAAATCAACGGCTAAAAATAAAAATCTTACAAAATATGATAACATGACATTAAAATTTTAGATCAAGGATGTTGATTTTCTTTTATATAGTATAAAGAATTTTCTATCAAAATTTCACGTGATTTGAATATTTCTATACCGTTAAACTAATTACAAACGGCTCACCACGACTATTAAAATTATTGATTTTGAGCCCCTTCAATGACTAGGCAAAAATGATATCGAAAAATTGTAAAATTTATTTTCTAAGTATTTCAAATACTCTAGATCAAGTTTAACGGAGCCGATCGATGATTCGAAAGTCGAAACATCGAAAACGACCTAGAAGCATAGAAGGTTCTGTACTTCCAGAAGCGTAGTAACCTCACCATAAACTAATCCATAAACAAAAATTGAGTTATTTTTATATGAGAAATAAATTTCTTAGCCCCCCACATAATACCACACAATTATTCATAATTAGATACACCTAGGGGCAAATTAGTGTAAAACTCTTAATCAATATGATGGAGGACATTTTTGATATAATTCATTAATTTATAGTGACAAAAATGATGTTGAAAATTAATATTTTGAAGGGGTAACAATGGACACATTTGAAATTGGCCCTTTTAAACTGTTAGTCTTCAAAAGCTTAAGATACTAGACGATAGTAATTTTAATATTACAATTAACATTCCTATTGACGTCTCAACTCAAAATATTTTGATAGGTTCAAAATATGGACTTGAATTAAATGATAGAAAATTAATCATATTGGGAGTCTGGCGGGATTTGAAGTACTCAAGACCTTCTGTTATGATATTAGGTTAAATTTTGTAAAATAACCATTGTTTTTCAAAAATGCTAACAATTTTTTTTAAATTTTTATATTCAACTTTAAAGGCTAGCCTGTTTATTTATTTATTTGATGAATGCCATAAAAAAATGTCCATATTGCATTGTGGCTACAAGTGGATATGAAAACTACTAAAGTTAACTAGCATAATGGATCAATTCCTAAAATAGCTTTTCTTGGTTTGCTTTCTCATACATCATAATCACTAGTTATGGGTTAGGGCAAGAGCAAGGCGCGCAAGAGGTTCCGACTATGTCAATGAGTTGAAATATTCAAAATTTAGTGAGAATATAAAAAGAAACAACATAGTTTTTCACGAAACTAATTAAGAACCACTTTGGCACTGCGATGTCACAGAAGTATCTATTTTCATATTTTAGAAGGTCTGAGAAATTTTAAGGCGCTTCGAAGCTCCTTTGCTTTTGAATTTTTTGAGTTCTTGAAAAATAATATATAGACATGTTCAGATGCCGTAGTTCCAAACTAGTTATACCTAACTAGAAGAGATGGCTTTGGATGATAAGATATGGAGAGAGAGAGAGAGAGAGAGAGAGAGAGAGAGAGAGAGAGAGAGAGAGAGAGAGAGAGAGAGAGTGTGTTCAATTTTGGTGTCAATTTCTATTTATGATTTCCCTTCCACCTGAAACCAAAAAAAAAAACCAAATAATTGAATAGCATAGTGTTTTGGTTTGTATATTAATTTGTTATCTTGGATTGTTGTTTTCTTTTTTATTTATTTATTTTTTGAGAAAAAGGTAGCACGCTACTCACTTCATTCATTCAGAGGATGAATTAAACTACATAGGTGAGGCAGCAAGGGTGATGAAAAAAAAAAAGAAGTACTGGTGAGACGCTCTTCCACAGAAATATAAGCTGTTTGACTTTGTGTAAATCACCTAAGGGGTCCACCTGTGCCTTTCTAAAAATCACTCCGTTCCTGCTCTCCCATATAACCCACCAGCAGGCTATTAATTCAATAAGACCGTTGCTAGCGGGTAGTGGCCTTGCCATCCTTTCCACCTATCCCATACTAGTAGGACGTCGTCACTCAAGTCCTCGGATTCAACGTCCGCCAGTGACTTCACCAGAAGATATCAAAAAAATACACACCGAGAGAAAAGATGATCCACAGTTTCTACTCCAGACCCACACAACACGCAAGTCATGTTGCCAGCCCATCCTCTTTTTAGCAGGTTATCCGCAGTAAGGTGTCTTTTCCTGAGGACGAGTCAGCAGAACACTTTTATCTTAGATTAATTGTTAGAGTTGTTTAGTTGTTAATTTTTTTTTACCCTAAATTTTGTGCCTTTTCGACAAGTTTGCATATATCATACGATAAATTTTAAGTCCGTATTTTTAGCAATTTTTAATAAAATCCGCTCTATTGAAGTCCCTATGGATATCCTCCCCTGACCCTTTTACTATAATCTCACCTCTATATACACCCTAACTTTAGTTAGGTTTTTGTTAATTTGCTGCCTTGATGAATATTTCACTATGGTCTACATATAAAGAATTTAAGTCAATTAATTAATCTTCTTTTCTCGTAGCATATATTGAAGATAAAATCTCACTATAATGATGCTATATATCTGCAATAGTTTACGTGTATGTAAAAAAAATAGACGATGTATATATTCAAGAGTCATCTCGGTTTGTTATTTGAGTCTTTGTAGATCGAATGAGAGATTCACAATACGGTCTCGTGACCATGATGATTTTATCGATCTATTAAAGCATTCGATCATTTAACTCGTGGAATATTTATAACGAATAATATTAAAAAAAAAAAGAGGCTATGTATGGACAAATTAAGCTGAAATTGCTATTAGCTATCTATCTATAGAATAAATAAACTTGTTTGCTTTAGTAAACTGTTCTATAATAAGGAAATAGATAGGGGAGATATTAATTGATTGGAGACCACGTCTCCACTTTAGATAGAGAGAGCTACTGCATTAAAATAGTGGTGGTAATAATGATACAAAGCCATAGGATAGTAACTAAAGCTATATACCCTTGTCCCTTGGTTGTAGGGAAGATGCAAAAATTAAAGCAGCTTTAATGACAATTTAGTTGAATGATACATAAATATATAGAATCGTTTGGTTCGGATACGTATATGTGACACCCCAATAGTCCCACATCGGATGGAAATGGAGTTGTCATTGGATTTATAAGAGACTTCGACACTAGTAATAATAATTAGGCTTAAGCATTTTGGGCCGGTGTTTGGACCCAACAAGTTATTGTTGCTAGTGGGCTGGATCATTACAGTATAAGCAAGAACGATAGCCCCCCAAGTATGGATGAAAATTAGGTTATTTCCGAGGATTATTAGTTTGTGGGGATAACCGAGAACTACTATTTTCGAATAAAAAATTAACGTTTGGATATAAAGGGGGAATAATTCCTAACCTTAAGAGTTTTAAAGCAAAACCTTTGGCTATTTCATCATATACCCAAGTAACTCTATTGTAATTTAGAGTTGATATCAACACTTTTTCTATAGAGCAAACATTTTAATTATATCGATTTTCGTTCCAGCAGAGCATTAAATGGGAGTTATTATTCACCATTTTTTCAAAAGTTTAAAAACTTTTTTTTTTCAATAATCGACAAATTTTAAATATAAAAATGGTCTGTACTAAAAAGTAAAAACATAATTAAGCTGCTAAAAAATAATATTTTGATATTTTATATTTATCATACTCGTCTTGAATTGAGATTTTCAATGCCCAAAGATGGTTGAATTGAATGAAATAGTAGGAAATTCAAGATTTTCTGCTCTGATATCAAAAGAAATTAACAATCAATGACTCCTAAATATTTTGTGTTGTGATATTTTATATTCAATATTTATCTTGCTTTGAGATTTATATATATAATTTATTTATACTTGGTTCTACTATATCATCATCAAGATAGCCGACCTTCTCATCAAATTTTTTTCTTAATTTCTTAATAGGTATTTTTTGTTTTTTGTTTTTTTAGAATTTTTTAAGTGGTGCCACTGTGATCCTGTGGATCCATAAACAATTTTTGAGGGTTGGTTTAATTTGTATGAAAAAAAAAAAAAGAAAGAAAGAAAAGTAAAATCGATCACAATTGCACAATCACAAAAGCAAGTATAAGAAATAAGAGAAAGAATGAGCGATTATAAATACAGCGATTTACGTGGTTCGGTTAAAGTGTCTAAATTCATACTGATCCTTCTTTTGAGGCACCAGATTTGACTATCCTATGATCGTTTCACGGGTAAGGATGAGCCTTTACACTTCCTTCTTTTCGCAGATTCAAAAAATAATCTTTTATACAAAACGATTTATTCCCTCAAGCTCAAATCTCTCTCTCTATAATTACACACTAGAGCTCTTTAAATCGCTCAAGAATATTAGAAATACTACACTAGAACACTGCCAAAATTTTGAAAGGTATATATATAAATATATTAGATATTATTCCTTTATTTAACTATTGATAGTTGATGTAAGCACTTTGTCCATATCATTAATTACAAGTGGTGTTGGATACTTAAATTTCTTTCTTTTTCATTTTATTTTCTTCTTAATTTTCTTGCATTTGAACTTCACAAAGTCATCAAAGAATTCTATGAATTCATCTAATTAATGATGCCGCGAGATTCTTGTATAGGCGTCGATTTTGACTCCCGCGTATTTAGTGACAATCTAGGAATCTTCCTCGCGAAATCAGAATTAGAATTTTTTTTTTGTTTTCTAACTAACACTAATAATACGTGCAAAACATGAAATCATATTGGAACTTGATTTTATTAGAAACGTCACATGTATATATATATACTTGCTTAGTCTTATCATTTGACATTTTCAAGTTCATCTTCTAAATCTTTTTTAAGCTGTAGTGCAGTTAGAAATATGTTTCAAATTCTTTTCGATTTAAAGCACTAATAAAGAACATTCAAACATTCATAGAGCAAGAATTTAAAGCAAAAAAAGTTTTTGATCTAATTTCATCATTACAATTACTTTTTTGAGGTGGTAGGTTTTATACATTCATATGTAACAATGGACCATATAACAACATCAAGATACTGAATAGAAAGTTTGCATAAGAGTTTTCCAATAGATGCAGTTATTTTTTTTTTTTTGTGAGATAAATAGCACGCTACCGGCCCGTTTCGTTTAATTTTTTAAGAAATGAACTTAGCTAGAAATGTGAATCAATCGAGATTCGAATCGGTCTCGTACCAACCACTGTTCTTGCTTGCCACTGCTGCAAGGGTCGGTCCAATAGATGCAGTTATTACCATCAAAGATTGGAGGATCTGTCATTAATTACTTGGCTGTCATAAAATGTTGCCATCTCGCTTAGACAATTAGTCTATGTTTTGTGAGATCATACTTTGATACTATTTGTGTAATATTGATTACAACAGAATTAGATTATAGGGACATATTTTTAGAATATTTTTGTATAAGTGTTTTATTTATGTCAAAATTTTTTTTAAATAATTTATTAAGGCTTAAATATAAAGCCTAATTCAACAAAAAAATAGAAAGTTTTTCTACTCAATCAATCTCGCCCTGCCCACTCGGCCCAATTACAAATAGAAAAGAAAGAAAAAAAAGAAAAGCTGATCATCATCCCTTAATTTCTCCCCTTTCGCCACCGCAGCCGATGAGATAGGGTTTTGGCGGTTGGAGTTTAGCCAGGAGGATCTCGCAGGGATTGTAGAGGGCTACGATTACCACGTGTCCCTCTACCACAGGTCGCTAGAGGAGTGGATGCCAAACATTGCGGCGGCACCACATATAGTGACCCCACATATAGCAGTATTTTTGTAAAGTGTCGGTAATTTAATCAGCATCATTTTTTTTTTATATGTATAGATATTTTTATGTTGGTGCTAACTGGCTACTATTTTACAAGCTAGAGTTAACAGAAAGCTAGAGAACTACTTCACTTGAAATGTATAAACATTACTCACTAGTCTTTGTTGACTTAAAGGAGTCAGTATCTTGCCCTGTAGTCGGAAGCCGGATTGGGCCGAGTCATGTTCGAAACGGCGGGGGGTCGGATTAAATCGAGTTTTATTTGAAGTAACATGAGGCTAGTTAAATCGAGTCATAATCGAGACTCATAAGCAACGAGTCTGTACCTTTAAGTATATTGATCATGTATTTTTAATAGTTCAAATTTTTGGAATTGATATTAGCGGTCAATGATCCGACAGCGTTGATTGTGATTTGAGCCACCATGCATGGTCACTGCCTCGAGAGCAGAAGGCTAGCTACTTGTCAGCATATTTTTTCTCTTATTGCTTTAGACGCGGCCCGACGAGATTGGAACATGTGTGAAGTCCATTGCAGTAGGTACACATGTTCCCAAAATATCTTTTGGCCCCGTAGCAGTACTGTAGTAGTGGGTGAATACCATTTTGTTTGATAATAAGTTATTTTTGCTTAATCCTTATACATGTCAAATTTTGTTCGATAATAAGTTAGAGTTAGACTAATTTTGTGTTCGGATTATACTTCGAGTTATTTTCAGAATAAGAAAATTAATAATTGCATAATTACATTAGAATAGCTAGAAGCCAAGAATAGTGATTATAATGATTTTAAAAATATAATTAAAAATAGTGATTAAAATGATTTTAGAAAATTAATTTTACAGATTTTTCGATATCATTTACCTAGTGATCGAAGGATTCAAAATTAATAATTTTTAATGGTCGATGTGTGCTGTTTGCAAGTTTAACGCCAAGGTGACTACCCCTTATTCTTCTTCCAAACCTTTTGGGAGACCGTCAAGGAGGACATCTTCAATATCTTCCTTGACCTCCAAGAAGACAAACTTTTCTCTGGGCCGATCGACTACTCATATGTTTGTCTTATCCCTAAAAAGGAAGGCGCACGAAAGGTGAACGAATTCCGCCCAATAAGCCTTATTAATGGCGTTCAGAAAATCATCTCTAAGGTCCTCGCCAACCGACTCTCCAGTGCCCTACCGAACATCATCTCCTCTTCGCAATCTGCCTTCATAAAAAATCGACAGCTAGTAGACTCCTTTGTTACTGCTAGCGAACTAATCAACTAGTGCACTAAATCTGGCACGGAATGTGTAAGCATTAAAGTAGACTTCGAAAAAGCATTTGATAATGTCAAATGGACCTTCCTGCAAAGGATCTTGCAGTGGCTCGGCTTTAGTAACAAATGGTGGGCCTGGATCGAACAATGCATTTGTAACGCGAGGCCGCCATCCTTGTGAATGATAACCCAACAAAGTGGTTAAAAACAAAGAAAGGCCTTAGACAGGGCGATCTCCTATCCCCTTATCTCTTTATTCTCGTGACCGACTGTCTGGCCAGACTAACTGAAGCTGCTAGGGCTAACAACTTGTTGCAAGGAATTGGCCCAGGAGAAGTGTGTCGAACGACGCTCCTACAGTATGCGGACGATACAATCTTTTTTTGCGAGCTGTGAAAACGCTACATGTGAAACCTCCTTTTCGTTTGGAAAATTTTTGAGTGGGCCTCTGTGCTACGAATCAATAAGCATAAAACAGAACTGTTTTACCTAGGTGCCAACCCAACCAAGCACGACTGTCTAGCTAACATCCTAGGTTGTCATGTAGGCAACCTGCCTTTTCGTTATCTGGGGCTGCCTCTCCACAATAAGCCCCTACGAAAGGAAGACTGGACAGTACTCATCAATCGCGTAGGCTCTAGAATCGATGGATGGAAGGCTAAACTCCTTTCGCAAGGGGGTAGACTCATTCTTATCAACTCGGTACTAACTAACTTACCACTTTTCTACTTGTCAATTTTCAAGGTGCCTCGATGGGTGATATCCAGAATTGAAGCCCTACGTAGAGCCTTCTTCTGGAAAGGATGCTCCAATATCTCGGGAGGTGCATGCCTCGTTAACTGAAAAACGATTTGTAAAAGTAAGCCCGAAGGTGGCATAGGGGTAAAAGACGTGGACGCTATGAACACCGCTCTCTTAACCAAATGGTGGTGGCACTTTTTCACAGAACCACATGCCTTGGTGTACTCTAATTAGATATCTTTACTACAAGAGACGGAGGCCCTTGCACGAGGGTATTGCCTTTGTCCCATTTTCGCAGTGGTGGAAAGGGGTGATCCGGTGTCGCGATGTGTTTAAATGCGGCATTACCTACGAAATTGGGGATGGATGCAACGTCAGGTTCTGGACGGACATCTGGATAGGGGAAACACCACTGAGCACTATGTTCCTAACGATTTTCTCATCTATCAAGAACAAGGATGTTCGCGTTTCCCAATGCCAGACCCCCCATGGATGGAGATGGCGCTTCATGTAACATGTAGAGATTTCGTGGCTTCTGCCTCATCTGAAAATAGAAGACAGATGGGGCTACTAAAGGAATTGCTACTCATGTACAACCCTAGCAGTGGACCCGACGTACTCAAATGGAGATGGACCTCCCACCAAAAGTTCACTGTCAACTCACTCTATAAGTTTATCACTTACGCAGGACGATCCGACCAGATTAATCAACAAGTTTGGAAGCTGAAGATCCCGTTTAAGATCAAAATCTTTGTCTGGTTGCTACTCCGTAAGAGGTTGTACACGACCGATAGATTGATCAATCGCGGGATCCAAGCAGAACCTCATTGTGCCTTCTGTGCACTATCCTTGGAAAGCTGCGACGACCTCTTCAGCAACTCTGTTTTCGCCCGTTTTCTTCTTCTCCGGTTGGCTGAGATACCCAGCAATGCTTCGAGCGGGGACGTCCGAGATCTCTGGAACTTACTATCACATTCCTCTGACGCCGATACAAGAGTTAAAGGATTAACAAAACTAGCGGCTTCTTGGTGGGTTGTCTGGACCGAGCGAAACAGATTTGTCTTCTCTTTGATTCTTCCGGACGCCGCTAGAGCCTTTGACAGATCTCTAACTCTGTCTAACTCTTGGATCTCGCTCCTGTAACCCACCAAGCTTTTGTTTTCTTTCTTTCTTTTCTCTCTCCCCTTTACCTTGCACTGACTTCCCCACCATCTCTTTTGCTTTGTCGCTTTATTTTCTTTTTTTACCTTCTTCGATTTTTTGTGTCAAGAAAGTCTAAGCTGCTTCCACCTTGTATGCTTAGTTCATTTGTCTTATTAAATGAAGCAGGTAGCGTGCAACTTTTCTCTAGAAAAAAAAAATTGTATCTTAATCATTAATTTTGCGGTCCGAATGGCATTGAGGCCATCTAGCATTAATAGGTAAAAACAAAGTTGGGGCAAAATTATACAGAAACATATTTTTCTGTTTCTCCATGTGAACTGTGGAAAGTGTATCATAATCATTTATTATGATATATATATGCAACGTATTATTGCATATAAAAATAAATTAATAAATATTTTTTTTTCTTACTTTCTCATTGTATATAATACCATTTCACTGCAATTTCAAATGGCTCGTTAGGAAGGAAGTGAAATTACTATTTTATTTTTCCCTTTTTAATAGGTTATCTTGAAATTATCTGTTTAGATGAAAATTACTGTTCCCGTCACTATTTGAAAGAGTTAGAAAACTAAAGAGCTAGGCTATTATGCTTTTGAAAATACGGAGATCTCAGTACTTGTTATTATGCTTTCAAAAGTACGAAGGTCTTAATACTTGTAAATTATTTTCGATGATTGAACATTCGATTCGATGATAAGTTATATTATACATGATTTACAATATTAAAATTATCTAAAAGCCAAGTTTTATAAATTTTTGATTTCGTTTGCGTGAACGAGTAGTCTCAAAATGAATGTCTGAAAATAAAAATTTTATAAAAAAAATAATAAAAGACAAAATTAAAATAAAAAAATATTGATCTTGCTCTTGAAGATAAGTAGAATTTTTTATTAAAGTTTCACCTAATTTAAATTATTCTATACCGTTGAACTTATAAATATAATATATCGGGCGTTAAAATTATTATTTTTGAGACTCTTTGATCACTCGATAAATAATGTCGAAAAATTTTACTTTTAAATAATTTAGAAAACGTATCATGTATAACGAAACCGATTAAACGAATGTCCTATTATAAAAGATAACTTACAAATATAAAAATGTTCGAACATGCGAAAGTATAGATCATGTACTAAAGAAATAGGTTTACTTATTCCCTACTTATATCATATGCGAACACTATTAAAATTTGGTCCAAATTAAATATTTATAAATTTTGTTTTTAGGAAAAAAATAACATGTTACCTCGTCTTGTATATTTTTATTTAGAAATAAATTTAACAACAGATGTAAATCAACTTATGTTTCGAAAATCTTTATAAAAGTATTCTCTAATTTTAATTCTATGTCAAATCAATTAGATCCTTGGTACTGGGTTGTACTAAGCTTTATATTTTTATATTGGTTACAATAACTGTACATCTTTTTATATTTGAGATTTAATTAGCTACAATTTATTAGTCCAAAAATGAGATAACGTTTTCTCCTCCTCTCATTAACTCTTTACGGGTAGTAGTCAAATAAACGTGGCAAAAAAAAAAAATAAACGTGGCAAGTTGTCAAGTCCCATTTAATGTGGTCAGTGTCACAAGTTTTGGATTAATTACATACGTAAAGATGCTGCCCATATATGAATTTTATATTGTAATTAATTATTTCATTTATTTCTTACGTATAGTATAGACCCTCTACAATGCTAATAATTTTTTAAGGAATATATTTTTAAAAAAAATTTAAAACGTTAAAACAATATTTTTTATATTAATTTTTAAATAAAGTAAGGAAAAATGTCTAAATTTTTTTACAAAGTATATATATAAGCAATTGTCTTATTAAAAAATTATTTGTAATTAAGTTAAGGATAAAAATAATATTTTGACTCTCTTTTAATTTCGATAGAAATTTAATCCGTGTTTTATCCGAAATAACTTAACAAGTAATAACGGTAAAATTATTTTTGAATAACGGAGAAAATTAAATACGAGGAGTATATTAATTTAAAACAAAAGAAATAAATTAAATTGTATAAGATATTTCACATGGATATTTTGATGGGCATATAAATTTTGTAATATTTTTTATTATTAAAATAAAATAAATTTTATATAAACCCCACAATAACGTATAACGCTATACAATTCATTTTATTCTGGCATATATCCATTTACTAGAGTTCCAAAGTTATGTATTTTTAATTTTTGACATTTGAACATAACAACAAATGAGATTTAACGCATGTACATTCACTACTAATTATTTTGATCCTATAATGCTTGAATTTGAAATTAAATAAGATGAAACTTATGGCTTTATTGTGTTGAAACCTATAGGCTTGTGAAGCCTATAATAGTGGCCTTGTTAATTTATTCTTCATCACAACACGCAAAAAAAATAATTCGCATAGTATTTCTTGTATATCTACATTTCGAGAGAGGACAAATAAAGCATTTTTCTTGATAGAATTTTGGGTTCATCTGTTTGTGCGGAGTTGGTTAAGCGATGAGAATTGAACCGTTGTATTCTAGAAGGTGCGAGGGTCGAGTTATTGTATCTTGGAGAGGACAAAGTTACGAGTCATTGTATCTTGGAGAGGACAATTAAAGTTAATATTTAAGATAAGATATACTGATCTTATTCTAAATGGTGAAACCGATAGAATACCTGACTCTCTCTCTCTCTCTCTCTCTCTCTCTCTCTCTATATATATATATATATATAGTTCTTATCTTATCAATAACACGAAGCTCGGTCTTTCAAATTTTCATTTATTAGATCCACCCTTTTGATGATTTTCACCCGTTAGATTATACTATTCAACCAACCAACCACCCACTTAACCCTAGAGGCCCCACATCATCCTAATCGGACATTTCTCAATCTAATGGCTAAAAACTTGGTAGCGCCAATGACTTAGTGCTATTAATTGCATAGAAGCCTAATTATATATATATATATATATATATATATATATATATATATATATATATATATATATATATATATAGTAGAGGTAGAATACTTTTACAAGTATCGCAAAGTGGTCTTGTGTGTTTTTAGCCCTTGGATGGAGAAATGAGAAATGTGAGGTTGAGATGATGGTGGTAGGTGGTGGTAGGTGGAATAGTGTTTGATCCAAGAACGATTAGTAGTCAAAAAGTAGATCACGATGGTAAGCACAATAGCGCGGAGGTGATACTTGTAAAAAGTATCAGCTCAATATATATATATATATATATATATATATATATATATATATATATATATATATATATATATATATATATATATATATATATATATATATATATAGTGTTTATTACATTTAATTTACGAATCATAGATTAGCTACGGCCTCATAAATTTTAGTATAAAAATTCTAATTTGAAGCAATATTTTATTCGTCTATTGTGAAAATACACACACACAAAACCAAAAAAAAAAAAGAAAAAAAAGAAGAAGGGGAGAATTTAATTTATTATTATTATTTTTCCTTAATTCTCCCACTAAAATAGGAGAACATTAATATAATTAAGCTCGATCTCTTTCGCGAACTGTTTCAGATTCGCTTCTCGTGAAGAATTAAAAAAAGGAGAAATCGAAAGCTACAAAAACGCCGCGGCAAAATCATCGATCTACATCCATACTAACAATAAATTAAACCACAAAATCACCACCCATAATTTTCTAATTATTTTTTTCTTCATTAAATTCCAACAAGTATAATAATAATAATAATAATATTTGGAACTTTTCCAATTCATTAATACGTACGCACCTTATAAATTTCATTCGTCCTCGTTCCTTACCCCGCTGATCGATCCTTTGATCCCACCAAAACCAAAACTAAAACCACAAACCAAAAAAAAAAAAGAAAAAAAAAAGAATTCCTAATTAAATATATAGTAACTATCTAACAAACACTTACACATGCATACAATACAGAGAGAGGGAGACAGAGTGTATGCCGGGTTACTATACTATCGATAATACCAAGGACGTGATAGTATATTCGTGTATATATATATTATATATATGCATGGGCTTGATGTTCAGTACGACGACGCTCTGAAGCAACCTGAGAGGTGGAAATTGTGGTGGTGGTGGTGGTGGTGGAGGAAGGCGGTGGCGGCGGCGTTTGCGGCGATGGCGCAATCGCGGTGGATGAGGCTGTGGACGCGGCGGAAGCGGGCGACGGGGCAGGGGATGGCGATGGCGCCCTTCTGGTGGAAGCCGAACTCCTCCTCGGCCTCGCGGAGCAGCCCGGCGAAGAGCGGGTGGTTGAGGTGCGCCACCGGCACCACGAACCGCTGCGGCTCCTCCCCCTCCCCTCCCAGCACCCGTATCGCCACCCACCCCTTCGGCGGCACCGCCTCCGGCCGCCCCCTCCCCCCTCCCCCCAAGTGCTTCAGGTACTGCAAGTGCACCCCCATCTTAATCACACCCCCTTATATCAAGAACGAGGAAAAGGAATCACTCTGCGTCTTACAGTCGACGACAACGACGATCGAGAGAGGAGAGGAGGAAGAGGGTCAGGAACGCGGGGATGTTCGACATGGCGACGACGACGACGACGACGACGACGACGACGACGACAGTGTTGGCCGGAGAAGGAGAAGAGGGTTGTGGTGGTGTGTTAGAAGCATGTAGAGGGGGGGATACGATACATTTCGCGGAAAATATTGGAGGGGGGAGTTGAGAGTAAAATGGCCTATTTATCAAAGAGAGAGAGAGATAATTAAGTCATTAGGAATAAGATTAGGAAGAGTCTAACACTGATTAGAAATAGCACTCTACCTCCTTTTTATTATTGCAAGTTGGTCCCTACACTCTCCTTATATTGTAATTTAGTTCACATACTTTTTACTATTAGTTACATTAATTTAATGGTATCTGTGCATCCTATACATTAGTTTCTAATAGTTTCCAATGGACAAAAATTTAAAAATTATATGGATGTTTTAGAGTAAGTTATTCGGTGATAAATTATTTGGTAAATTTTTTTTTATGAATATTGAAAATTAGATATTTGACTTTTCACGCATTAAAAGATTTTTGTCATCTATATATAATATGAGTTGAGTTAGAATCTTATCGATAGCAAGCGAACAGATTCTTACGCATTTATTTTCGATGATGAAGCCTCCAAATCGACGATCGGCACTGTTGAACATGATCTATACTACTTGAAGTATTTAGAAATCAAATTTCATGCATTTTCAATATTATTCTCTTATCTATCAAGTGGACAAAAAAATGAACGGTTGAAAATGAATATTCTTTAAAAAATGATGATAGGAGTCTTGTAATCAAGATCAAGAAAGTATATCTTGTTTTAAATAGTTTAAAAAAATTTTGAACAAAAATTCAATTAATTTGGATATCTTTACGCCGTTAAACGAGAAAACGCCTCATATCGACTATTAAAATTATAAATTTTGAAACCTTTTAATCATTAGGCAAATGGTGTCGAAAAGATTTGAAATTTGATTTCTAAACACTTTAAGTGGTATAGATCATGTTCAACGGTACCGATCGTCGATTTGGAGGCTTCGTCATAAAAAATAAATGGGTGTCAACGGAACCCGTTTGCTATCGATAGTATTCTAGCTCAACTCTCTATAATAGACTAATTAAGAAGGTGTATTTTATCTAAAAAGTAATTTAAATTATTCCAAAAAAATAATTTGGATTCCGAATACAACATGCTAACCCCGACATACGATCACGCTCTTCTGTATAAAAAATTACATACTTTCTTAAGTAAATCAAAACAAATATACCAAATAAAATATGAAAGAGTCTAACTCTTTACTCTACTGCTCTAGTTTCTAAGCCTCCGTTTGGTTGGGGGTTAAGGGTTCCACCCCTTAACCCCGGAACCCTTAACCCCCATATTATTATCAAACACCTTCAAAAATAGATAGGATTAGCTAACCCCATCTAACCTCATCTAGCTCAAATGGGATATCCTAGCTTAGCTAACCCCACATAATCCCACCAAATCCCAATCAAACACTATTTTCTATTCATAATAATCCACTATCTTTTTTATCCCATCTACTCCAACCAAACACTACTTTTCACTATCCTGACTAACTCCAACCCCCAACCAAATACAAAAATACTCTAACTTCATCTTAACCCTAAACTTAATACTATCTCTGGAATAACTAGTTTTTCCTTAACCCCGAACGACACGGTAGTTAATAGCCCAAAGAATTTAATTTATTTTATTTTAACGATCTTTATCCTCGTAGTAAAATTTCTAGTTTATTTACTTTAACTAGATTCTGTGTTTCAGGGGCAAAGCTAATCGTACAAAATTCAGAAACAAAAAAAAAACATAAACAAAAAAGCACAAGTACTAGTTTGCAGTCAGAAGATACTAGAGGGACTATCCATACATTTTTTGCCCTTCTTTGTTTGTTGTTTGTGCGTAACGCCAAAGTTGTGAGAGTCCACAAAATGAGGGAGTCGAATGCGAGTTGGATTTTGATTTGCTACCGGAATAATTTGCTTTGCAAGGGCCAAAAATCGTGTGGCACGTACACACAGTTGTTGACTTGTTGGGTCCATTTTTATATATTCTTTTTCTTTTTTGTTGTTATTCGAGAATAGGATTAATTATATACAGTGCTCTCCGTAAACATATCAAAATAAAGTTTAATTTTTTACATTTATTCTTAAAAAGTTCTTATTGTTTTTAAATATATAACTCTGCTAGTCGGAACTGTTAGAAAAATATAATTAACCATATACTAAATATTTAAACCTGATTAGTGAATACTCCTCTTATATTATTTATGACGGTAAAAGAAAAGGACACAGTAGGAACATCTAGAGGGACATATTATGATGACAAATATATTATTTCACTTATCTTACATTAAAAGAAATAGTGCTTCTAACCATAAGAGAAATAAAAAAAAAGTTATATATATATATATATATATATATATATATATATATATATATATATATATATATATATATATATAAATTTCTTATCTTATTATGAGTACGATCACATACTCATAAGTTGTTTTCGATGATAGAGCTTCAGATCGACGATCCATACCGTTAAACATTATCTAGAGCATTTAAAATTTCTAGAAATAAAATTTTATAATTTCTCGCTATCATTTACCTTACGATAAAGAGGTCACAAATTTGACAATTTTTATCTGCCGATATGAGATACTTGCTAGTTTAACGGTGTAAAAGAATCGAAATTTGTTGAATTTTGGATAGAAAATTCTATTCACTACATAGATAAAGATCAATAACTCCGATCTTGAATTGAAGGATCCGATCATCCTTTTTAGGACGTCGTTCGATTTTGACCGTTCATTTTATGCCCACTTGATGGACTTTATAATGATTTCGAAAAATTACGAAATTTATTTTCTAGAAGTTTCAAATACTCTAGATCATGTTTAACGGTGTGGATCGCCGATTGAAAACCCCAACATTGAAAACAACTTCTGAGTAGTAAGGGCTCTATACTCATAATAGTATAGTAGCCCTACTCTATATATATATATATTTGTTATACAATATGTTTATAGGAAGCTATATAAAATTAATCCGAGAGAATAAATCTATTGTTAGATATGAGATCGAAAAATCAAAAGCATGGAATATTATACTCTAAACAAAATTTTGTAGTTAATTGATAGGGGTCTACTTTGGTTCTTTTTTTTTATCGGCTTTTCTACAAAGTAGACTCAGAATTATTTTAGAGTAATTTGTAAGTGCGCCTTACACAACACAACAACAATTTACTGTAGATGCAAAACTGGGGCAAAAATTAAATTCACTACGGAATCTGGAAGAAAGGTTGAATGTTTCAGGAAATAGATCTTTCAAATTGGGACGTTTTCATAATCAAAAATTGGTTGCTTCTTCGAAATTGTACACTGCAGTTTGGTCCAAACAAGCTTTTATTACGGTGCATGAGGGGTACAGATACACCAGGTGCAGGAAATAGTTTCCCTGGTGCTATGGTTGGGAGAAAAAAATCAGGGTTGGCACGTGCCAGACGGGAGGTTCCCAGTGGGACAAGAGCTTGACACGTGTGTGCGAGATTAGGCTCATTTTTTTTTTATTATTATTGTTATTATTATTGTTATTATTAAATGGGCAGCATCCTGTCTTATGGCGGAAGGTTATGTTGGCCCGAGTCATGTTTGAATTGACGTGAGGCTGGATAGATCGAGTCATGTTCGAAGTGGCATGAGGCCGGATGGGCCGAGTCACAATTAAGACTGGGGGGATACTGTATCTGTATGTTTTAAGTGAATTGATTGCGTATTTCTAACAGTTCGAGATTTTGGAATTAAAGGTCAGTGTCAATGATACGACAAGTGGTATAAGAGTCAGAGGTCACGGGTTCAATTCTCGCATGCTGTAAATGTGTCCAGATGTTGGGTCATCATCATCGTCGTCGTATTCGAAGTGGCGTGTGACAGCGTGTGTCACAATTGAGATCGAGGTGAATTTAGGTAAATTGGTTGTGTATTTTTAACCTCTCGAGTTTTTAGGATTAATGATCAGCGCCATCATCCGACAATTATTATTATTATTATTAGTATTAGTATATTTGGGAGGTGTGGAGTATGTGTGGAGTAGGGGTGGTAATCCAGCTCGCTGTTCGCGAGCCATCTCGTGTTCGGCTCGAGATGAGCTCGAGATCGAATCGCTCGTTTAGTAAACGAGTCGAACACAGTGAATTTTTAAGTCGTTTAATAAAGCAATGAACACCGAACAAAGCTCGGATCACCATCGTCGTGTTTATAATTTTACATTTATATAATTTATTTAATTTATATATATATATATATATATATATAATATATATATTTTATCTTTTAATTTTTAGCAAAATAAAAATAAAAATACGAGCTTAATTATAAAAAAACCCATTTAAATGTAAAGTTTCAACTATTAGATTAAAGTCTAATGGATAAAATTTTATAAATTTATTTTTTTATATATATTCAATTTAATTTTTTTAAACTTATTATTTGTTGGTCATTCGTGTTAAGCAAAGAATATTTGAATTTTTCGACACGATACTTTAACGAGGCAGCTCGTGTAACGAGCCGAACGCGAGACGGTTACACCCCTATAGTGTGGAGGGGGACATGCCATGAACCGGTTTGGAACATGGCCCCAAGTGTCACTTTTGCTTGTCCCCTTTGCGAGTCCCTCTCCGCTTATTAACTCCAATGGGGCCTCTTTTGTTCTAATCCTCATGTGAAATTCCCAAATTACCCCCAACATGGGGCTTGTTTATTGATTTCTCTTTTTGTTAAATTTTAGAAATTTTGATAGTATATTGATTGTGAAAGTACAGGAGATTTTCCTTGACTAGGCATTATTTTGAAATAGTATTAATTTCATACAGATCTTTATAAAAGTATCAAATAATAAATAATTTTTTAAAAATTTAAATAATCAAATTTATTTTTTCAAAATTTTTTTGATTTGTAAATATATTCCTTAAAAAATTCTAATTAGTTCGTATACGTTTGATTTATCGTTAGTTTTTTTATAATGGATATATATGTAAAATAACTATTTTGTTCTTATAAATTTATTTTTTAAAAAAAACTATATTTCTTTCTCTTTCTTCCCACTTCGTCGTAACACATGTGACGTACTTTATTTTTGCCGCAACTGAGGATCTCTTTTTTCAACATTACCACCGCCGTGAGTTTCGGTGTCACCATGCATGGATAATTGTGGTAACTTTTTTTAACTCATGGTTATCGAAATTTTGGTGGTAGAAGAATATATTCATAGAGGAAGGATTTTTGGAGAAATAAATTTGGTAACATAAGTTTTGTAAAAATATATTTGCTATTTAGTATCTTTGCATGGAGTCGATCATATATATATATAGTTGGTAGAATACTCGATAGTAGTAAGCATTTTACTATCGAGTTGTTTTCGATGATAGAACTTTCAAATTGACGATCTTAAATATCTAAACCATTTAAACTACCTAGAAATCAAATTTCACGCACTTTCGATATTGTTCTTTTATCCATCTAGTGAACAGAAAATGAATGGTTGAAAATGAATATTCTTTAAAAAATGATGATAGGAGTCTTGTAATCAAGATCAAGAGTATAGATCTTGTTTTAAATAGTTTAACAAATTTTCTAACAAAAATTCAATTGATTTGGATATCTTTATACCCTTAAACGAGAAAACGTCTCTTATCCATCATTAAAATTATAAATTTTGAAACCCTTTGATCATTAGGCAAATGATGTCGAAAATATTTGAATTTGATTTCTAAACACTTTAAGTGGTATAGATCATGTTCAACGGAGCGATCGTCAATTTGGAAGCTATCATCGAAAACAACTCGATAGTAAAATGCCCAGTTACTATCGAGAGTATTCTAGCTCAACCATATATATATATATATATATATATATATATATATGAGTCATACTATACTATTATAAGTATAGAGCTTTGCTTATAAATTTTTTTGCCATTTGATCTAACTTTTAATCATTTTCATCCGTTAGATTATACTATTCAACCAACTATCTACTCAACCTAAGGGTACCACTATCAACCTAGCCATAACTACTCTCATCCTAACCACACATTTTTTTATCTGAACGGTCGAAAAATTATGAATACAAAGAGTTCTATATTCATATGAGTATAGTAGCAACGTATATATATATATATATATATATATATATATATATATATATATATATATATATATATATATATATATAGAGAGAGAGAGAGAGAGAGAGAGAGAGAGAGAGAGAGAGAGAGAGAGAGAGAGTAAGTCTCCGTACTTTCGAAAGTACGGGGGCTTATGCTTGTAAGTTGTTTTCGATAATAGAACATTCGATTCGACGATCGGCTTCGTTAGGAATAATTTATCCTATTGGAACTATCTAGAAACCAAATTTCATAATTTTTTGACATCATTTACCAAGCGATCACAAGGTCTCAAAAATGATCGCTTTAACGGCCGATGTGGCATGTTTTTAAGTTCAATGGTGTAGAAGTATCCAAATTACATGAAAATTTAATAGAAAATTCTACTTAACATCAATAGCAAGATCAATACTTCCGATTTGAAATTTGAGTCTTTTATCACTATTTTTTATGAGATTTTTATTTTCGGTCGTTCATTTTGAGGCTACTCGTTCACTAGACAAACGAAGTCAAAAAATTATGAAATTTTGTTTTTAGATAGTTCCAATAGCGTAGATCAAGTTTAATGAAACCGATCGCTAAATCGGATCTCCCATCATCGAAAACAACTTACAAGCACGGAGGCCTCGTACTTTCGAAAGCATAGGAGCCTAGCTCTCTCTCTCTCTCTCTCTCTCTCTCTAGATATATATATATATATATATATAGAACAGGGCTGATGTGCTTTCGAGTACGAGCCCTCCGTGCTCTGACCAGTTTTGATGATGGGACTCTTGAATCGACGATCGGCTCCGTTAGATTTGATCTAGCGTATTTGAAGTTTCTAAAAAATAATTTTTGTGATTTTTCAATATTATTTACCTAGCAATCGAAAGAATTCAAAATTTTTAATTTTTACCGGCTGAAAATAAAAATTTCATAAAAAGTGGTGATATAGCACTAAAATTTTCGATCAGAAATATTGATCTTGTTGTAGATAGTATATAAAATTTTTTATCAAAATTTTATCTGATTTGAATACTTCTACACCGTTAAACTTAAAAACGGCAGATATCAACCATTAAAAATTATTGATTTTGAATTCTTTCGATCACTAGATAAATGGTATAAAAAAATCACAAAAATTATTTTTTGGAAACTTCAAATGCGTTAGATCAAGTCTAACGAAGCCGATCGTCGATTCGAGAGTCCCATCATCGAAAATGGCTCAGGAGCACGGAGGGTTCCATGCTCCCCTACTATATATATATATATATATATATATATATATATATATATATATATATAGTGTGAGGCTCTTATCTTTATCGGAAAGGCCTTGTGTTACGTCATCGATGATACGGCTTTCGAATCGTCGATCGGCTATCTAGAGTATTTGAAGTGTCTAGAAAATAAATTTTATAATTTTTCGATATCATTTGCCTAGTGATCGAAGGGGGACAAAATCAAATAATTTTAATGGTCATAGTGAGCCGTTTGAAAGTTTAACGGTGTAGAAATATCCAAATTACATGAAATTTTGATAGAAAATTCTTTATACTATATAAAACAAGATCAATATCTTTGATCTAAATTTTTAATGCTATATTATTGCGTTTTGTAAGATTTTTATTTTCAGTTGATTTTTAGCCCCTTCGTTCGCTAGGCAAATAATATCGAAAAATCGCAAAATTTATTTTCTAGGTACTTCAAATACTCTAGATCAAGTTTAACGGAGCCGATCGACGATTCGGAAGCCACAACATCGAAACGACGTGAAAGCACGGAGCCCTCTCCGTCTTCCGAAGCATAGTAGCCTTACTATATATATATATATATATATATATATATATATATATATATATATATATATATATATATATATATATATATATATATATATATATATATATATATATATATATAGTAGAAAATTTATGTCTATTAGGAGCAATGATGTGCTCCTAAATTTTTAACCACCAATCAAATTTGATGGGTGGTTAGCGTAAAAAGGAGAACAATAATTGAAGAGAAATTTGATTTCTCAATTCTTTTTTTCTCTTTGAATTTTTCTCTAATTTTTTTTTCTTTCATTCATCCTAATTATTCATCAAATTTGATGAGCGGTTAAAAATTTAAGAATATAAGGGCTGCTGTATGCTGTTGTACTAGAGTACAGCAGCAGCCCAACACGTCCTTTTATCTGTTTCAATAATACATAATTAAAGATTGTTTGGTTCAATACAGATACCAGTGCAGTACAACAGTTATAACTGTATATTGACGGTTTTGGCACGCTTTTAATTGTCATTGGACACGGCAGACAGATAAAGGAGTGAACTCGACCACTCATAAATGCTGAAGTTGAATGAAAATAAATCCGGTCTCGCTCATCCTCGCCCCAAAGTTAAGGCGCGAGTTTCGCGCTCTCCATTAACTTCTCAAATCTCGTGTTTAATGAGGTTCTCGTACCATCTTCTCGGAGATTTTTTTTTTTTGTTATTTTTGCCGTTCCACCTGTCAGCCGCCATTTGGTTGGATATAAGTGCATGGTTTGTTCATAATTAAAATAGAAATAAAAAATAAAATTAGATTACTTTGGAATGAAAAATAAAATAACGAATCATTCAAAAATATTTACCTCATTATTAAAATAAAAATCGGAACGAAAAATTTAAAATTGTTGGGAGATGGTTTTAATTAAGAGAAAGAAAAATGACGAAGGGACTATTGGAACAAATTCCGCACAAAAAATCTGATTGTGATTAAATCTAATTAAATTGTTATGACAATAAATAAATCAACTTACCGATAAACGCTAAAATTCAAATAAAAAATATTGATTGATCCGGAAGCCTGCGAGACACTGTCCTAAGGCGTATTTCCGTCCTTACATGCGGGATTAACCGGAAACACCGCCGCAAGATACGATCGGAACTCCTTCTCCTACGAGCACGATCGCGAAAGAGGTTGACGGAGACTCTTTCAACACCCAGCGATAAAACAATCAAATAAAATGAATAAAACTAATGAAGAGAAAGATTAAAATTAACTCTCAAAAAAAATATTCTCTCAGTCAAAAGCTCTCTTGCATCCCTCTATTCTCCACAGGAGAGCTACAGTCCACATCATCATATATATATATATATATATATATATATATATATATATATATATATATATATATATATATATATATATGATATATATATATGTGATGACTTAATTAGAACGTTCGAAACGTCCGCGCGTTGGACGCGCGAACGTACTAGAGGAGCGCGCAGAGAGTCGGTGCGCTCGATGCGCAAAAGCCAAACGTCCGCAAAAAATCTTAAATTGATAAAAAATTAAATTTAAAATATAATAAATTAAATATTATAACAAAATTTAAATAAAATAAAATAATAATAATGATGATTAGAGATTATTGAATTTTTCTCCAACAGGGACATGAGGTGGATATCGGTGAAAGAGAATTTTGATGGATATTGGTGAAAGAGAATTTTGAATAATTTACTTTGGAGTGAGTCAATCCGAAATTCAAAGCCGGATTGGATCATAAATGAATTTGGCCATTTCCATTTCGGAATGAAATGGAAATCGGAATTCCATTCCTATAAAACAAACGGCAACTATCGGAATCAATGAATTCCATTCCGATTTTATAGTCTAAAATAGGTGAATCAAAACATGCCCTAATTATAAATACAGTGCAATTAAAAATATATATAATTAAAAATACAGCAGTTGTAATAATTTGTTTAGTTTTATATAGATGTAACTGTTCCGGTTACATTTCTTCTATTTGGTAATGTGAAGTTAATAGTTTGTATTTGTGAATCTCGTCACCTCTTCAATTAGAGTGGTGAGATTACCTTCACTACACATAAAATAATTGTATAATGTTAATTATTAGTTATTTAAACTTACTATCTATAAATAAATAAGAGGATATATGTAATTTTTTACATTTTTCAATAATTCTTCAACTTATCAATACATTTAAAATTTTCAATATATTTAATTTTAAAATGAAAATCAAACTTCAAAAATTTAAACGATTATCTAATTTTTTTTTATCAAATTTAATAATTATAATTAGTTAAAATTTATTAAGTTAACATACACAATCATGCATGTTCTCTGAAAATTTAGAAAAAAACTATTTTTTAGATTTAAATAATTTTAAAAATTATTAATTTTTTAAATAAAGCTTGTATTGTCTAAAAATTTTATTAGTATGAATTAATTTATAAGTATTTTTATTTATCCATATACAAGTCTCTCTCTCTAGATCTCTCTCTCTCTCTCTCTCTATATATATATATATATCCGCACCGTTGAATATGATTTATACCATTTGAAGTATTTAGAAATCAAATTTCATGCATTTTCGATATTGTTCTCTTATCCATCGAGTGGACATAAAAATGAACGGCTGAAAATGAATATTCTGAAAAAAATGATGATAGGAGTATTGTAATCGAGATCAAGAGTATAGATCTTGTTTTAAATAGTTTAAAAAATTTTCTAACAAAAATGCAATTAATTTAAATATCTATACGCCGTTAAACGAAAACGCCTCATATCTACCATTAAAATTACAAATTTTGAAACACTTTGATCATTAGGCAAATGATATCGAAAAGATTTGAAATTTAATTTCTAAATATTTCAAGTGGTATAGATCATGTTCAACGGTGCCGATCGTCGATTTGGAGGCTCCATCATCGAAAACAAATCGGTGGCAAAGTACGGTTTCTTATCGATAGCATTCTACCTCAACTATATATATATCTATAGTATAGTATAGTAGCCATGGCCTATATATATATATATATATATATATATATAGAGTCCTACTATACTATTATGAGTACGATCGCCTCGTACTCATAAGTTGTTTTCGATGATAGAGCTTCGAATCGATGTTAAACGTTATCTAGAGCATTTAAAACTTCTAGAAATAAAATTTTATAATTTTTCGATATCATTTACCTTACGATCAAGAGGTCACAAATTTGACAATTTTTAACTACGTATGAGATACTTACTAGTTTAACGGTGTAAAAAGCGAAATTTGTTAAATTTTTGATAGAAAATTCTATTCACTATATAGATAAAGATCAATTACTCCGATCTTGAATTGAAGGATCCGATAATCTTTTTTTAGAACGTCGTTCGATTTTGACCGTTCATTTTATGCCCTCTTGATGTACTTTATAATGATTTCGAAAAATTACGAAATTTATTTTCTAGAAGTTTCAAATACTCTAGATCATGTTTAACGGTGTGGATCGCCGATTCGAAAACCCCAACATTGAAAACAACTTATGAGTAGTAAGGGCTCTATACTCATAATAGTATAGTAGCCCTACTCTATATATATATATATATATATATATAGAGAGAGAGAGAGAGAGAGAGAGAGAGAGAGAGAGAGAGAGAGAGAGAGAGCTAGGCTAATATACTATCGGTGGCATGGAGGCCTCCGTGCTACCAAGTAGTTTTTAATGATACGGCTTTCAATTCGACGATCGGCTCCGTTAGACTTGATCTACACTATTAAAAGTATTTGGAAATTAAATTTCAATGATGCGGCTTTCAATTCACAAACGCAACACATCTACCATTAAAATTGTTAATTTCGAGACCTTTTGATCACTAACCAAATGATGTCGAAAAATTATAAAATTTAGTTTTCAAATACTTTTAATAGTGTAGATTAACTCTAACGGAGCCAATCATCCATTTGGAAGTCGCATCTACCGATAGTATACTAGCCTCACATTTTTTCATCTCAACGGCCAAAAAGTTATGAGTACTATGGCTCCAATACTCATAATAGTATAATAGCCGTGGCCTATATATATATATATATATATATATATATATATATATATATATATATATATATAGTCGGACTGGGCTACTATTAGTAGTAAAATCTCATTGTTGCTACCTGTTTTTTAACCTTTAGATCCTCTTATCATTATTTCTAACCATTGGATTAAATACTATAACCCATTGGGGACCACTCAACCCTAGGGGTACCACTCAACGCTAACTACCTAATATCATCTCGACCCTACAAATTTTCATCCGATGGTTAAAAATTTGGTAGTAAAAAGACGTTTTACTACTAATAGTATTCCACTAATTCTATATATATATATATATATATATATATATATATATATATATATATATATATATATATATATATATATATATATATATGAGTTTTGCTAGAATACTATCGGTAGTAAACGAGCCGTTTTACTACCGATTTGTTTTCGATGATAGAGCTTCCAAATTGACGATCGGTTAAATATGATCTAAACCATTTAAACTACCTAGAAATCAAATTTCATGCACTTTCGATATTGTTCTTTAATCCATCAAGTGAACGAAAAAATAAATGAAAATGAATACTCTTTAAAAAATGATGATAGGAGTCTTGTAATCAAGATCAAGAGTATAGATCTTGTTTTAAATAGTTTAAAGAATTTTCTAACAAAAATTCAATTGATTTGGATATCTTTACACCGTTAAACGAGAAAACGCCTCTTATCGACCATTAAAATTGCAAATTTTGAAACCCTTTGATCATTAGGCAAATGATGTCGAAAAGATTTGAAATTTGATTTCTAAACACTTCAAATGTTATAGATCATGTTCAACGGAGCCGATCGTCAATTTGAAAGCTCTATCATCGAAAACAAATCGGTAGTAAAATGGCTCGTTTACTACCGATAGTATTCTAGCAAAACTCATATATATATATATATATATATATATATATATATATATATATATATATATATATATATATATAGGCCACGGCTACTATACTATTATGAGTATTGGAGCCATAGTACTCATAACTTTTTGACCGTTGAGATGAAAAAATGTGAGGCTAGGATGTGAGTGATTACGGTTAGATTGATAGTGGGCCCCCTAGGGTTGAGTAGGTGGTTGGTTGAATAGTATAATCTAACGGATAAAAATGATTAAATGGTGGATCAAATGGCCAAAAAGTTATGAGTACAAGAGCCTCTATACTCATAAAAGTTGTCACGCCCCGGGTTGCTCGGGCAACCGGGCACGCCGACAATCCGCCGTACACAAGAAATTTTTCCTTGTATACGAAGCGTAGCTGTACCTGTATAGAAATACAACGCTACAAGCAGTAGCATAGAGCTGAAACATACTATAAATATAAACAGGTAGTATAAAAGAGCTATATACATACAAGTTCACCAAGACCACTACTCGCTCCAGCGAGTTCACGACTGTATGTACAAAAGAGTAACCCAAAAGTCACTACCTGCAGTAGAGGAAGACGGCTAACACGACACCAGTCGGGAAGGGCTCTAGCTCGCGACGCCCTTACCACGGTCCCCCTCAGAAGCAGCAGCAGCCGACGCCGAAGGCCCTGCAATAAGGGTGGAAGAAACGGGGCGTGAGAACTACTGTAAAAACAGGTAGTCCTCAGTGGGTGCCGCCCTAATCAACATCGGTCCACCCACTAAGTCTACAGGGTAAGTAAGAGTAGGAAAAAGGAAACTGGAAACATTCTACAGCTATAAGTCACTACTCTGAACACTCAAGACTAACCACCTGTAGTACCAACCAAACCTGACCCAATTTCACCAGGGACTGTGAAACACCCGTCCCGCCTGTCGAAGCAACACTACAACTACCTCTGGGTAGCTAGCGGAGAGCGAGTCCAAACGAGAACGTAGCGACACCAACGCAAAAGCACAAAGCCAGACTCCGGAGCGGCACTCGTGGGCGCGAACCAACCGAGTATGCAAGCGTATCTCTGTCGAGCTCAATCTGGCTCTCACAGGCATAGTCAAGAAACTGTGTCAAACCACTAACACACCACGTGCCCTTGGCACACACACTGAAACTGAACATAGCTCTAAGATCCACAACATGAGCGTCAAACTAGCTACACTACTCTGGGTATCCGACGCACTCCCCCAGCGACGATACAATACAACACGGCTCCTAGAGCTAAATCTGGTAGTGTAATATATGACGATTGATCGTAGTTTTCTCCTAAGTCAAGTCCAAGTCCAAACATGTATAAAAATACTACTTGTGAACATGCTCCAAAAATTCAGATTTAATACTAGAAGATATTCATGAATTCGAGCTAAGGTCTAAACATTAAAACCGAGTTATACATGCCGACTACTTAAACTTAGGAATGACCGATGGATGCCCACCTCTGTGGCGAATCCCTGGCAGCAAGGAGTGCCCTGGGTCCCTCGATCACCTCCGCTGATCCGTCACCGTCCAAAAGATAACCTGCTGCGAAGAGATAAACCAAAAACTCGATTTCTTTGAAATCTGTCCGAAAATCATACCGAGAAAAGCTTAAAGTTAACTAAGCTAACCTTGTCCAAATTCAGCGAGCAAGGGCTCGAAATCTTCGCCTCGCAAATGTGAATCCAACGGCTCCAGCTTTCGGATTCCGCCTCTCCTACGCTGAGTTCTAGGCAAAACACCGACGTCGACGCCGGAAAACAAGAAATCGATTGCTCGCGGGACAGCGGCTCAGTAAAACGACACTTCGACTGGGCTAACCTGCTCCAAATCCAGCGAGTAAGGTATCGCTGGAATCGCCTCGAAGTCGCGGATCCAATGCCCCAGATTTCGTCGCGATCCGAGTTCCCTACACGGAGAAAAAGGCAAAACACCGCGGAGTGTCGCTGCAGTCAGCAGCAGTTCGAGGAGGAAAACAGCAAGGGAGAAAACTGGGATTTCGACTGAGCTAACCTTCACCAAAAATTCCAAATAAATGCTCGTTGGATTCCTCTCATCGTCACGGTTCCAACGAGTCTAGGCACAGCGAAATCCGTCGCTTCTACGTCGCGTACGACCCAAAATACGGCGAGTCGACGTCGATTTCCTGCAGCAGTCCGAACTTAGCTCGAAAATCGTTAAAGTGGAAGCAATGGAGGTGTTCTAGATGGATCACTCACCTCAGGAAATCCCTTAGAGTCGTCGTAGTGTCGAAGATGGCGAAATCCCGAGCTCGCCTAGCTCCCTCGCAGCACCTCGGCGTCGGAAATGCACTCGAAAAACTTCGCGGCGCGACGTCGGCGAAGAAGTGACCACCCGAGCTTCCTTACTCCAACCAAGCTATCCTAGAGAGAGAGGGAAGAAGGAGAAGTAGAGAAGATGAAGGTGATGTGAAAAAGCCGCTCACCCTCTCTCTTGACGTGTAAGCATGCATGGGGGAGGGTGAAAAGAACAATGTGGCAATTTACCAAATTGCCCTCTGCTTACCCACAAGGTCCGTTTGGCGTCCATTTCGCACCAACGCGATCCAGACTTGTCCAGACACTCACTCGAGCTGTCGACAAGCCTCAACTGTAACCACCCAGGTCACTACATCCTCCCCCACTACAAAGAGTTTCGTCCTCGAAACCAGAAAGTACCTCAGCTCGGCGCATCAAACAGGTAGGGGTAAGACTCCCTCATCACCGTCTCTGGCTCCCAAGTTGCCTCCCGTTCCTCGTGATTACTCCACTGTACCTTCACATACGGGATGACCCGATTGCGCAATTCTTTCGCCTCGCGAGCAAGAATCCGCAACGGCCGCTCCTCGTATCGAAGATCCTCGCTAATCTCAAGCGGAGTGAAGTCAAGCACGTGAGAAGGGTCGAACACATATTTCCTCAATGCCGAGACGTGGAAAACGTCGTGGACGCCTGCAAGCCGTGGGGGTAGAGCGACCCTGTAAGCAACTGGCCCAACTCGCTCCAAAACCTCGAAAGGGCCAATGTAGCGTGGACTGAGCTTTCCACGCACTCCAAAGCGGCGAATCCCTCTGGATGGCGAGACTTTAAGGAATACATGATCTCCAACCTGGAACTCTAAGTCTCGTCTCCTGGTGTCGGCGTAGCTCCTCTGGCGGCTCTGGGCTGTCAAAAGGTGTCGTCGAATCATCTTCACCTTTTCCTCAGCCTCCGATAGAATCTCTGGCCCGAGCGTCTTCCTTTCACCCACATCGCTCCAAAACAAAGGGGATCGGCATTTGCGTCCATACAATGTCTCAAACGGAGCCATCTGAATGCTCGCTTGATAGCTGTTGTTGTACGCAAACTCAACCAGTCTCAGATGCTGATGCCATCCTCCACCAAACTCCAAGACGCATGCCCTCAGCATGTCCTCTAGCGTCTGAATGGTCCTCTCTGACTGGCCATCTGTCTGAGGGTGAAACGTCCGTGTCAAGTGCACTGTGTACCCAAAGTCGTCCGCAAGCTCCTCCGGAAGTGTGATACAAACCTTGGGTCTCTATCTCGATACAATCGACGCCGTACGCCATGTACGCACGACAATCTCATCATACCGAGCAAGTCTCTCTCTGGGCCAGGTGGTATGAACCGGTAGGAAGTGAGCAGACTTGGTCAGTCTGTCCACTATCACCCAAATAGCATCGTAGCCACCCTGTGCTCTAGGTAATCCTACAACAAAGTCCATCGTGATCTGTTCCCATTTCCACTCTGGCACTGGCAGACTCTGAAGCTTGCCAGCAGGCACTTGATGCTCTGCCTTCACCTGTTGGCAAGTTAAACACTGAGTCACATATCTGCCAATGTCTCTCTTCATTCCATTCCACCGTAATCGTGCCTTTAAATCCTTATACATTTTGGTTCCACCAGATGAACCGTATAAGGAGAACAAGTGAGCCTCTCTAAGGATGTCTCGCTTTAATCTCGTAATCCATAGGCACACACACCGGTCCCCCGTACCGTAGTACTCCCGAATCCCACCGTAAAGCCCTCTGCCCGTCCTCTCTCTATCTCGCTCTCGAATCCTCAAAAGATGTGGGTCTCCACTGCTTTCTCTCGGATCCTATCCAACAAGGTAGGCCGCAAAACCATAGACATAAGTATTGCAAGGTAGACCTGTGGGACACAACCTCGAGACTCAACCGCCGTAGCTCCTCAAGTAACGGCCTCGCTCGCGTGATCAACAAACACGAGCTCGCATCGCTTCTTCCCGCTCAACGCATCCGCCACCACATTCGCCTTTGTCGGATGATATTGAATGCTAATATCATAGTCCTTCAATAACTCTAACCACGGCGTTGCCTCGTGTTCAACTCCTTCCGGGTGAACAGATACTTGAGACTTTTGTGATCCGTGAAAACCTCACAAAGTTGCTCGCCATACAGGTAATGCCGCCACAACTTCAAAGCAAAAACCACTGCGGCAAGCTCCAAGTCATGCGTAGGGTAATTCTTCTCGTAATCCTTTAATTGCCGTGAAGCATAAGCAATTACCCTACCATGCTGCATCAACACACAGCCCAGCCCACTGTGTGATGCATCACTGTAGATCACATATCCTTCCCCCATCACTGGAAGGGCAAGGATAGGAGCTCACGTCAACCTCTCGTCTCAACTCATCAAAGCTCCTATGACCTCCTCGCTCCGTATAAACTTAATTCCTTTACGAGTCAATCGAGTGAGGGGTGTGGAAAGCTTCGCAAAGCCTTCCACAAACCGACGTAGTATCCCAAGTCCTAGAAAGCTCCGCACCTCGGTCACCGTCGTCGGTCTGGGCCAATCCCGAATAGCCTCAATCTTCTTCGGTCCACCGCCACCCGTCCGCAGAGATCACGTGGCCCAAGAAAGCAACCTCCCGTAACCAGAACTCGCACTTCTTCAACTTGGCATACAACTCCTTCTCTCGCAGGAGTTGTAGCACAATCCTCAAGTGCTCCTCGTGCTCAGCATCACTGCGGGAGTATATCAGAATATCATCGATGAAGACTACCACAAATCTATCCAAGTACGGCTTGAACACCCGGTTCATCAAATCCATGAACGCGGCAGGGGCATTCGTCAATCCAAAAGGCATCACTGTAAACTCATAATGCCCGTACCGAGTTCTAAAAGCCGTCTTGGAAACATCCTCGGCCCTCACCCTCAGCTGGTGGTAACCCGACTGGAGATCAATCTTCGAGAAGACACAAGATCCTTGCAGCTGATCAAACAAATCATCGATGCGCGGCAAAGGATACTTGTTTTTGATGGTCACTTTGTTCAGCTCCCGATAATCCATACACAACCTAAGTGAACCATCCTTCTTCTTCACGAATAGCACTGGTGCTCCCCAAGGCGATACGCTGGGTCTCACGTATCCCTTATCCATCGATCCCGCGCGCTTTAACTCCCTCGCCGGGTGCCATCCGATAAGGTACCTTTGAGATTGGTGCAGTTCCAGGGGCTACATCAATCACAAACTCAACCTCACTCGCGGCATCGTCGTCAACTCGGGGAAATACATCCGGGAACTCGCGGACTACAGGGATATCCTCGAGTCCCGGCACCGCCGTAGGTACCTCTACAACCGTCGCCAAGAAAGCCACGCACCCTCTACTCATCAGCTGTCGAGCTCTCGCTGAAGAAATGCACGTGGCGAACAAGGTACTCCTGCAGCCTCTGAAAGTGAACTCCTTCTGGCCCGGCTCACGAAGTGTCACCGTCCTCGCTCCACAGTCGATCGTAGCGTAGTATCGTGTCAACCAGTCCATGCCGAGTACAATGTCAAAGTCCTGCAGTCGCCCAAGAACTAACATGTCTATGGGCATAATCCACGAGTCTAACTGCACAGGACAAGACCTACAACACTCTACAACTCGTAGTACATGGTCAGGAATCTGGAACTCTCGGGCCTGAGGTAAAGTCTCTATCTCTAGACCATGTAACAATGCAAATGCTCGACTGATAAAAGACTGTGATGCACCGGTATCAAATAAAGTACGTGCTCTAATGCCAGAAATTAAAAGTGATACTGTCACCACTCGGCTGGCCGACGAGTCCTCCAACTGGGCTGCAAAGACTCTGCCACTCGGAGCCTGCTGTCGTCGATCATTCTGTCGCGGTGCCGACGCTCGGTCCCCCTGACGGTAGCTCGGCGATGCTCCGTAACTCGTAAAGACCCCGCGGCGCTCGGGCCGATGAGGTGCGCCGACGCCGTCGTGGGCAGGTGGCCCTCAGGTGTCCCGGCTGACCACATCCAAAACACCGGCCCTCTCACTGCTCGCACTGTCGGGCCGCGTGCGGTCCTCCACAGATCACGCACTGCTAGGTCCTCTGTGACTGCCCCCGCTGACGGGTATCCCTGAAACGCCGACGCCCGAAGACCCCCGACCCCGAAAGCGTGGTCGCGAAGGCCCAGGCGACGCCGCTACTCGATCGCCCTCCGTCGTCCGGAGCGGGACGCTTCCGTCCCGACTCGGTCCCGGCCCCCGTGCTCGCTCCCGTAGTGTAGCCTCGCCGCGCTCCTCCCACAAAGGCTCGCTCAATGGAAGCATCCAAGGTCCTCGACCTCCGCCCTCGTACAAACCTCGTAGCTCGGCCTCGCCCCCGCTCAAAGAGGTATACCCCGTGTGCCTCGTCTCCGTCGCGAAAGGTACACGCCCAGAGTCGTGTGAACTCCCGAACGTACTCTCGAACCGTGCGATCCCCCCGCCGTATCCTCTTCAAGTCCTCCTCGATCCCCTGCTTCACGCTGTCAGAGAAATACGTGCGGTACAGCATCCCGCAAAACTCGTCCCAGCTCGTCTGAGAAGCTACAACTCCATGGTCGCGCTTCATCCTCGTCCACCACTCCCGGGCGTCCCCAGTCAAGCAATGGACCCCCAAATGAACCCGGTCTCGATCCTCCAGGACAAACATGTCCTCAAACATCCTATCCATCGTGCTGATCCACCTTTCCAATACCCAGGGTTCCTTGCAATCCCCGTCGAACGGCAGTGGGTCGAGGCGGTGAAAATGAAACAAGAATCGTGTCACCCGCCGTCGTGCTCCGCCGTAGTCGTCGAATCGCCCTCGCGCAGCGCCACGGTGCCGGGCGTATCTCTCGCGTGCGGCGGCGATCGGCGCCGAAGGTGGAGTCGGGGCGGTGGAGTAGGCCGAGCCGGTGCCCCCGACGTCGAACTCGATGATGCGGCTAACCTCTCGCACATCCGCCGTAAGAATGCACCCCCCGTTGTCCGGTCACCTCTCGTCAATGCCGCTAGCCGTGCGCTCAAGTCCGGCGGCGCGCTCGTCTCCTTCGGGTGCTCTCGCTCCTCATCGGGGTACACCCGTCTCGGGTTGGGTGTCCCGCTCCGCCCGCACGGTATCCGATACATGGTGGCGGTGGTGACGGCGGGCGCGCCCCTAAGCGGCGGTCGTCCTCTAGGTCGAGGCCTAGCTGCACAACTAATAGCGAGGTCAGATACACACACACTCTTGACCCAATTATCGAAAGTCCCGAAGACAGCCCCTGTTTCTCCTCAAAATTATGCCGTCTGCAGCCAACATAATTTTTCTGGACCGAAACAGGCACTCCTTCAGTCACTCACTCCCCTCTAGGATGAGTTAGAATAATCAATCAGTAACTTTCGCATTAAATCACGCCACTCGCGTTAAGCCTTCCTACGGTTCACCAGCCTAGGGTTCCTAGGTCCCAACGACCTGATACTAAGCTCTGATACCAACTTAATTGTCACGCCCCGGGTTGCTCGGGCAACCGGGCACGCCGACAATCCGCCGTACACAAGAAATTTTTCCTTGTATACGAAGCGTAGCTGTACCTGTATAGAAATACAACGCTACAAGCAGTAGCATAGAGCTGAAACATACTATAAATACAAACAGGTAGTATAAAAGAGCTATATACATACAAGTTCACCAAGACCACTACTCGCTCCAGCGAGTTCACGACTGTATGTACAAAAGAGTAACCCAAAAGTCACTACCTGCAGTAGAGGAAAACGGCTAACACGACACCAGTCGGGAAGGGCTCTAGCTCGCGACGCCCTTACCACGGTCCCCTCGTGCAGAAGCATCGACGCCGAAGGCCCCGCAATAAGGGTGGAAGAAACGGGCGTGAGAACCATCAGAAAACAGTCCTCAGTGGGTGCCGCCCTAATCAACATCGGTCCACCCACTAAGTCTACAGGGTAAGTAAGAGTAGGAAAAAGGAAACTGGAAACATTCTACAGCTATAAGTCACTACTCTGAACACTCAAGACTAACCACCTGTAGTACCAACCAAACCTGACCCAATTTCACCAGGGACTGTGAAACACCCGTCCCGCCTGTCGAAGCAACACTACAACTACCTCTGGGTAGCTAGCGGAGAGCGAGTCCAAACGAGAACGTAGCGACACCAACGCAAAAGCACAAAGCCGGACTCGAGCGCACTCGTGGGCGCGAACCAACCGAGTATGCAAGCGTATCTCCGTCGAGCTCAACTGGCTCTCACAGTGCATAGTCAAGAAACTGTGTCAAACCACTAACACACCACGTGCCCTTGGCACACACACTGAAACTGAACATAGCTCGGCATCCACAGCGCGAGCGTCAAACTAGCTACACTACTCTGGGTATCCGACGCACTCCCCCGGCGACGATACAATACAACACGGCTCCTAGAGCTAAATCTGGTAGTGTAATATATGACGATTGATCGTAGTTTTCTCCTAAGTCAAGTCCAAGTCCAAACATGTATAAAAATACTACTTGTGAACATGCTCCAAAATTCAGATTTAATACTAGTTGATATTCATGAATTCGAGCTAAGGTCTAAACATTAAAACAGAATTATACATGCCGACTACTTAAACTTAGGAATGACCGATGGATACCCACCTCTGTGGCGAATCCCTGGCAGCAAGGAGTGCCCTGGGTCCCTCGATCACCTCCGCTGATCCGTCACCGTCCAAAAGATAACCTGCTGCGAAGAGATAAACCAAAACTAGATTTCTTCGAAATCTGTCCGAAAACTGCGGCTGAGAAAAGCTTAAAGTTAACTAAGCTAACCTTGTCCAAATTCAGCGAGCAAGGGCTCGAAATCTTCGCCTCGCAGTCAGGAATCCAACGGCTCCAGTTTCCCTGGATTCCGCCTCTCCTACGCTGAGTTCTAGGCAAAACACCGACGTCGACGCTGGAAAACAGCAAATCAGATTGTCAGATTCTGCTCGCGGGACAGCGGCTCAGTAAAACGACACTTCGACTGGGCTAACCTGCTCCAAATCCAGCGAGTAAGGTATCGCTGGAATCGCCTCGAAGTCGCGGATCCAATGCCCCAGATTTCGTCGCGATCCGAGTTCCCTACATGGAGAAAAAGGCAAAACACCGCGGAGTGTCGCTGCAGTCAGCAGCAGTTCAAGGAGGAAAACAGCAAGGGAGAAAACTGGGATTTCGACTGAGCTAACCTTCACCAAAAATTCCAAATAAATGCTCGTTGGATTCCTCTCGTCGTCACGGTTCCAACGAGTCTAGGCACAGCGAAATCCGTCGCTTCTACGTCGCGTACGACCCAAAATACGGCGAGTCGACGTCGATTTCCTGCAGCAGTCCGAACTTAGCTCGAAAATCGTTAAAGTGGAAGCAATGGAGGTGTTCTAGATGGATCACTCACCTCAGGAAATCCCTTAGAGTCGTCGTAGTGTCGAAGATGGCGAAATCCCGAGCTCGCCTAGCTCCCTCGCAGCACCTCGGCGTCGGAAATGCACTCGAAAAACTTCGCGGCGCGACGTCGGCGAAGAAGTGACCACCCGAGCTTCCTTACTCCAACCAAGCTATCCTAGAGAGAGAGAGAGAGGGAAGAAGGAGAAGTAGAGAAGATGAAGGTGCTGTGAAAAAGCCTGTCACCCTCTCTCTTGACGTGTAAGCATGCATGGGGGAGGGTGAAAAGAACAATGTGGCAATTTACCAAATTGCCCTCTGCTTACCCACAAGGTCCGTTTGGCGTCCATTTCGCACCAACGCGATCCAGACTTGTCCAGACACTCACTCGAGCTGTCGACAAGCCTCAACTGTAACCACCCAGGTCACTACAAAAGTATAGTAGCCGAACTCTATATATATATATATATATATATATATAGAGTAGGGCTACTATACTATTATGAGTAGTAGAGCTCTACTACTCATAAGTTGTTTTCGATGATAGAGCTTCCGAATCGATGATCCACTCCGTTAAATATGATCTAGAGTATTTAAAACTTCTAGAAAATAAATTTCGTAATTTTTCGAAATCATTTACCTTACGATCAAAAGCTCACAAAATTGACAATTTTTAACTACCGATACGGGATACTTGGTAGTTTAACGGTGTAAAAGAATTGAAATAGGTTGAATTTTTGATATAAAATTCTATTCACTACCTAGATAAAGATCGATAACTCCGATCTTAAATTGAAGGATCCGATCATCTATTTTTAGGACATCATTCGATTTCGTTCATTTTATGCCCATTTGATGGACTTTATTATGATTTTGAAAAATTACGAAATTTATTTTCTAGAAGTTTTAAATACTCTAGATCATATTTAACGGAGTGGATCGTCGATTCGGAAGCTCTATCATCGAAAACAACTTATGAGTAGTAGGGCTCTACCACTCATAATAAGATATAGTAGCCTCTACTCTCTCTCTCTCTCTCTCTCTCTCTCTCTCTCTCTCTCTCTCTCTCTCTCTCTATATATATATATATATATATATATTATATTATTTTTAATTTGTTGGTGATCTTATTTCTCATCAACTACTATAGTTGGAACTGTAGCCAATTTGGATGTAGTTCCAACCACAACATTTAGACAGCTTCTTGTGCAGTTATAATTACGACAGTTAAACTCAACTTCATTAAACGAAACACATGAATTAAGGTTGTACGCAATTTCAATTGTATTGCAAATGCGTGCAACTAAACGGACTCTTGGTTTTGCTTAGCTGGAATTGCCTGAAAATGTTCAACTGCTGCACTCAGTAAAGTTTGGATCGTCCAGTTTAAATACAGCTACTGCAGGTTATATATAGCTACTTAGAATCAATCAAAATTTATACGAATACATTTGGTTATTTTTTATTCTTTTAGGTATAATAATCAGTAACTAATTTTTTAAAATTTTCTCATGAACTATTAGTGCTTAAGTACCAGGTGTTGACCTGTAAAATATGCCGTGAGGAATGGAGAATGTAATGATTTTATTTATTTAGGCATTATAATTAATTAAGCTGGTTTGGTGATAGTGGGGGGTTAAGTATTAATTAGTGGAGGATTTAATTTGAAAAAAAAAAGAAAAACAAAAAAGAGGGCACCACTAGAATATTAATTTGTGTGGAAATTGATTTGAACGCACTACAATGATCTCCACTATATCTGTGCTTTAAAGTAGCTAAAAAGAGATGTTAAACTGGAAATTAAAGCAAAAAAAGAAATAGAAAAAGCAAAAGGGAAAGGTTTTTCATGTATCATTCATGTTGACTAAGAAAGATAATATTGTAAGATTTGAAGTATTTTTTTGAGTTTAAACAGAAAAAAGACACCCCTTTTTATATTTGAAGTGACCTCTCTCTCTCTCTCTCTCTCTCTCTCTCTCTCTCGGCTTCGGATTATATGCCCTATCAGTAGGGATGCAAACGGAACGAATTCGAGGGGGTGAGAGTTCTCTACCTTCCTCGTCGTTTGTTGTCAAATCAGGATGGATTGATAGCGCAGATTAAACTTCTAGAGAACAAATTTTTATAGATCGGTTTCTTTTGTCACGTATTTTTTCAGTCAATATCATTTACCGACCGTCTCTAAAGCAAGTGGCAAAAGGCTTGGTTGTTGGTATCCAAGACCCAAGTTCGAATCTTAGTTGATTCGTATTTCCAGCTAACTAAATGAAATAAATGAAGTGGGTAGCGTGCTACCTATCTCTAAAAACATATCATTTAGAGATCGATTTAAGATAAATTTATTAATTAAACTAAAGTTTTTACAAATGTGTTGCTAAATATAATAATAGCCACTTGTGAAATCCAGAGTTTTTTTTTTTGACATCGACTTGGGCCTAGTTAATTAGGAACATATATAAGTTTTCAAGCGAAGCTTCTAATTAATTCAAGAATCGTTACATACAAGCTCACATAGAATTGATTAACACCTTAAATCCTAGTTAATTTTTTGCATTATTCTTAGCCAAAAGTATAGTACATGAAGATGTTGCTCTAGGTGCATGGATTAAGGTGGCTAATAAATAAAATTAATTTGGAGTTGAAAACTATAAATTATTTATCATGTCATTCATATATTATGAAAATATATGACATGAACGCAACAACACTATCTTCCGCGAGTACCCCCCAATGCTATCAGGGCTCTTAAGCGTGTCTATATCTTGACGAACGACTGAACGTTCTTGCCTCGATGAATGCCGGGAACGATATGTGATCCCTCTCTATCTCTTTCTGATCTCTTACTTTTGTATTTTCAAATCCTCAGTGTTAGCTCTCTAACTTTCTCCTATAGCTTTATTTTTCCTTTCTTATTCATTTTTTATTTTTTTTTCTGTGTCTTAGAAGACCTTAACTGCTTCCATCATGTACGCTTAATTAGTTCATTTTGCTTGATGAATGAAATGATAGTTCGCTATCTCTTTCTCAAAAAATATGTATATATATGTATATATATATATGTATATATATGTATATATATATATATATACATATATATGTATATATATATATATACATATATATGTATATATATATACATATATATGTATATATATATACATATATATGTATATATATATACATATATATATATATATATATATATGTATATATATATATAGAGTCCGGCTATGCTTATTAATAAGACAACGAACTTTAGTAAGTTTTCTACCCTTAAATTAATCCTTTTGATTAATTTTACCCGTTAGATCATACTATCTCACTTGAATCAATCTTTTGAAATTTAGTAATTAAACTTATTCATATAAATTAAAGATTGTCAACTTTCTTATTATTTTTTTTGTGAATTTAATAGTCGTAATTACTTTTTAGCGAATAAAATGAAAATAAGCAAGGACTAACTAAATAAACTATTTAAATTAATGAAAATTTTTAACTAAAGCAAAAAGAATAACTTTAGGATAAAAAAGCGAAAGCTAATAAGTGATTAATTAAGATCATTAAAGTTGAGGGAACCAATTCAAAATTACATATAGCTAGAACGTTGAGGGCATCGCTCAAACTTTTTTTTTTTTTTTCCGCACGTACTTCTAGAACGAAAATCTGATTGTGATTACAATCTAAATAATTTTGTGATAAAAATAAATAAATTAATTTATAGATATATAAACGCTAAAATTCAAATAAAAATTTTGATTGATCTAGTCCATTATTCGTCCGGAATTAATCGGAAATACCGTTCCAAAATACGATCGAAATTACCCCTGCGAGTACGAACGCGGAAGAGATTGACGAAACCTACCTGATGATAAAAGGATCAAACGAAGTAAAGAAAAAATCTTAGAATAATCAAACTCTCCAAATAATTTGGTTTCAATAGGATTCGGGACATATCACCCTTTTTCTTTCTCTCTTACTTTCTTGAGTTAATTAGCCTAATGTTCATTATATATCTAAATACATATATGGGAGTCAATCACAACGTTCTATATTGTGTTAATTATACAACTCAGTAATTTATATAGTAGGGATATATAATGAGTCCGGCTGGGATACTATCGATAACACCATGTATTTGGTGCTACTAAGTTTTTCGCCGTTAGATCCACCTCTTGATGATTTTCACCCGTTAGATCATACAATTCAACCAACCACCCACTTAACCCTAGGGGGCCCACATCGCTCTAACCGCACATCTCTCAATCCAACTACTAAACTTGGTAGACCAATGACTTGGTGCTATTAATAAGATAAGTAGCCTAGTTCGATATATAATATCTAATATGTCTTTGAAAACTTCTAAAATATCTAAATTATTTATTTTTTTTGTTTCAAATATATTTCTTGTATAATTTTAAGTTATTCAAATATACAATAGCTTATATTTGTCGTTAAATAATCTCATGTTAAATTCAGATTAAATTTCTACCCAAATTTAAAAATAAAATATCTTTTTTATTCTTAACTTAAAGGATAAATAAAAAAAAGCTGGTAATGATACAAGGATATATTTGAAAGAAGAAAAAAAATAAAATATTTCTTTTGCTCCTATACTAAGAGCAAATTATTAGAAAAAGTAGGTGGCAATGATATATATGCAAAAGTGTGAAATAGTAATTTTACAGAGATAACGGTTGTTACTACTAGTTCACAACTAAAATTTAATTATAAGAGTATATTTGAAATAACTTAAAACTTTAAAAAGTAATTTTAATATTAATTTTTTTAAGAAGAATAATTAAAAAGTTGAAAACTTATTAGAAGTACATAAGTAATTGTCCCCGTAAACTAACCCATTTTACTGTATTATAATTTTTATATTATATTATTTTACTATTATATTCAGATGCGTGCCGTAAAAAAAAAAAAAAAGAAAAAAAAAGCAGAACCTTTATTTTATTTTGAAAAAAAAATTGTATTTTTCGATGTGTTGGAACAAACTAGAAGAAGTGCTCCGTACGCGGACGCACTGAATGCGGAGTTGTTGTGCACTGCATGACAGCCACACGGCAAGTCGAGGACACCAGGGTACTGCCGCCAGCATCACGGAACGAAGATTGCTCCTGCAGGATAGTATCCAGATGGTTCCAGACTACAAGCACGGGCCAATTACGACAAACTCACGGATGATAAAAAATAGAATATATATATATATATACATATATATATATATATACATATATATATATATATATATATATATATAGAGTACGTCTTGTGTCTTTATTAGGAGCACGGAGCCTCCGTGCTCCTGTTCGATGATGGAGTTTTCGATTCGACGATCATCTCTTGACTCATGATTCAAAGTTTCTAGAAAATAATTTTTGTAATTTTTCAATATCATTTACCTAGCAATCGAAAAGATTCAAAATCAATAATTTTTAACTGAAAATAAAAATTCTATAAAAAGTGGTGATATAGCACTAAAATTTTCGATCAGAAATATTGATCTTGTTGTAGATAGTATAAAAAATTTTGTATCAAAATTTTATCCGATTTGAATGCTTCTACACCGTTAAACTTGAAAACGACAGATATCAACCATTAAAAATTATAGATTTTGAATCCTTTTGATCACTGGGTAAATAATATCAAAAAATCGTAAAATTTATTTTCTAGAAACTTCAAATACGCTAGATCAAGTCTAATCTGAGTCGATAGTCGATTCTAAGCTCTATCATCGAAAAACGGCTTAGGAGCACGAGGGCTCCGTGCTCCTAATAACACACAAGACCTACTATATATATATATATATATATATATATATATATATATATATACGTAGTTCGCTACTATCCTTTTAATAGGATAGGAGTACTTGTCCTATCAATTTTTTAGCATTTGGATTAATTCTTTTCATCGTTTCTAACCATTAGATTAAATATTATAATCCAAATGGGACCACTCAACCCTGTGACCATTCAACTCTAACGACTAATATCATCCTAACCCTATAATTTTTCATCCAAAGGTTAAAAACTTGATAGACAAGTGCTCCTATCCTATTAATGTGATAGTAGCCCTAGCCTATATATATATATATATATATATATAGAGTCCTATTACTATACTTTTATGAGTATAGAGGCTCTCTTGTACTCATAATTTTTTGGCCATTTGATCCACCCTTTAATCATTTTTACCCGTTAGATTATACTATTCAACGAACCACCTACTCAACCCTAGGGGCCCACTATCAATCTAACCGTAATCACTCTCATCCTAGCCTCACAATTTTTCATCTCAACGGCCAAAAAGTTATGAGTACGATGGCTCAAATACTCATAATAGTATAGTATGGCCTATATATATATATATATATATATATATATATATATATATATATATATATATATATATATATATATATATATATATATATATATATATATATAATTAGTTTAGAATACTCTCAAAAAGCACTAATGGGGTGGTGCTATTGAGTTTTAGTCATTGGATTGAGAGATGTAGGGTTGAGATGATGGTGATAGATAGTGATTGGTGGGGTAGGTGGTGGTAGGTGGAATAGTGTTAGATCCAAATGCCATTAGTAATCAAAAAAGTAGATCCAAGGGCTAGAAACTTGGAAACCTTAAAAAGTTGGTGCTTCTAAAAGTATTCTAGCTCAAATATATATATATATATATATATATATATATATATATATATATATATATATATAGTTGAGCTAGAATACTCTAAAAGTACCAATGAGTTGTGCTTGAGTTTTTAACCATTGGATATGGTGGTAGGTGGTAGGTGGAATATTATTTGATCCAAAAGTTATTAAGTAATTGAACGTAGATCCAAGGCTTAGAAACTTAGAAGACCAGCAGCTTGGTGTTTCTAAAAGCATTTTAGCTTTTCACTCTCTCTCTCTATATATATATATAGAGAGAGTAGAGCTAGAATGCTTTTAAGCACCAACTTTTGGTGTTTCTAAGTTTATAGCCCTCGAATCTACTTTTTGATTACTAATAACTTTTGGATCTAACACTATTTACCTACCACCACCTATCCCACCAACAACCACCTACCACCTACCACCATCATCTCAACCCTACATCTCTCCCTTCAATGGCTAAAAACTCAAAAGCACCACCCCATTGGTACTTTTGAGATATATATATATATATATATATATATATATATATATATATATATATATATATATATATATATATTTGTTAATTTTATATAGATCTATGTAAATATAATAAATTATAAATATATTTTTATAAATATATTTTTTATATATTGTTTTTATAAAAATTATAATATTTTTAAATATGTTTTTGTTGTTAGAATCAGTTAGAAAATTTTAGTTAATCACATGTTAAATACTTAATCCTGATTAGTTTATAAAATAACTTGATATTCTTGTCCCTCTTATATTATACTGTTGTGATTTGTGGAGGGATATATTTGTGACACTACAACAAAAACGGTCTATAGCGACACTTTTAAATATTGGTACATGTCAAAAAAAGTGTTACTGGCAAAATTACCGACAATTTTAAAAAATTTTGCTATATGTAGGGTCACTAGGTATATAGTGACAGTTAAAGAGTGTCGCTATAATAAAAATAGTGCTGCTAATTTACTAACACTTATTTAAACATTTAGCAATCGTCAAAACACTATCTTGTTGGCTGCGGTGGCGGAGGAGGACGAGAGGGAAGGGTTCTTCGTCTAGAATTTTAGTGGATTAAGTGAAGGGAGAAGGAAATATGGCAATCGATTTTTTTTTTCTTTTCTGTTTGTAATTGGGCCGAATTGACTGGGTGGGGTGGGCTAAGTAGAGTAATATTTTATTTTTGGTTGGATTGGGCTTTATATTTAGATATTAGTAGATATTTTTTTAAGTTTCTGTATAAATGGAACACTTACACAAAAGTGTCCCAAATATGTTTCCGTATAATCTAATTCTGTTGTAGATGAAAAAAAATTAATATTTCACTTAAATTTTATAACGATAATAAATCAGAAAGACATACTTGAAAACATTAGAATTTTTATAGAAACAATATATAAAAATTAAATTTTATAAAAATATATTTTCAATTTACTATATTTGCATGCACCTTTATGTATTTAACCCTTTTCTTTTAATAGGTCAGCTCTTTGGCATTGTAGTACTTAATATTACTTTATTATCCTGTCCGTTTTTTTTTTTTTTTTTTGTCTTTTTGTCTTTTTGTTATTTATTCTTCTAGCTTTTCGGTTAAATCAGTTATAAAGTATTAAAAAAATCATAAATTTCTAAAAGTAAAAGTTTGATAAACCATATGAAAGGTATAAAAAGTTTTTTTTTTTTCTTTATGTGCTTTTACAGAGAACTTAACAAAGGAACTGACAGAAAAAAAAAAAAAAAATATTATAGTATACTAAGATGTTACATTTTAAACCATAAAGATGCTGAAATGAAAAAGAGTTAAAGCACAAACACGTATACACGAATTATTGTAATATGTTGACGTACATGGTCAATCAATAATATATATCAAACCCTTCGTGGGAGAGCATCTTTCTTGATATCTCTATATAAAGACAATGATTCGCAAGCAAAATGTACTAATACTTTGCTTTAAATATTGTAATTAATTTTTTTTTTTTTATGTGTCAGTATATTAGTGGCTTAATTTTTTACATTTTATTTCTGTAAATTCTGATGTTAAAATTCTTATGCACATACAATAGTCGAGGCAATTTTCTATAATATCTGGACACCAGAAGAGGTTAAATTTTTGCAACTTTTTTTTTCTAGTCAAAAGCTTTAAGCTAATCGAACAAAACTATCAGGTAATAATCACAAATTGCACTAAAGTTTAAATAGTATTTTCAAATTGTGTTGGAAGTTCAGGTTGATTTATAAACCCTTTTTCCTCTGCTATAATTAATAATGTGCACAACAGTAGAAAAATCTAACCAAGGATTCCTATAATTAGGAGAAAGAAGGAGTGCTAATCAACTCTGACTAGCAAGACAATGAAAAGAGTTCATTGATGAGTGGTGGGTAGGTGTAACTAACTTAGGTTGTGAGAGACCTTTTTTGAAATCTTGATCTTTTACATACAAAATCTTTTGGTATGACAAAGGGGGAAAAGTGTACCATATGTTATGGATTTAGTGGTTTTGCTCGTCAAAGTTCATACGGTACCTTTTTTTTTCACTAAAAAATGGGTAAGATTGTTTGGATCTTACTAGTTCAGACCTCCGCACCCTCAAAGACTAAGTGCAAAAAAAAGAGAGAGAGAGAGAGAGAGATAGAGAGAGAGATAAGTATTTTGAAAAAAAATAACTAAATACTCTACTACCTAGAAACGCAAATTACAGATACTCTTTCTCTACTCTACCTACCCTCTTGACCTTAGCACATTAGGATAAAAGAAAACCGTTCATATCGCAAATGGCATAGGGTTTGGTGGTTGGTACTCGTGACCCAACTTCGAATCCTAGTTGATTCACATTTCTACCTAAGTTTATTTCTAAATGAAATAAACGAAATGGGTAGCGTGCTACCTGTCTCTCTCAAAAGAAGAAGAAGAAGAAGAAGAAGAAGACTCCCAACATTTATGTAAAGTGAATCTAGGAATTACCCATGGCCTTTGGATTTCCACATGATCGTTTCTTGAGGCATTAATATCTGCAGTTTCGAAATACTTTATCTTCCATAGAATCTTTCTAAATAATACCTCTTCATCAATTGCTCACTTAGCGAAGTTGGGCCAAGAACTTGGCCGAGCTGAAATTTTTTTAGGTCCCTAACATATGGTAAGTACTGTAACTGCGAATACTACTACAAAGGAAAAAAAAGGGAAAGGAAGAAAACTAGATATTAAATCACACATGCATATAAAATTATACAGATCTACAATAAAATTCTTATTAACCTATAAATATTCTACAAAGACTCTGTTCCTATTTATATTAAAAAATTACTAATTACTAATTCCAACCCTAATGAACTTTTAATTTTTTTTATTTTTTTGCTATAAATATATCTGATTCTAATTTAAAACTTTCAAATTCGTACCTAAGTTTTATCTATTATTCTATATTGAAATATCCTAAAAATTTAATATATATAAAGCGCCGAAAGAAATTGACAAAAAAATATTTTTTTAAAAAAAATTAGAAAAATAAAATTTAAAATTCTAACAAAAAAAAAAAAAAAAACTCACATCATTGGCTTCCACTTGGAGCTTAAGATATCATCTACTAGAGATCAGCTCGAATGTGGTTAATTATGGCATCAATCAAATTCTAAAACTTGTACATCTGATGACGCAATCCAAACCCCTGATCAATATAAGTCTGAATCGAGAAATTAAATTCGATTGATGAACTGCACATGGAATTCCCCGTCGGGCCCGTGTTGGTCTTGACAGTTACTTATTTGATTTGTGCTCGTCGCGGACTGAAGATTTTTTGATACTTTTATTTGATTTCATTATTAGTGGATTCTCGGCCGGGCATAGTAGAAGATTGCGAGCCATTAGGACCAGTTACCTCTCAAATAGTAGAATCCTGTTCCGCTTGTGGAGGAGGTTTTTTTTTTTTTTTGGATAATTGTCTATATACCCCCACGTCTGAAAATATTCGATCTATCCATATTTTTTTTTTCTTTCTAAAATGCCCCTCATATGTTCCACCATTTTTGCAAAATATTCCCGCAGTTATCTCCTGTTAAGTTAATCTGGATTAAACGTGGGTTAAATATCTACCACGGTTAAATATCTACCACAGTTAAAAAAAAATAAAATACCAATTTTACCCTTAACATAAGAACAAATAAGAAATGTTGATGACGGTAGAGGGGTATATTGGAAAAGACCAAAAGTCGAAATACTTTTTGTGCCCCTAACTTTAAGGGCAAATAAGAAAGACAGTAATGATAGAAGGGTATATTTAAAAAGGGCAAAATAGTAATTTTACAGAAATAACAGAGTTACTTAACAAATTTTAACTCTAAGGGTATATTAGAAATATGTTGGAACGTAGGAGGGGCATTTTCAATATTAGCCTTCTAAGAGAGGTAAATCGGAAAGTCGGAAACTTTTTAGGGGTATATAAGCAATTGCCCTATTTTTTTTTGCTATCAGAACTCTAAGCCTTGTTTGGTTCGGAGTTAAGGAAAAACTAATTATTCCAGAGATAGTGTTAAGTTCAGGGTTAAGGTGGGATTAGAGTATTTTTGTGTTTGGTTGAGGGTTGGAGTTAGTCTAGGATAGTGAAAAATAGTGTTTGGTTGGAGTAGGTGGGATAAGAAGGATAGTGGGTTATTATGAATAGAAAATAATATTTGGTTGGGGTTTGGTAGGGTTTGGTAGGATTAGCTAAGCCGGAATAATCTACTTGAGATGGGGTTTGTTAACCCCACCTATTTTTTAAGGTGTTTTGGGATAAAATGGGGGTTAAGGGGTTATTCCACCTCTTAACCCCCAACCAAACAGGGGCTAAAAGGCTTCATTTGGTTCGGTTATACGAAAGAATTGCTTATTTCAGAGATAGATATAAGTTCAGGTAAAAGTTTAGGATAGATTAATTTTACGTTTGGATGGAAATTGAGTTGTTCCTGAAAATTAAAAAAAAAAGCATTTGCAAAGATAAGATGGAATTGATGGAATAGAAAGAATAGTGGGTAGTTTTAAATAAAAAATAGTATTTTTTTCCTTATATTATATTTAAATTTAAAATTTAAAATTTAAATATAAAATTTTTATAACTGCTTGCACCAATTTGTCCAGCTTTTATCGGATCTATGCGCTAAGAATTGTTGTTGAAATCATGTCTCAGCTGCTGATGGATAACCCTCTATATTTTTTTGCAAGCTCTGTGATTGTCATCAGGAAGAAAATGTTACAAAAGCCTAATTAAGAAGAATTTGGTTTGATATATACTAATTAGTGCAGGCTAAAACAAAAATATACTGCTATTCAGGTGATCTGATCCATGTCCATTCATGCAGGCTAAAAAGTCCTGTAGCCAGTATTGCAGCCAAGGATGCTTTAGGTCAGAGGAAAATAAAATAAAATAAGATAAAATAAAAAGAATCCAACTGCCCTTGTGAAAGAAGTACAGTAAGTAGCAAAGGCAGCGCGCCACGAGATATATCCGAGACCTTCAATCCTAACATTCACATTACTTGTTTTTATTTTCTCAATAAAATAACGAAATGCTTTTAGGGCTACACTATCTCTCAAAAAAAAAGAAAAAAAAGAAAAGCCATACAGGTACTACAATTGAAGATCACATAACTTTGAAATAAAATTTTCACTAACCAAAAATTCTTTTTTAACAAAGATTTGGTTGTTTTCCTTATACAAATAAATCTAATTCTAGTTTACAAACTTTCAATTCTACAGCCCTAATTTTAAAAGTTTATTTCATATTGAAAAATTCTAAAAAATCTAAGAAAACACTATAATAAAAAAAAATTCTAAAAACTAAATTTTTTTTAGAACTGCTAGTTTATAAGGAAAGGCTGATTAGTTTTAATGGTCAGGTACTAGTATACAATATACACAATAAATTTAGAAATCAAAATATTTAAAATAAAAACATAGACTTTGAATTGAAATATACGAATAGTATTAGTAGTTTTTACCCTCAATGTAGTATCGGTGATCCTAATCGTCTCCCATAAAGGATGTTAATTTAAAGATCAAGTATCCCAGATCTCAAATTGCACTAAATTTGCTTCATATTTTCAGCTAAATTTATTTTAAAAAAGAATAAATGAAGTTTATAACATGCATGTTTCCTTTCTTATCTCTTAAAAAATAATCTTGAGAGTGATGCACATCCCTCCCTGGAATTTAATCAAGTGGGGGGGAGCCCCCTGGGCTTTCCCCAAAAGCAAAAACAAAAACAAAAGCAAAGTGCTTTTCCTCCACCCTTTTGTTGAAAATCTCTATCATGTATCTCACCAATAATTTCTTCTTTTTTTCCTTGGTCAAGCACCAATTTATTCTGTTCCAACAAATAAATATTCCCATAAGCATATTCTCCACAACTTTAAATGTAGGTCATTTAAGAGATTAGAACTTGTGAAAGGCAATAAATTGGACCAAATATTCAAAGCAACCCACTTAGAAGATAAGAGGTTGAAATATAAGATACCATAGAGGGCACGTTCATATGTATACTCATCCTACTTTTGAGGCTCTGTTTGGATTGCACAGTTTATGCGCTGCTACGACCGGGTATGAAATTGCGATAGAACTAACCGTCCTGAATTCGAATTCCATTAGACTTTATGTTTTGTTTACTTGAATTTTCTCCTGTTTAATTATCTCGCATCTAAGTCTTGTAAAATATTGTTCTCTACTAAGCTTAAGCTGAATGCCGCCAATAATTTTTCCACATTTTGAGTCTATTAAAAAGTTTAGAGTCCCACACGTGAGGAAGAGTATTGAATATAAAATATTAAAAGCTAAATTACATAAAATCCTCTAGAAATATCCACTTTCCCGCTTTCTCTCCGCGACTTTTAAAAATCTACATTTTGCTCTCTTAAAATTTTAGAAATATTTTCAAATGAATACGACCTTAATAGAGAGACCAAAATGACCAAATTACTCTTATTTCTTCTGTAATAAACTTTTTTTTAATATATTTATATAAATTTGAAGGGCATTTTTTATATACAAATTATTATATGAAATTGACGGAACAGTGATGGAACCTTGACGGAGGGGGGCTAGATATGACAACTTCAAATGTTGAGGTATAAAATATAGATTTCTAAAAGTTAGGAAGAAAAAGTAAAAAAAACGGGTATTTATATAAGATTTTCTATAATTTCGCCAATATAAAAATATTTTTTCTAGTAAGCATTTGAAAAATAATAACTGTTTCAATTCATATTATGTAACACGAGTATTAGCCAACTGATCAAGTTCATTTTTTAAGGTGTTCTTGAAGCGAAGCAGAACAGATCGAATAGAATTGAAAGAAGCTTTTTAATTCGTTTAGAAATATGAAGACAGTAATGGCCAAACTTTCTAACTATTTACTATTTTGTGTTCTTTTTTTTTGTTTTTTTGTTTTTTTTTGAGATTGTTTACATTGTTCTGAGTAGTTGACATAACTCAACTTGATAAATAAATGCCCCACCAATTGAGCTTTTTTAGGCCCAATACATAATGGGCTCTTTGTAAATGTTGACAATGTTGGGCTCTCGTTGCCATGTTTTCCCCTTATGTTTATCATTTTAACAACAGTCCCAAGAGTAGGTCTTCATGGCGCTGCTGTAATACCTGGAGGTCTCAAGTGTTTCTGCCCGCTGATTACTTGTACCTTTCAAATCGACGATCCGCTCTGCGCTTTTGATCCTGCATATTTGAAGTAAAGTTTTAATATTTAATTTTTACAAAAGAAAAGTTATAATATTTTTTACTGCATCATAATGCATCATAATGCAATTGAATGTACTTATATAAGTGTCCTTAATTATTCAGACGCTTCATTAATTCTTCATTTTTAGATTGTACAGTTGTCGTCTTAAAAAGATCTTATTCATGACCAATAATATTTCTTGATAATTAAGGGCCTTTCAATTCCTCTTAAACTCCATTGGCGATAGTCTTGGGGTCTCTATTTTAATTTGAATAGCACCGACTTTTCAGCTTCTCTTTAAATTGCTTATTAATTGTCCTCCTTTCTGACTTGTTGTCCTTTTCTTGTAAGACAATATCACAAGCATCTTTCAAAATTTAAATTCTAATTAAAATTTAAATTAGATTTTAAATTATTTTTAAAATAAAATTTAATAAAAATATTAATTTATGCAAACTTTAAAAAAATTTTGCCAAACAGCTTTTTCAAAATCACTTTAAAAATCACTTTTATCTAAATTCGGTCAAACGCTCTATAACTTTTAACCAAAATCACTTCTCCAAACTAAAATCACTTTTTCAGAAATCGCTTTTTCAAAAGCTAGGCCAAACAGGCCCAATATCACAAGCATTTTTCACTAGCACTGCGTGGATTTTCAACTTTAATAGTGTAAAAGCTAATCCCGCGCAGCGCCGAAGCAGATATCTCAAACTTTGTCATGGTAAGTATTGTTTCACTGTCAATTTCTATCTACAAAGAACATCCCCTTGGATACCAATTGTAAGAACCGACAAGATATGACTGAGCATGGCTCAAGACCCTCTCGACACAAAAAAGCACAGCGAAAATCGGATCTTTTGTAGAGAAACTTGATGAAAACAATCGATAAAATAGGCACAAGAATGACAAAGTAAGATGAAGCAATAAAGAGCAAAGTACATAAAATATCAGAGGCTTTTGATCAATGAACAATATATGAAAGTTAAACTTTTAAAAAATACATTTGAAATTCACTATATTTTCAAGAATCTATATTCAATTAACTATATATATATATATATATATATATATATATATATGTAACTAGTGGAATACTATTAATAAGACCAATGACTTGGTCACAAGTAACTTTTCTACCCTTGTATTAAAATATGTGCGGCTAGGATGATGTGGGCCCCCTAGGGTTTAGTGGGTGGTTGGTTGAATAGTATAATCTAACGGGTAAAATTAATCAAAGGGGTTAATCCAATGGTAGAAAACTTACTCAACTCGTCGCCGCTTATTAATAAAGATACCAAATTTGGACTCTATATATATATATATATATATATATATATATATATATATATAGAGTCCCGCTATATTATCAATAGCACGAAGCAATCGGTGCTACCAAATTTTTCACCGTTAGATTCATTCCTTTGATGATTTTCACCCATTAGATTATACTATTCATAACCACCCACTTAACCCTAGGGGGCCCACATCATCCTAACCGCACATCTCTCAATCCAATGGTTAAAAACTTGGTAGCACCATTGACTTGGTGCTATTAATAGATAGTAGCATAGTTATATATATATATATATATATATATATATATATATATATATATATATATATATATATATATATATATATATATATATATATATATATATACGAGTCCGCCACTATACTTTTATGAGTATAGAGCCTCTTGTACTCATAAGTTTTTTGCCATTAGATCTACTTTTTAATTAATTTCACCCGTTAGATTATACTATTCAACCAACCACCCACTCAACCCTAGGGCCCCACTATCAACCTAACCGTAACCACTCTCATCCTAATCACTCATTTTTCATCTGAACGGCTGAAAACTTATGAGTAGTAGGTCTTCAATACTCATAATAGTATAGTAGCCGTGGCCATATATATATATATATATATATATAGAATTAGGCTGGAATACTATTAGTAGAAAAACGTCTTTTTTACTACCAAGTTTTTAACCATCGGATGAAAATTTGTAGGGTCAAGACGATATTAGGTAGTTAGCGTTGAGTGTCCCCAACGGGTTATAGTATTTAATCCAATGGTTAGAAATAATGATAAGAATGATCCAAAGGTTAAAAACCGGTAGCAACAATAGAATTTTACTACTAATAGTAGTCTACCCGACTCTCTCTCTCTCTCTCTCTCTCTCTCTCTCTCTATATATATATATATATATATATATATATATATATATATATATATATATATATATATAGAGTCCTATTACTATACTTTTACGAGTATAGAGGCTCTTGTACTCATAACTTTTTGGCCATTTGATCCACACTTTAATCATTTTTACCCGTTAGATTATACTATTTAACCAACCACCTACTCAACCCTGGGGCCCACTATCAATCTAACCGTAATCACTCTCATCCTAGCCTCACATTTTTTCATCTCAACGGTCAAAAAGTTATGAGTACGATGACTCCAATACTCATAATAAGATAATGTGTGGCCTATATATATATATATATATATATATATATATATATATATATATATATATATATATATATATATATATATATATATATATAAAAGCACGTATATTCAAATTTGGGTCCGTCGACGTACTCATTTTTTGGCGAAAAAAAAATTAGCGCCTATTTTATTAGCGCTTATTTTTCTCTACGTAAAATTTTAAATATAAGAATAAGAATAGAAATAAAAACCGCAATGCATACGTAATTTCTTTATATTATTATTGGTGTAAAAATCCTAAAAAATATATTTTATCATATAAAAGATTCTTTTCTATATATATTTTCGAATTTAAAAATATCTTTTTTTTAAGATAACATATTTTATTTTTCTATTTGAAATTTCAAAAGTAATTTTTCTCTAACATATTATGGGTGTGAAAATCCTATAAAAGATATTTTTCGATTTAGTCTTAAAATATCGTTTTTAGATATTTTGAAAATTCTATAAAAATTTTTTTTTATATATATTTTCAAATTTCAAAATATCTTTTCTTCTTAAGATAACCTATTTTATTGTTTATTTAATTTCAAAATATTTTTTTCTAACATATTTTATTTTTCTATAATTTAAAAATATATATTTTTTCTATATATATTTTCGAATTTCAAAATATCTTTTACTTTTTACGATAGCGATTTTATTTTTCTATTTAATTTCAAACTAATTGTTACGTGCACTTGCGCGTACACTCAACTTGTATGTATATATATATATATATATATAGAACTAGGCTACTATGCTATTAATAGCACCAAGTCATTGGTGCTACCAAGTTTTTGACCGTTGGATTGAGAGATGTGCAGTTAGAATGATGTGGGCCACCTAGGATTAAGTGGGTGGTTGGTTGAATAGTATGATCTAACGGGTGAAAATCATCAAAGGGGTGGATCTAATCTGGAAAACTTGGTAGCACCAAGTGCTTCGTGCTATTGATAGCATAGCAGGACTCTTGACTCTCTCTCTCTCTCTCTCTCGTATATATATATATATAGGCGCGACTACTATACTATTATGAGTATTGGAGCCATCGTACTCATAACTTTTTGGCCGTTGAGATGAAAAAATGTGAGGCTAGGATGAGAGTGATTACGGTGCTAGATTGATAGTAGGCCCCCTAGGGTTGAGTAGGTGGTTGGTTGAATAGTATAATCTAACGGGTAAAAATGATTAAAGGGTGGATCAAATGACCAAAAAGTTATGAGTACAAGAGCCTCTATACTCAGTATAAAAAGTTTTTACTCTATATATATATATATATATATATATATATATATATATATATATATATATATATATATATATATATATATATATATATATATATATATATATATATAGTCTATTTATTGTGCTATTAATAGTACGAAGCAATTGGTGCTACCAAGTTTTTCGGCGTTAGATCTATCATTTTGATCATTTTCATCCGTTAGATCATACTATTCAACCAACCACCCACTCAATCCTAGATGGCCAACATCATCCTAACCGCATATCTCTTAATTCAATGGTCAAAAACTTGGTAGCACCAATGACTTTGTGCTATTAATACTATATTAGCCTAGTTATATATATATATATATATATATATATATATATATATATATATATATATATATATATATATATATATATATATATATATATATATATATAGAACTAGGCTACTATGCTATTAATAACACCAAGTCATTGGTGCTACTAAGTTTTTAGCCCTTGGATTGAGAGATGTGGTTAGGATGATGTGGGCCCCTAAGGGTTAAGTGGGTGGTTGGTTGAATAAGATAATCTAACGGTGAAAATCATCAAAGGGATGGATCTAACGGTGGAAAACTTGGTAGCCGGACTATAAAAAACCGATAGGACAAGTGTTCCTATCCTATTAAAAGGATAGTCTATATATATATATATATATATATATATAGAGTCCTATTACTATACTATTACGAGTACGATCGTCTCGTACTCATAAGTTGTTTTCGATGATAGAGCTTCCGAATCGACGATCCACACCGTTAAACGTTATCTAGAGCATTTAAAACTTCTAGAAATAAAATTTTATAATTTTTCGATATCATTTACCCTACGATCAAAAGCTCACAAAATTAACAATTTTTAACTACGTAGATGGGATTATTGCTAGTTTAACGGTATAAAAGAATCAAAATTTGTTGAATTTTTGATAGAAAATTCTATTCACTACATAGATAAAGATCAATAACTCCGATCTTGAATTGAAGGATCCGATCATCCCTTTTTAGGATGTCGTTCGATTTTGACCGTTCATTTTATATCCGCTTGATGGACTTATAATGATTTCGAAAAATTACGAAATTTATTTTATAGAAGTTTTAAATACTCTAGATCATGTTTAACGGTGTGGATCGCCGATTCGAAAATCCCAACATCGAAAACAACTTATGAGTAGTAGGGGCTCTATACTCATAATAGTATAGTAGCCGGACTATATATATATATATATATATATATATATATATATATATATATATATATATATATATATATATATATATATATATATATATATGAATTGAGCTAGAATACTCTCAAAAGCACTAAGGGTTAGTGCTTTTGAGTTTTTAGCCCTTAGATCTACTCTTTGATTGCTAATAACCTTTGGATCAAACACTATTCCACCTACCACCACCTACCACCATCATCTCAACCCTACATCTCTCCATCCAATGGCTAAAAACTCAAAAGCACCACTCTTTTGGTGCTTTTGAGAGAATTCTAGCTATATATATATATATATATATATATATATATATATATATATATATATATATATATATATATATATATATATATATATATATATATATAATTGAGCTCCTATTCTTTTAAAAGTATCAAGTCATTGGTGATTGTAATTTTTTAGCCATTGGATTAATAGATGTGCGGTTATGATGATATGGGCCTCCTTGGGTTAAGTGGGTGGTTGGTTGAATAGTATAATCTAACGGTGAAAATGATCAAAGACGTAGATCTAATCTAAAAAAATTCACAAGCACAAAGTGCTTCGTGCTTTTACCATAGCCGACTCTCTCTCTCTCTCTCTCTCTCTCTCTCTCTCTCTCTCTCTCTCTCTCTCTCTCTATATATATATATATATATATATATATATATATATATATATATATATATATATATATAGTTGAGCTAGATACTCTCAAAAGCACCAACCCCTTGGTGCTTTTGAGTTTCTAGCCCTTCGATCTACTTTTTGTTTACTAATACCCATTGCATCAAACACTATTCCACCTACCACCACCTACCACTATTTATCACCACCAAACACCATCATCTCAACCCTACATCTCTCCAACCAATGGCTAAAAACTCAAAAGCACCAAGCCTTTGGTGCCTTTGAGAGTATTCTAGCTCAACTCTATATATATATATATATATATATATATATATATATATAGAGAGAGAGAGAGAGCAGGGTTGTTTTGTTCTCAGGAGCACGGAGCCCTCCGCGCTCCTGAGTCGTTTTTAATGATGGGACTCCCGAATCGACGATCGGTTTCGTTAGACTTGATCTAGTGTATTTGATGTTTTTAGAAAATAATTTTTGCGATTTTTCGATATCATTTACCTAGCGATCGAAAGGATTCAAAATCAATAATTTTTAACGGCTGAAAAATAAAAATCTTATAAATAGTGGTGATATAGCACTAAAATTTTTAATAAGAAATATTGATCTTGTTGTAGATAATATAATAATTTTTTTATCAAAATTTCATTTAATTTGAATACTTTTATACCGTTAAACTTGAAAACGGCATATATCAATCATTAAAAATTACCGATTTTGTATCCTTTCGATCATTAGGTAAATGGTATAAAAAAATCACAAAAATTATTTTTTAGAAACTTTAAATACGCTAGATCAAGTCTAACGGAGTCAATCGTTGATTCGAAAGTTTTATCATCGAAAATATCTCAGGAGCATGAAAGCTCATCCTGAGAGCACAGGAGCCTTGTGTAAGGACCCAGCCCACTAACAACAATAACTTGTTAGGCCCAACCACCGGCCCAAAATGCTTAAGCCCAGCTATTATTACTAGTTTAAGTCTTTTTATGAATCCAATGACAACCCTATTCCCATCCGATGTGGGACTATTGGGGTGTCACAATTCCATCAGATGTGGGGCTATTGGGGTGTCACAAACTCCTCCCGTTAAGGCACTGACGTCCTCGTAAGTCCAATCACATACACAGCTTACGATCACCAGGCGATGTGAGACTCGTCTCGCTAGCCCGTAATCCAGACCCTGGCTCAGTCGAGACTCGCCGCACATATCCAGCTTGTGAACCGGCTCTGATACCAAATGTAACTATCCAGCCGACTAGCAACAATAATTTGTTGGGCCGAACTACCGGCTCAAAATGCTTAAGCCCAGTTTAAATAAACCCACGACAACTTTATTTCCATCCGATGTGGGACTATTGGGATGTCACACCTTGCTCTATATATATGCAGAGAGAGAGAGAGAGAGAGAGAGAGAGAGAGAGAGAAAGAAAGTCTTAAAACATTTTAGTGCAACTACATTAATTGATCAATAATATCTAAAAATAATATTATTGGAGACTCATGGTAAGTGTTTTTGTTATATATCTATTAAAAAAAAAAAATTGAATCTCCTCAATATTGCATATGATGAACAGTACGTTGATTAAACTGCTTCTCCTAATAAAAAAAATTGGTAAAAAAAAAGGGGTTCCCAGCTACTTTATTACCCGTCTTTGAATTTTGCTGTTTTGGCAACGTTGCAATTAATCTTGAAAAATTATCTTATTATTTTTTAAGATTATTGGCGATGCAACTTGTAGCATGCATAGGGATGTCAACGGATCGGATTCGGGTCGCGTTTTTAAAAATCCGAACTCGAACCCGACTAACGAACCCGAATCCAAACCCGAGCAAAAACCCGAACCCCGAACCCGAACCCGACCAAAAACCTAAACCCCACCAAAAATCCGAAAACCCGAACCGAATAACAAACCCGAATGTCTATAATTCAAAGAAAAAACCGCAGATTATCAGTATGAATGTCTCATGAAATAACTTGCTACCTCTGTGCTTGTAGTTAGGTGTTCTCTTCCCCTTCCGTCTGTGCTTCCAAAATACTTATATCCAATTATTATTATTATGGTCCATAATCTATTATATATTCAATTATAATCTCATTTTCATCATATGTTGGACTATTAGAATATATATGACATTCGTAGTAGATTTTTAGTTTTTTAATAACAAAACCTAATATATGTGCTGAGATTTAAAACAATTTGACAGTGCAAAAGGTTAAAATTATATTTCAGTTCCTAAACTTCTACGTTAATAATTGCTTTTATTTGTAAAATCAAATGGAAATAAGACCTATTATATATAGTGCACATAAATAACCTACATTGTCTCTAAATTTATGTAAGTATTTCTTAATATTATGTAAAGAACTTTATGTCTTTCGGAAAACACTTTGGTCTCCAACATCTATATTTAAATCATTTAAGCCATGGTGCGAAGCTATATACATTATAACAAAAATGGTTTATAGCGACACTTTTAAATATCGATATATGTAAAAAAAAGATGTTGCTGGCTAAATTACCGACATTTTTAAAAAGTATTGCTATATGCAGGGTCGCTAGATATATAGTGACAGTTAAAGTGTGTCGCTATAACATAAAATTAGTGCTGCTAATTTATTAATACTTATTTAAACATTTAGCAACCGCCGAAACTCTATCTCGTTGGCTGCGGTGGCGGATGAGGACGAGGGAAGGACTTTTCGTCTAGAATTTCAGTATATTGAGTGAAGGAAGAAGGGGAGATGGTAATCGATTTTTTTTTTTTTTTTTCTTTTCTGTTTGTAATCGGGCCGAATGAGCTGGGTGGGGTGGGTTGAGTAGAGTAGCCTTTTATTTTTAGTTGGATTATGCTTTATATTGAGCCATTAGTAGATATATTTTAAGTTTTGACATAAATGAGACACTGATACAAAAGTTTTTCAAACATGTGTCCTTATAACTTAATTCTGTTGTAGTGATAAATGCCGAAGTGCTATTTTAAATTGATTTGGAGATGAAGAATAATAAAACAACTTAATTATTATCCTTTAAAAAAAAGAAAAAACTAGGATTTGATTGTTTATAATTATTGTATAAATTAGGATAATATCTAACATCTCCTTCACAACTTTCAAAAATATTTAATTTGCGATTGGTTGACCAAATTGCGCTTGTTGACTATAGATAATTTCTTCAAATATACACCTACGTACTTTTAGATTAAGAAATGTGATTTGAGGTTTAGAAAGATATTTTGTAAAATAAAATATAAATTTAAAAATATATGTTAGAAAGTAATAGCTATTTTATATTTTATTTAACATAATATCAAAGCAAATCGAGTTTGTTGTAATTCGAATCATATTAGGCTCCTAGCATAATTGGTTTCCTCCTTTTTATTGAAATCCATGTCATCGGCCCCAGTACTGCAGCTAGCGTTGAATGAGAAATAACACCGGCCATTTCATTTTCATGCATTAATTGGGGGAAAATATAAAACACGCTTTCTCAAATCCCAATCCAGGAACAAACTTCTTCAAATGAAACCCAACACCAAACATAATAATTAGAGTTAAATGAATCTAATTTCAAACTTAAAACTAAAAAGTTTGGTATGTTCGTACTTGAACCAAAACATATATCAATACAAAAAATTTTGTATTTAAAGACACTTTAAATAATAATTAGCGACGCTTTAAAGTGTCGGCAAAAATAATTCCGACGTTAAATAAACATGATCGGGATAAATATACCGACGTTTTAATATAGTCGGAAAATATATATAAATATTTGATAAAAATATATTTATCGGCATGACGCTTAATCATAAATATTAAGAACGCTAAATATTAAAGACCCTAGAAAAAGACGTCGTCTAAAACATATTTTATTATAGTGATAATTGTGTTATTGTTTCCTCTAAAATATGCACTCTAGCTTAATTTATTATCTCCAAAGCTAATGATTAATATGATGGCTCTTTGCGCTTTATGTCACCATCAATAACCATTAATTAATAACCATTTTCATCACTGCAATCAAAGTATATTTTAAGTTTTCATACGTTGATTCCGATTTTATGATCATTATTACAATAATTAATCACAATAATTAATCATCATTACATTCCTAACATCCACAAATAAATAACAAAAGGAAGAAAAAAAGAAAAAAAGAAAAAAAAATCTAACCTCCCAAGCCCACCTAACTTCTATACGACGTCGGCATCATACTGTTTGTATTATCAAATTATTTTCGATGATGATACATCCGAATTGACGATCAAATATATGCTATTTAGACTATTTAGAAATTAAATTTTATATATATATTTTTTTTTCAAAATCAACTCCTAATAAAAACAATTTAAGATAATTTTAATGACCAATGTGATGTACGTAGTTGTAAATTTAACGGTGTAAAACAGTCTTTTTACCATTTAGAGCGAAAAAGTACCTTCAATTTAAACTTTAAATCTTTTATTATTAATTTTTGTAAAATTTTAAATACTTCCAACAGCATATAGAGCCAATCAGGAATGTCCAATCAAACAACTTGGTACTTCTGAGCTCGTAACATTGATCTAATCTAATAATAATAATAAATTTATTGGATTCAATTTAATAATAATAATAAATTTATTGGATTCAATTTCAAACCACCGGTCTAAAATAATTAAATTCATTTATTATTATTAGGTATATAATCTCTTATATATTTAATTGCATTTTTTTTCTGATCCGATGTGGGACTATTCTAATGTCACAGTCCTATGAGATTTTTATTTTTTCATAACAAAAACTAATGTATGTGCTGAGATTAAAAAAAAAAGTTGATAGTGGAAAGGATTAATTATATTTGAGTTCCTAAACTTCTACATTATTGCTTTTATTTGTAAAATCAAATGGAAATAACACCTAATATATATATATAGTCCACATAAATAACCTACAATATTGCCTCTAAATTTACGTAAGTATTTCTTAATCTTGTGTAAAAAACTTGTATATCTCTTTTGGAAAACATTTTGATCTCCAAAATCTATATTGAAATTATTTAAGCCATGATGCGAAACTACATAGATGATGTCTATAAGTGCTATTTTAAATTGATTTTGAGATGAAGAATAATAAAACAACTTAATTATTAACCCTTAAAAACAAAACTAGCTTGGATTTGATTGTTTATAATAATTGTTTAAATTAGATAATATCTAACATGTCCTTCGAAACTTTTAAAAATATTTAATATATGATTGTTTGACCAAAAGATAGATCCTTCTTATGTTTAGATAATTTCTTCAAATATACCCCTGCTCCTAAGGTTTAGGAATGTGATAAGATATTTTGCAAAATAAAAGGTAAATTTAAAAATTTTGATTAGTAGGAAATTGTGTGTGTATATATATATAATTGAGCTCCTATGCTTTAAAAGTACCATGTCATTGGTGCTTATAAGTTTTTAGCCATTGGATTAATAGATGTATGGTTAGGATGATGTGGCCCCCTTGGGTTAAGTGGGTGGTTGGGTGAATAGTATAATCTAACGGGTGTAAATGATCGAAGGCGTAGATCTAATGGTAAAAAAATCGAAAGTACCAAGAACTTGGTGCTTTTATAAGCACCATAGCCGGACTATATATATATATATATATATATATATATATAGTCATTATGCTATCAATAGCACCAAGCATTCGGTACTACCAAGTTTTCCGCCGTTAGATCCACCCCTTTATTGATTTTCATCCGTTAGATCATACTATTCACCAACCACTCACTTAACCCTAAGGAGCCCACATCATCCTAACCGCACATCTCTCAATCCAACGGTCAAACTTGATAGCACGAATGACTTGGTGCTATTAATAGCATAGTAGCCTAATTCTCTCTCTCTCTCTCTCTCTCTTTCTCTCTCTCTCTCTCTCTCTATATATATATATATATAGAGAGAGAGAGAGAGAGAGAGAGAGAGAGTTGAGCTAGATTACTCTCAAAAGCACCAACTCCTTGGTGCTTTTGAGTTTCTAGCCCTTGGATAAACTTTTTGTTTACTAATACCCTTAGATCAAACACTATTCCACCTACCACCACCTACCACCACCTATCACCATCATCTCAACCCTACATCTCTCCATCCAATTGTTAAAAACTCACAAGCACCATCTCTTTAATACTTTTGAGAGTATTCTAGCTCAACTCTATATATATATATATATATATATATATATATATATATATATATATATATATATATATATATATATATATATATATATATATATATATATATATATATATTACTAGGCTACTATGCTATTAATAAGACCAAGTCATTGGTGCTACCAAGTTTTTAGCCGTTGGATTGAGAGATGTGTGGTTAGGATGATGTGGGACCCTTAGGGTTAAGTGGGTGATTGGTTGAATAGTATGATCTAACTAAAATCATCAAAGGGTGGATTGAATCTGTGGAACTTGGTAGCACCGAGCTTACTATTAAGATAAGACATAACGTGGACTCATATATATATATATATATATATATATATATATATATATATATATATATATATATATATATATATATATATATATATAAAAGCAAATCTCCCTATATGTCACGATCTGAACCTCCTCCTATTTTGAGTAGGCACCACCATATCTATAAGATTCAAGTATAGTTTTTTTAAATTTAAATCCTATAAAGTTGTATGGTTTAAGAAAAATCTACATTGATATCTACTCAGGCTTAGTTTGGTATCAAGGTCTATCTAACGTTTTTAGATAAAATGAGTTGAGAAAAAAGCAAATAGGGCATCACGATCGATGTCCAGAACGCAATATTACGTACGGAAATAAAAAAAAAAAAAGTATTTTTCCAACGTACTTTCTCACCGCACGTAACGCAATCTTCCCGCAATTCCAAACGAAGCCTAAGTCTGGGGGTAAATCAGAGATGCATGCATGCACAGAGAATATTTATTTAATCATGTATACTCAATAATATAATTAAGTTACTGCAATATGAACAGTTATTCCTAATTAAATGCAAACTCCGTGCGTGTTGTTTTATCCCATAGTCCAATCTGGGTGTACTACTTAATCCTACTTGCAAAATATATACTAGAAAATAAGTCCTAAATAAGTAACTATATATATATATATATGCAATTTTAAGGAGTTACCAAGGAGCAATGCATTTGTCAAACTATACCAAAAAGCTCATGACTATGCTCCATTTTCAATAATTGCCATACATGCACCTTGGCATTCCCTTATGCCCTAGAAAACGACTCATCAACTTAATCTGGTAAACAATTGATGGATTATTTTCTTGGATCGCATATGTCTATACAAATTAAACTCTATCTCGAGTCCCCCATGCAGCTTAGTCATCAATCCTAGAGCCATAGATGGGCCGGTACGTGGTGTCCTCGAGTCTCTACTCGATGTATCTCGATTGTGACTCGGCTCAACCAGTCTCATACAACTTCGAACATAACTCAGTTCAATATGGTCTCCCGCCAGAAGACAGGATGCTGGTCCATTTAAGCCAATAATCTCTCTCCAGCAAATCATTGGTACCGACCATTAATCAAAAAAACTCGAGCTGTTAGAAATACGCAACCAATTCATTTAAAGCTTATAAATACATTAACGCCCACCGGTCTCGATTGTGACTTGGTCCAACCAACCTCACGCCATTTTAAAAAGGACTCGGCCCATCCAGGCTCACGCCATTTCGAATATGATTCGGCCCAACATGACCTCCCACCACAGGACAGGATGTTGGCCCATAAGCGAACACAACTCTCGTGCCACACTAACAAAGTATTACTCAGCACAGTTAATGCCGTAATGATATATACTGTCATGAATCATGAAGTATCTATCAGAAAATAGCAATTCAAGAGGAGTACTATATTTGCCTAATATCACAAGAACTATATATCTTGCTATATGTATATTATGATCATAGAATTCACAATTTAAATGAGAAAAGTTTGCAAAATTACTAACTCAATGTGTCGTAATTTATTGGTGTATCAGCGATTGACAGAAATTAATGAGATAATGTCCCACTCATAATTTATTGGTGTATCAGCGATCGATAGAAATTAAAGAAGAATCTGCTGATAGTTGCCGTAGTCTAAGCGGTCGACCTCCTTATCAAGTTGGCTGCATCCGAACTAGTTTGACTACCAAGACTCAAAAGTCAGTCTTTTGTGTTTATACAGGTCAACGGAAACCAAGAGTAGCAAATTAAACATATCAAACTAGAAGCCAAAAGGCGCCAAAACTCGCAAACTGATCAAAACACAGGGAGAAGGCAACATATATAGAAAGCATGCATGCAAAATTATTGTAGTGTTTTGAGCTCCCGAAGTCGAAGAATTTCGAGCTTCGGGGGAACTCGAGATGATGGTGGTTTAATTTAATTAGCTTCACAGAAAGCAATGGTGATAGAGGATGTGAAACAATCGTTGTACTCTAGAAACTTAAGCTGTTAGATAACGGTATTTTAAATATTTTTATATTTAACACTTTCCTTTATATCTGGACTTGAGATTTTTTAGTCGGCTCATGACGTAGGCTTGAATTAAATGGGAGAAAATTAATATACTAGGAGCCTGGCGTAACTCGATCGAATTCAGAATCTCCTACTTTGATACCAAGGATTATATAGTTAGGTGTAGTTGAGGAATCTTTAGATTTTTACCTTATTTTGCTCATTGTACACATTGACTAATATGGGATATATACATTGATGTAATCTATCAAAAATAAATAAAAAAATCTCAAATTTTACAGAGGATGTAAAGGAAGGGGATCGAAGAGAAGGAGATATATAGATGGTGGTGGTGAAGATGGAGAAGAAGAGTAGAAAAGAGGAAAAGAAAGGAGGGCAAGAGCTAGAGAAACTGTTCTGAAAATATTCAAAAGTATCACTACAACAAAATATGTTTTAGACGGTGCTTTTTAGACGGCGTTTTCTTCTAACGTCTTTAATATTTAGAATTTGCCGACGCTATGATTAAGCGTCGTTATTAAACATATTTTTATCAAATATTTATACACATTTTTCGACGCTATATTAAAACGTTGATATATTTATCACGACATGTTTATTTAACGACTCTTTACCCGACGCTTTTACAAGCGTCGGGATTATTTTTGTCGACGCTTTAAAGCGTCGCTAATTATGATTTAAAGTGTCCTTAAATACAAGATTTTTTGTAGTGTACGTGAAGGTCAATTATGAGAATACTCAGAAATTGTTATTCGATCCAATTTTCACATTCACATAAATGCTGAGTTCACAAGAGAAACTCGAATATTCAATAAAATTTTAAAAAGTAATTTAAAAGGGTGTATATATGGACTGAAAATTAACTACGTACATTTTATATTTTTAATCGTAGGGTTTAAAAGGAATTGGTACGAGAGAGTGTTATAAGGCGGGCCCAATATTAATTATGAACTACGTTTGTTATCGAAGTATCAAAGGACCAGGGTAAGGAAAAGGAATTACTAATAACATTTGGATCAAATATTATTTCACCTACCACCATCTACCACTATCATCCAAATCTTACATTTCTCCTTTTAAGGATTAAAAACTCAAAATTGGTGCTTTTGAGAGCATCTTAGCTCAACTGTCGGAAAAGCTTGCAGGCAAATAATAATTTAAGGATCAATGGTGAAATTTACCCATCATATTCCTCTCATAAATTTTCCAGTTAACTTCAGGATGAGAGGAACAAAATGACTTGATGATTATCTTTTGGAAAGCTAGGATTTGATTGTTAATTATTATAAGTATTAATTATAGATTATTAAAAAAAACACAAATATTGGTAAAACCTACAGCTTTCCAAAATACCTGATATTCCATCTCCAACCTAGATCATATCCGGGCCCGAACCGGACTAGATAAAAAAAAGATAGTATACGAATAAAAAAAGTCTATTAAAGTTTTAGGTCATGCATGGTCCAAATACTTTATACTCATATCCGACTCTAATCCGACTCTAACCAGACCTTTTAATGGGTAGGGTCTAGACTCTAGAATAGTTTTCAAATCCGAACTCGGATTCGGACTCGGTGAAATACCCAATAGTAAATAAAAAAAGATTTAAAGTTGAAGGATCGATTTTAGCACGACTTATAGATGAGGGTCTCTATGTATTTCATCCTAATGAAACCTAATCGCTATGTTTTCTCATTTCTTCTCTAATTTTCCTTTTACTCATATTTTTTTAACGATACCCACTTTGTTTACTGCTTGAATATTGATTTCTAAACAGGGGTTTCTATTTATTATTGAAGTTAAGGAAAAGACTAAACAACAAAAAAAGAAAAAGAAAAAGAAATCAAACCCTAATCGCTCTTTTTGCCTCTTTAATCCCTTTAACTGGGTGCAATGCAATGTAGGTTTTTTATAGCAAGAGATTTATGATTTGTCAATAAATTGTTTAATAGTTTGTAAAATATGTGCATTCGGGTACTCGTATCCGATCTAGATCCGACCCGTGTCCCGCTTTAAGCTGGTAGTATACGGTAGTCGATATTCAAATTAACTTGCTAAAATAAATTCAATGGGTATATTAATAACATAAATACCTAGAAATGGATCCGACTTGAGCTTAACAGAGTAGGGTATATATATATATTTTTTATCAAATTTTTTTTTGGATATTGGTGCAATATACGAACTACGCTGATCCAACCCAATCCAGGGACATCTTTAGTGAAACCAAATATTCTGAGGCTAAACTACACTTTTGGTACTCAAGCTATTAAGTTCGTGACATTTTGATCTTCAAATTTTATTTTATTATTTTTTTTAGCTCGAACTTTATAAAATATTATAATAAAGTCCACAGCTTAATTTAATGGCCTAAATATTGGCGTGTTGCTAATATAACAATGTGACATCTTAATTGATCATTATTGCACTGTACTGATAATCACTTAATCATACATTACTACATCACTTCAATATTGGTAATATATTAATATTTTTTTTAACTAAATTAGTTATGAAACTCGATCGATTGCAATAATTTAAAAAGTTCGAGTAAAAAATTATGACAAATTAAAATTTAAGGACGAAAAGTGCAATCTACCAATATTCTAAACTACAAGAGTTATTGCTGGCTAAAAAGACCCAACATTTAGCCTTACTACTGAAGGTTGGACTGAGTCGAATCACATTTGAAATGGCAGTAAATCGGATTGGATTGAGTCACAAATAAGATTCGTATGCGCTATGTTGATACGTACACTTGAAATGAATTGGTAAAACCTTTTTAACTGTCCGAGTTTTTGAAATTAATGGTTTAACGTACGTCAACGATCCAACAATTATCAAAGTACAGAAAGATACAAGAAAATAACTTGTGGATCAATGGCTTTATATATATATATATATATAGAGAGAGAGAGAGAGAGAGAGAGCTAGGCTACTATATATACTATCTATAATACGGGAGCTCCCGTACTATAGTGTTGTTTTCGATCTTCGAGCGTTCAAATCAACGATCCACACCGTTAAAACTGATCTAGGATATTTAAAGTTTTTAGAAATAAAATTTTATACTTTTTCAATATAGTTTACTTTATGATCAACACATTTCAAAATTGTCAATTTTCAATGGCTATTATGACGAGTTTGGAGTTTAACGATGTAGAAGAATCTAAATTTCTTCAAATTTTGATAGAAAATATTTTAAACTATATAGATTAAGGTTAACATTCTTGATCTTGAATTTAAAAGTCCTATGCTCAAATTTTAAAGAATATTTAATTCCCACCGTCCATTTTGACATAATTTATTTACTAAATAAACGATATCGAAAAGAACTAAAATTTTATTCCTAAAAACTTCATATACCCTAGATAATATTTAACGGTGTGGCTCGTTGATCTGAATGCCCTAAGATCGAAGACAACACTATAATACGGGAGCTCCCGTACTATAGATAGTATAGCAGCCTAATTATATATATATTTAACGGTGTGCGTCTTGGGTGCTTTTGGAAGGCTTCCACTTTGTTTTCGATGTTCGGACTTTCGAATCCACGATCGGCTCCGTTAGACTTGATCTAGAGTATTTGAAGTATCTAGAAAATAAATTTTGCGACTTTCCAACATCATTTGCCTACATCATTTGCCAAGCAATCGAAGTGGCTCAAAATCAACGGCTGAAAATAAAAATCTTACAAAATATGATGATATGACATTAAAATTTTAGATCAAAGTTATTGATTTTGTTTTATATGGTATAAAGAATTTTCTATCAAAATTTCACGTGATTTGAATATTTCTATACCGTTAAACTTGCAACCGGCTCATCATGGCCATTAAAATTATTAATTTTGAGCCCTTTCGATCACTAGGCAAATTATATCGAAAAATCGCAAAATTTATTTTCTAGGTACTTCAAATACTCTAGATCAACTCTAACGGAGCCGATCGTCGATTCGAAAGTCCGAACATCGAAAACAAAGTAGAAGCACGGAGGGGCTTCCGTCATTCCAGCCCACTCTCTCTCTCTCTCTCTCTATATATATATATATATATATATATATATATATATATATATATATATATATATATATATATATATATATATATATATATATATATATATATATATATATATATATATGATGCAATACTATCAATTGTTGGATTAAATGGGCCAGCATCCTGTCCTGTGGCGAGAGGCCATGTAGGCCGAGTCATGTTCGAAATGGCGTGAGGCTGAGTTGGGCCGAGTCACGTTCGAAGTGGCGTGAGGCCAGGTGGACTGAGTCACAATCGACACCCGTGGGCGCTGTTTCTATATGCTTTAAGTGAATTGGTTGCGTATTTCTAACAGCTCGAGTTTTTGGAATTAATGGTTAGCGCCAACGATGGGACAAGTGGTATCGAGCCGAGAGGTCACGGGTTCGATTCCCGCATCGCAAATGTGTGCGAGTCTTTGGAGGATTGTTGGCTTAAATGGGCCAGCATCCTGCCCTGTAGCGAGAGGCTATGTGGACCGAGTCATGTTCGAAGTGGCGTGAAGCCCAGGTGGGCCGAGTCACAATCGAGATCCGTGGGCGCTATTTCTATATGCTTTAAGTGAATTGGTTGCATATTTCTAATAGCTCGAGCTTTTGGGATTAATGGTTAGCACCAACGATCCGACAAGTTGTATCAGAGCCGGAGGTTACGGGTTCGATTCCCTGCATACTGCAAATGTGTGCAGGTGTTGGAGGGGGGCTTGTTGGCTTAAATGGGTCAGCATCCTACCCTGTGGCGAGAGGCCATGTGGGCTGAGTCATGTTCGAAATGGCGTGAGGCCGAGTTGGGCCGAGTCATGTTCGAAGTGGCATAAGGTCAGGTAGGCCGAGTCACAATCGAGACCCGTGGGCGCTGTTTCTGTACGCTTTAAGTGAATTGGTTGCATATTTCTAATAGCTCGAGCTTTTGGGATTAATGGTTAGCGCCAACGATCCGACAAGTGGTATCAGAGCCAGAGGTCACGGGTTCGATTCCCCGCATACTGCAAATGTGTGCAGGTGCTGGAGGGGGGATTGTTGGCTTAAATGGGCCAGCATCCTGCCTTTGGCGAGAGGCCATGTGGGCCGAGTCATGTTCGAAGTGGCGTGAGGCCAGGTGGGCTGAGTCACAATCGAGACCCGTGGGCGCTATTTCTGTACGCTTTAAGTGAATTGGTTGCATATTTCTAATAGCTCGAGCTTTTGGGATTAATGGTTAGCACCAACGATCCGACAAGTGGTATCAGAGCCAGAGGTCACGGGTTCGATTCCCCGCATACTGCAAATGTGTGCAGGTGTTGGAGGGGGGATTGTTGGCTTAAATGGGCCAGCATTCTACCCTGTGGCGAGAAGGCAACATATATAGAATGCGTGCAAAATTATTGTAGTGTTTTGAGCTCCCGAAGTCGAAGAATTTCGAGCTTCGGGGGAGCTCGAGATGATGGTGGTTTAATTTAATTAGCTTCACAGAAAGCAAGGGTGATGGAGGATGTGAAACAATCGTTGTACTCTAAAAGTTTAAGCTATTAGATAACGGTATTTTAAATATTTTTATATTTAACACTCTTCCTCACGTCTGGATTCGAGGCTTTTTAGTCGGCTCATGACGTAGGCTTGAATTATATAGGAGGAAATTAATATGCTAGGAACCTTGCGTGACTCGAACTCAGAATCGCCTGCTTTGATACCAAGGATTATATAGTTGGTGTAGTTGAGGAATCTTAAGATTTTTACCTTATTTTGCTCCTTGCACATATTGACTAATATGAAATTTATACATTGATGTAATCTATCAAAAATAAATAAAAAACTCTCACTACAACAAAAACGGTCTATAGCGACACTTTTAAATGTAGGTATACGTCAAAATTGAAAAATGCTGCTAGCTAAATTACCGACACTTTTAAATAGTGTTGCTATATGTAGGGTCGCTAGGTATATAGTGACAGTTAAAGAGTGTCACTATAACCTAAAATAGTGCTGCTAATTTACAAATACTTATTTAAGCATTTAGTAACCGCCGAAACTCTATCTCGTTGGCTGCGGTGGTGGAGGAGGACGACAGGGAAGGACTCTTCGTCTAGAATTCCAGTGGATAAATTGAGTAAAGAGAGAAAGAAAGATGATAATCAATTTTTCTTTTTTTTTTTTCTTTTCTGTTTGTAATCGGGCCAAATGGACTGAGTGTGGTGGGTTGAGTAGAGTAATCTTTTATTTTTGATTGGATTGAACTTTATATTTAGGCATTAGTAGATATTTTTAAAATTTTAGTATAAATGAGACACTTATTCAAAAATATTCTAAATATGTGTCCCTATAATTTAATTCTGTTGTAGTGTCAAATTTTACAGAGGATGTAAATTAAGGAAGGGGATCGAAGAGAAGGAGATATATAGTTGGCGGTGGTGAAGAAGGAGAAGAAGAGTAGAAAAGAGGAAAAGAAAGAAGGGCAAGAGCTAGAGAAACTGTTCTGAAAATACTCAAAAGTATGTGAAGATCCAATTATGAAAATACGCAGAAATTGTTATTCGATCCAATTTTCACATTCACATAAATGCGAGTTCACAAGAGAAACTCAAATATTCAATAAAATTTTAAAAAAGTAATTTAAAAGGGTGTATATATGGACTGAAAATTAACTACGTACATTTTAGATTTTTAATCGTAGGGTTTAAGCCCCCGTTTGGTTGGAGGTTAAGGGGTGGAATAATCCCTTAACCCATATTTTATCCCCAAACACCACCAAAAAGAGGTGGGGTTAGAAAATCCCACCTCAAAAAATTATTCCGGCTTAACTAATTCCACCTAACCCCACCAAATTCCAACCAAACACTATTTTTCTATTCATAATAACCCACTATTCTTCTTATCCCAGCTACTTCAACCAAACACTATTTTTCACTATCCTCGACTAACTCCAACTTCCAACAAAACACAAAAATACTTTAACCCCATCTTAACTCCAAACTTAACACTATTTCTGGAATAACTAATATTTTCTTAACCCCGAACCAAACGGGGGTAAAGGAATTGGTACGAGAGTGTTATGAGGCGGGCCCAATATTAATTTTGTTATTGAATTATCAAAGGGCCAGGGTAATTATGGAAAAGGAATTTAGCTAGAATACTTTTAAGTATATATTATCCCCTTATGCTTTTAGGTACCGTTTAGTTCGGGTATAAGCTAGAACTAGTTATTACAGGGATAGGTACAAGTATGAGGATAAGAAAAATAACATTTGGATGAAAATTGGGTTGTTTTCGAAGATAAGAAAAATATTAAATAACTTATATAAAAAATGGAGGTGTCGGTGGAAATAACCGAGAACTACTATTCTCGAGTAAAAAACTAACGTTTCGATATAAAGGGAGGGATAAGAGTCTATTCCTATTCCTATCCACTAACCAAACGGTGCCTAATTAGATTTTTAGCTCTTAAATCTACTCCTTAATTACTAATGACATTTGAATCAAATATTATTCCACCTATCACCACCTATCACTATCATCCAAACCTTATATTTCTCCATTTACGTATTAAAAACTCAAAATTGGTGCTTTTGAGAGCATTTTAGCTCAACTCAAGGAAAAGCTTGCAGGGAAATAAAAATTTAAGGATCAATGGTGAAATTTACCCATCATATTGCTCTCATAAATTTTCCAGTTAACTTCAGGATGAGACGAACAAAATGACTTGATGATTATCTTTTGGAAATTAAGCTAGGATTTGATTGTTAATTATTATAAATATTAAATTATAGATTTTTTAAAAAACACAAATATTGGTAAAACCTACAGCTGTCCAAAATACCTGATAATCCATCTCCAACCTAGATCATATTCGGGTCCGAACCGACCAGATAAAAAAAAAGATAGTATACCGTAAAAATTAAAAAAGTCTATTAAAGTTTCAGGTGATGCATGGGTCCAGATACTTTATACTCATATCCGACTCTAATCCTACCCTAACCCGACCTTTTAATGGGTAGGGTCTAGACTCTAGAATAGTTTTCAAATCCGAACTCGGATTCGGACTCGGTGAAGTACCCAATAGTAAATAAAAAAAGATTTAAAGTTGAAGGATCGATTTTAGCACGACTTATAGATGAGGGTCTCTATGTATTTCATCCTGATGAAACCTAATCGCTATGGTTTCTCATTTCTTTTCTAATTTTCTTTTTACTCATTTTTTTTTAACGGTAGCCACTTTGTTTACTGCTTGAATATTGATTTCTAAACAGGGGTTTCTATTTATTATTGAAGTTAAGGAAAATAATAAACACCAAAAAAAAAAAAAAAGAAGAAAGAAATCAAACCCTAATCGCTCTTGTTGCCTCTTTAATCCCTCTAACTGGGTGCAATGCAATGTAGGTTTTTTATACCAGGAGATTTATGATTTGTCAATAAATTGTTTAATAGTTTATAAAATTTGTGCATTCTGGTACTCGTATCCGATCTAGATCCGACCCGTGTCCCGCTTTAAGCTGGTAGTATACGGTAGTCGCTATTCAAATTAACTTGCTAAAATAAATTCAATGGGTATATAAGTAACATAAATACCTAGAAATGGATCCGACTTGAGCTTAACAGAGTAGGGTATATATATATATTTTTTATCAATTTTTTTTTTAGGATATTGGTGCAATATATCAACTACGCTGATCCAACCCAATCCAGGGACATCTTTAGTGAAACCAAATATTCTGAGGCTAAACTACACTTTTGGTACTCAAGCTATCAAGTTCGTGACATTTTGATCTTCAAATTTTATTTTATTATTTTTTTAGCTCGAACTTTATAAAATATTATAATAAAGTCCACAGCTTAATTTAATGGCCTAAATATTGGCGTGTTGCTAATATAACAATGTGACATCTTAATTGATCATTGTTGCACTGTACTGATAATCACTGTTAATCATACATTACTACATCTCTTCAATATTAGTGATATATTAATATTTTTTTAACTAAATTAGTTATGAAACTCGATCTATTGCAATAATTTAAAAAGTTCGAGTAAAATATTATGACAAATTAAAATTTAAGGACGAAAAGTGCAATCTACCAATATTCTAAACTACAAGAGTTATTGCTGGCTAAAAAGACCCAACATTTAGCCTTACTACTGAAGGTTGAATGATCGAATCACATTTGAAATGGCAGTAAATCGGATTGGATTGAGTCACAAATAAGATTCGTATGCGCTATGTTGATACGTACACTTGAAATGAATTGGTTGAACCGTTTTAACTGTCCGAGTTTTTGAAATTAATGGTTTAACGTACGTCAATGATCCAACAATTATCAAAGTACAGAAAGATACAAGAAAATAACTTGTGGATCAATGGCTTTATATATATATATATATATATATATATATATATATAGAGAGAGAGAGAGAGAGAGAGAGAGAGAGAGAGAGAGAGAGAGAGAGAGAGAGAGCTAGGCTACTATATATACTATTTATAGTAAGGGAGCTCTCGGACTATAGTGTTGTTTTCGATCTTCGAGCATTCAAATCAACGATCCATACCGTTAAAACTGATCTAGGGTATTTAAAGTTTTTAGAAATAAAATTTTATACTTTTTCAATATAGTTTACTTTATGATCAAAACATTTCAAAATTGTCAATTTTCAATGGCTATTATGATGAGTTTGAAGTTTAACGATGTAGAAGAATCTAAATTTCTTCAAATTTTGATAGAAAATACTTTAAACTATATAGATTAATGTTAACATTCTTGATCTTGAATTTAAAAGTCCTATGCTCAAATTTTAAAGAATATTCAATTCTCACCGTCCATTTTGACATAATTTATTTATTAAGTAAACGATATCGAAAAGAACTAAAATTTTATTCCTAAGAACTTTATATACCCTAGATCATATTTAACTGTATGGCTCGTTGATTTGAACGCCCTAAGATCGAAAACAACACTATAGTACGGGAGCTCCCTTACTATAGATAGATAGTATAGCAGCCTAATTATATATATATTTAACGGTGTGCGTCTGGGGTGCTTTTGGAAGCACGGAGCGCTCCGTGCTTCCACTTTGTTTTCGATGCTCGAGACTTTCGAATCGACGATCGGCTCAGTTAGACTTGATCTAGAGTATTTGAAGTATTTAGAAAATAAATTTTGCGACTTTCCAACATCATTTGCCTAGTAATCGAAGCGGCTCAAAATCAACGGCTGAAAATAAAAATCTTACAAAATATGATGATATGACATTAAAATTTTAGATCAAAGTTATTGATCTTGTTTTATATGGTATAAAGAATTTTCTATCAAAATTTCACGTGATTTGAATATTTCTATACCGTTAAACTTGCAACCGGCTCACCACGGCCATTAAAATTATTGATTTTGAGCCCCTTCGATCACTAGGGAAATTATATCGAAAAATCGCAAAATTTATTTTCTAGGTACTTCAAATACTCTAGATCAACTCTAACGGAGCCGATCGTCGATTCGAAAGTCCGAACATCGAAAATAAAGTGGAAGCACAGAGGGGTTCGTGCTTCCAGAAGCATTCCAGCCCTCTCTCTCTCTCTCTCTCTCTCTCTCTCTCTCTCTATATATATATATATATATATATGATGCAATACTATCTCTTGTTGGTTTAAATGGGCCAGCATCCTGTCCTGTGGCGAGAGGCCGTATGGGCGAAGTCGTCTTTCGAGAAATATAGCGTGAAAAGTTTGAGTTAGTGAGTCGTATTAAGTGGCGTGAGGCGGGGTCGTGAGTCCTCAATCGGGGCCGTGGCGCGACATTATTTATCCTTTAAGTGAATTGGTTGCATATTTCTAATAGCTCGAGCTTTTGAGATTAATGGTTAGCACCAACGATCCGACAAGTGGTATCAGAGCCAGAGGTCACGGGTTCGATTCCCCGCATACTACAAATATGTGCAGATGCTGGAGGGGGGATTGTTGGCTTAAATGGGCCAGCATTCTACCCTGTGGCGAGAGGCCATGTGGGCCGAGTCATATTCGAAATGGCGTGAGGCTGAGTTGGGCCGAGTCATGTTCGAAGTGGCATGAGGCCAGGTCGGCCGAGTCACAATCGAGACCCGTGGGCGCTATTTCTGTACGCTTTAAGTGAATTGGTTGCATATTTTTAATAGCTCGAGCTTTTGGGGTTAATGGTTAGCGCCAACGATCCGACATCAATAACACCAAACTATTGGTGCTATTAGTTTTTTAGTCATTGGATTAAGAAACGTGCGATTATGATGATATAGGCCTTTTAGTATTGAGTGGGTGGTGGGTTGAAAAACTCGATAGCATTAAGTCCGTGTTTGATGTTATCGATAGTATCTCAGCTGGACGCACTCTCATAAAATTTGTTTCCATCCCGATTCAAAAATGTCACGTCCTAGTAATTCATTGCAAATTAGCTAGGGTTCGCACACATCCTTCTCAAGTGTAGTACCATGTTTCCCCCACTTTGATGGCGACCCAAGGGAACCAAATGGCTTCTTTGAAAAGCCCTCGCCTCAGCCTTTGAACATGCGTTAGGTGGGGATTGGATGATGGAAAAGGAGAACGAAGGGGCCGGGTCTGTGTTGGACGAAGCTCACACGCAATAACAAAGGGTACGTAGTTGGTGTTGCGCAAATTAATTAAAAACTAATTAAGTAATGTGTTGAGAGATTAGGCTACATAATCAAAGGGCCAAATGGAATGCCACGTACAAAAAAGAGTTCTAACAAGGAAAAGACTTATAAAGATAAAGATAGAGAGAAAAGAAAAAAAAGAAAAAAAAAAAGAGCCCAGCCAAAAGAAAAAAAAGAAAAAAAAAAAGAAAGAAATTAACAAGAGCCCATCCATACACTGTTTGATGTAGATAGCTGATGCAATGGAACAAATGCGATGTATCGCTTGACACAATCATATTAATTTGGGACAGCTAAAAGCGTGTCCAAGAGTAATGCTGTGGACACAATCAAATAAGATAATAGATGGTATATACATATATATATATATATATATATATAGAGAGAGAGAGAGAGAACACTGAAATTTCTTATCTTATTAATAGCCGTCGTTAGTCTTTCGGGTGCAATAGTTGGATTGAGAGATGTGCGGTTATGATGATGTGGGCCCTTTAGGGTTAAGTGGTTGGTTGGTTAAATAGATCTAACGGGTGAAAATTATTAAAGGGGTGGATCTAACGGCAGAAAACTTGGTAGCACCGAGTCTTCGTCTTATTGATAGCATAGCTAGGACTCTATATATATATATATATATATATATAGAGTCCCTATATGCTATCAATAAGCACTTCAGTCTACCAAGTTTTCTCGTTAGATCCACCCCTTTAATAATTTTCACCCGTTAGATCATACTATTCAACCACCCACCCATTTAACCTTAGGGGGCCCACATCATCCTAACCACACATCTTTCAATCTAATGTGACTAAAAATCTGATATATATATATATATATATATATATATATATATATATATATATATATATATATATATATATATATATATATATATATATATATATGGAGTGGGCTGGTATGCTTATGGAAGCACGGAGGCTTCCGTGTTTTCACTTTGTTTTCGATGTTCGGACTTTCGAATCGACGATCGGCTCCGTTAGAGTTAATCTAGAGTATTTGAAGTACCTAGGAAATAAATTTTGTGATTTTTCGATATCATTTGCCTAGTGATCGAAGGGGCTCAAAATCAATAATTTTAATGTAGTGGTGAGCCTACAAGTTTAACGGTGTAGAAATATTCAAATCACGTGAAATTTTGATAGAAAATTTTTTATACCATATAAGACAAGATCAATAACTTTGATCTAAAATTTTAATGTCATGTCATCATATTTTGTAAGATTTTTATTTTCAGTTGATTTTGAGCCACTTCGATCAACAGCAAATGATATCGAAAAATCGCAAAATTTATTTTCTAGATACTTCAAATACTCTAGATCAAGTCTAACGGAGCCGATCGTCGATTCGAAGGTCCGAAAATCGAAAACAAAGTGGAAGCACAGAAGCCTCCGTGCTTATGGAAGCATCCTAGCCGCACTCTATATATCTGCACATTATAACACACGCATATATTTGTTGTTCGAGACAGATATAAGTTTGGATCTTATGTACAATACAGAGATCATGCATGAGTACATACCTACCAATCGCTCTAGATTGTTCTAGAGTAAAGTTGTACATGGGCACAATCAATAAGGATTTATGAGTATGAGTAATGGGAACGAATTTTTTTCAAAGAATCCGAATTATTCGCGAATTTTTGGGCCGGCCGAATTATTAAAAATATGAATAAAAAATTTATAATTTTTATGTTTAAATATAAATTATCTTATATTTTATTTATTATATTTTATATTTTATTCGAATTCGTTTTTTAAACGGAATTTTTCAACGAATTTAAAAATTAGAAAACGAATTTTATGCGTATTATATCCGTACCGAATTTTTGCCGAATCCGAATTAACTAACTATGGCTGGTCCGTGTAGCGCAAGACATTAATTAATTTGTGAGTAAGAATATATTTTCAAATTATTTTTTGTAAAATTGATTATAATTTATTAGGTATATATAACATCGTGCATGGGTTAAATTAATACACGTCTTAATTAACTTTCCGTCAATTTCACAAGATTTTTATATTTATATCATGCATGTGAGCGAGTGAGTTTAAGTATATTTCTAGAATATCGTAGTCATTTTCTATCAAATTAATATTTTGGGTAATACTTTTCAAAAGATTTAGTGCCCATATATATATATACTTATAGTACTTAAGATCCATTAATTTGAATAGCTATATATCTCAATTAGTACTTAATTCACCATGGTTTATATATTAATCTATTTAATTTCTTGACTAGCTAGTTCTACTTATAATATATACTTGTGATCCATGTGCTATATATATTAATATCTAACCCACCTCATGAGTTGTTTTCATCTTTTAATTAATAAACTTTAATTTAGCTACTGCAATTAGAGCACTAATAGAAAACTCATAGGAGCTTTTTTAAAATATTGGATTTGGAAGAGCATGCATATATGGGTTTGTAAAGGTCAGCTTCGAAAAAAAGAAAAAAATACACATCCACTTTTAGGGTAAAAATGGTATTAGATAATTTGAAAAATTATTAAGATTATAGAATATTCTTAACAAGCATTGTAAAGAAAAATTATGCGAATGTATGCAGAACGCAGTTGCGCACACTATAAAAAATTTTACATTTAAGTACACTTTAAATAATAATTAGCGACGCTTTAAAGCGTCGGCAAAAATAATCTCGACGCTTATAAAAGCGTCGGGTAAAGAGTCGTTAAATAAATATGTGGAGATAAATATACCGACGTTTTAATATAGCGTTGGAAAATATATATAAATATTTAATAAAAATATATTTATTGGCGACGCTTAATAATAGTGTCGGCAAATGCTAAATATTAAAGACGCCGGAAGAAAGCGTTGTCTAAAAAGCGTCGTCTAAAACATATTTTATTGTAGTGACATGTACAAACATATATATAGTTCAGTTATTAAAATAAAAAATAAATTATAAAATATAAAAATTTTATTAATATGATTCTTATAAGAGAACTCGAAACGTATAATATTATGATTTGAATAAACTTGTTTAAAAAATAATGATATTTTTTGTTTTTCTTGATTAATTGCTAGTAATAATTTATGATAGGCGATTGGAAATATTTATATATACATCACTACCGAACAATCAAAGGGTCACAAAATTTATAATTTTAATGATTGATTCGCGCGTTTGCTTGTTTAACAGCATAAAAAAGTCAAAATTAGCTAAATTTTTGTTAAAAAATTTTTAATGCTATTTAAAACTAGATCTAGACTTTAAATTTCGAACACAAAAATTGTACCATCACTTTTTGAAGAATATTTATTTTCAGCCTTTTAATTTATGTCCACTTGATGGACAAGAGAACAATATCGGAATGTATGAAATTTGATTTTTAGATAATTTTACGGGTTTAGATCATGTTTGATAGCAGCCTAGTTCTACTATATAATTTAATATATATATATATATATAGAGAGAGAGAGAGGGAGAGAGAGAGAGAGAGAGTATAGCTACTATGCAATCGGAAGTATAGAGGATCTTGTGCTTCCGACTTTTTGGCACTTAGATCGGAGAATTAATCATTTCTAACGTTTAGATTAATACTATTATCTGTGAGGACCACTCAACTATGGAGAATGCAAAGAATCATCCCAACCGTACAATATTTGATCTAAGGGTCAAAAAATCGAAAACATCAAATGCTCTCTATACTTCGATAGCATAATATATATATATATATATATATATATATATATATATATATATATATATATATATATATATATAGAACTAGGTTACTATGCTATTAATAGTTTTCGGCCATTGGATTGAGAGATGTGCAGTTAGGATGATGTGGGCTCCGTGGGGTTGAGTGTGTGGTTGGTTGAATAGTATGATCTAACGGGTGAAAATGATCAAAGGGGTGGATCTAACGGCAGAAAACTTGATAGCACCAAATGGTGCTATCGATAGTATCTCAATGACTACATATATATATATATATATATATATAGAGCTAGGCTACTATCTTATTAATAGCACCAAGTCATTGGTGCTCGTTTTTGTTTTTAAGAGATGTGCGGTTAGGATGATGTGGGCCCCCTAGGGTTAAGTGGGTGGTTGGTTGAATAGTATAATCTAACGGGTAAAAATCATCAAAGGGGTGGATCTAACGGTGGAAAACTTGATAGCACCGAGTGCTTCGTATTATTGATAGCATACCACCACTCTCTCTCTCTCTCTCTCTCTATATATATATAGAGTTGGGCTAGAATCTTGTTGATAGCGAAACGTCATTTTTGCTATCAAATTTTTAGCCTTTGGATCAACTTTTTCATCATTTCTAATCATTGAATTAAATACTATAAATCGGTGGGGACCACTCAACTCTAATTGACTAATATCATCCTAACCCTACAATTTTTCATCTAAGGATTAAAAACTTAATAGCAAAAAGAACGTTTTGCTATCAATAGTATTCACCTAATTATATATATATATATATATATATATATATATATATATATATATATATATAGAGTTGAGCTAGAATACTCTCAAAAGCACCAATAAGTTGGTGAGTTTTTAACCATTGGATGGATAGATGTGTGATTGAGATGATGGTGGTAGGTGGTGGTAGGTGGTGGTAGGTGGAATAGTGTTTCATCCAAGGGATATTAGTAATTGGGATGTAGATCCAAGGGCTAGAAACTTGGAAGCACCAAGAGCTTGGTGCTTCTAAAAGTATTCTAGCTCTACTATATATATATATATATATATATATATATATATATATATATATATATATATATATATATATATATATATATAGTTGGTAGCAAACTAACTCCGTTGCAACCCATTTGTTTTCGATGATGGAGCCTATAAATTGACGATCGACGTTGAACATGATCTTTACCACTTGAAGTATTTAGGAACCAAATTTCAAATCATTTCGACATTATTGAACTAATGATCAAAGGGGTTTTAAAATTTGTAATTTTAATGATAGATATGAGACGATTTCTCGTTTAATGGTATAAAGCAATCTAAATCAAATGAATTTTGATTAGAAAATTCTTTAAACTATTTAGAATAAGATCAATACTTTCGATCATAATTACAAAATTCCTATCATCACTTTTTACAGATATTCATTTTCACTGCTCATTTTTACGACCACTTGATGGGTAAGAGAATAATATCAAAAAAGTATGAAATTTGATTTCTAGATACTTTAAATGGTGTAGATCATATTCAACGGTGCCGATCATCGATTTGAAACCTCCATCATAGAAAACAAATGGGTGGCAACGGAGTCTGTTTGCTGATAGTATTCTAGCTCTACTCTCTCTCTCTCTCTCTCTCTCTCTCTCTCTCTCTCTCTATATATATATATATATATATATATATATATATATATATATATATATATATATATATATATATATATATATATGCTAGGGCTACTATATATCCTATTAATAGGATAGGAGCACTTGTCCTATCAAGTTTTTAACCCTTGGATGAGAAATTGTAGGGTTAGGATGATATTAGTCGGTTAGAGTTGAATGGTCGCCCTAGGGTTGATTGGTCCCCACTGGGTTATAGTATTTAATCCAATGGTTAGAAATGATGATAAGAGTTGATCCAAAGGCTAAAAACTGATAGGACAAGTGCTCATATCCTATTAAAAGGAGAGTAGGCTGGACTCTCTCTCTCTCTCTCTCTCTCTCTCTCTCTCTCTATATATATATATATATATATATATAGCACTAGGGTGGTATATTATCGGTAGTATGGAGGTCTCCATACTACCAAGTTATTTTCAATGATATACTTTTCAAATCGACGATCGGTTTCGTTAGACTTGATCCACTATTGAAAGTATTTGAAAAACAAATTTCATAATTTTTCGACATTATTTAGCTAGTGATCAAAATGTTTCAAAATTGACAATTTTAATGGTAAATATGATGCGTTTGTGAATTTGACAGTGTAGAATAATTCAAATATGATAAACTTTTTATAGAAACTTCTTTTTACTATTTAGAATAGGATCACCGACCGTCCCTAGAGCCAGTGGTAAAAGGCTTGGTGGTTGGCACCCGAGACCCGAGTTCGAATCCTGCTAGTTGATTCACATTTCTAGCTAAGTTTATTTCTAAACGAAATAAATGAAGCGGGTAGTGTGCTATCTATCTCTCAAAAAAACTATTTAGAATAACATCGGTATCTCTGATTTTAAATTCTAAGTCTTTTATTATTATTTTTTATGAAATTTGTATTTTCAACCGTTCATTTTTAGACTACTCGTTTGATAGGTGAATGATATCAAAAAAGTATATAATTTAGTTTTTAAATATTTTCTATAGTTTAGATCAAGTCTAACGAAACCAATCGTTGATTTGGAAGCTGTACCATTGAAAACAATTTGGTAGCACGGAGGCCTCCATTCTATCGATAATATACCAAGACTCTCTCTCTCTCTCTATCTCTCTCTCTCTCTCTCTCTATATAAAATATAAATGCCCTTTTATTTATTTTTTTTTTTGAGAAAGAAATGCCCTTTTATTTATTACTCTCCTCTTTTCACCTCTCAACAGAACTACAATTAATCATCATTATTAATTAGGTGATCAAAATATTAATAATTTGTAGTGGAGCTTTAACAAGTTTAGGATAAAACATTACTAAAGAAAATACTTCATGTACACCAACTAATTATAGGTATAAGTCGATCTAACACCCATGAAATCCAAAGATTCACAAAACCCCAAAAATTTTGGTTATAAAAAAAGAAAAGAAAAACAAAATAGATATTATAATTAGTAGATGATCATAAAAGCTCTTAAACAAGAGAAGTGTAAAATTTACTCCTAATGTGGGAGAGTATATATATAGTAGTGTACACCCTAGAATTGCCCAATTGTCAATGATCGAAAACACAATTATCCTAACATATTGTCACACAAGTCGTGATCTTCAATTAATGTGCTAATTAATTAAGCAATATGGAAAACATTACGGAATAAACTGCTCCGCGACAAACAACTGCACAGTTATGTGAAAAGCTCTCAATGAGATTGAGTGTTCCAATTAACCCCACAATCTTTCTTTCTTCAAATAACACAAACCAACAACACAACAAGATCTAGGTGTTTCTCTATTTCTATATATATATATATAATAAAGGATTAATTTTATATAGATCTCTGCAACTATAGTCACTTATAAATATATTTCTACAAAGTTTAATGTTTATATGTTGTTCTTAAAAAAGTTCTAATGTTTTGAAATACATCTCTCTGACTTGTTATCGTTAAAACACTGTTTATTTTATAAGTAAAATGAATTTTTTGTTATTACAAATATATCTTTTCAAAAGTCTCAATTTATAATTAAAGAGGGATAAAAATGTCAATTCACTTCATTAACTAACTAGGATTAAGTACTAATTGTTTTAACGGATCGTAATGACAGAAACATATTCGAAATCATATGAACTTTTATAAGGACAACATATGAGCGTTGAATTTTGTAGAGATGTATTTAAAGTTTATTATATTTGAAAGAACGTGTACGAGAATGCTGAAGAGATCACCCTACTTATCTTAGGAGTCCTTGTGTTCTATATATGTAAAACTGTTGAAAATAATTTTTAATACAAAATAAATTTTTCTTGAAAATATTTTTTTTTCTTTTTCAGTCCATTTAGTTTATTTTTTTAAAAAAAACTAGCATTTTTGAAAAGTCTTTCTTTTTTCAAATTTTATGACAAATTAATATTTTTTACTTTCAAAATTCTTTTGAAAGAAGCATTCCAAAGAAACTTATTAGTGCTTGGCTGCAACTAAACATGCGGGAAAGTGAAAATGGAATTTTTATTTAATATATTTTTTAAAAAAAAATTCATACTTTTTCGAGGAGTTCTATATAAAACTGTTAAAAAGAGATTTCGGTAGAAAACGTAAAGTGATTTTTCAGCAACATTTATTTGGTTTAAAAACAAAGATTAAAAAAACTATTTTATAATCTTTTTTTTCTATTAGATATATTATATTATTTACATGTAATAATTATTATCCTACATTTGTTGTTACTATAATTTATATTTGTAAATTAATTAAATGCATTCAAGATAAAGTATGTAATATAATTCATTGCTATATATATATATATATATATATATATATATATATATATATATAGAATTGGTAGAATACTTTTGGAAGCACCAACTTTTGGTCTTCTAAGTTCTAGCCATTGGATCTACTTTTTTACTACTAATAGCCTTTGGATCTAACACTATTCCACTTACCACCGCCTATCCCATCAACCACCACCTACCACCATCATCTCAACCTTACATCTCCCCATCCAATGGTTAAAAACTCAAAAGTACCACCTCAATGGTGTTTTTGAAAGTATTCTAGCTCAACTATATATATATATATATATATATATATATATATATATATATATATATATATATATATATATATATATATATATATATATATATAACTAGGCTAATATGCTATTAATAGCACAAAGTCATTGGTGCTATCAAGTTTTTAGCCATTGGATTGAAAGATGTGCGGTTAGAATGATGTGGGCCCCTTAGGATTAACTGGGTGGTTGGTTGAATAATATGATCTAACAATTGAAAATCATCAAAGGAGTGGATCTAATGGCGAGAAAACTTGGTAAGAGTCTTCGTCTTATTGATAGCATAGGACTCTATATATATATATATATATATATATATATATATATATATATATATATATATATATATATATATATATATATATATATATATATATATATATATATATATATATATATATCCAAGAGTTAAAAACTTGATAGTAAAAGAGCGTTTTAGTATTAATATACACTACAAAAAATCTTGCATTTAAGGATACTTTAAATGATATTTAGCAAGGCTTTAAAGCGTCGGCAAAAATAATCCCGACGCTTGTAAAAGCGTCGTGTAAAGAGTCATTAAATAAACATGTCGGGATAAATATACCGACATTTTAATATAGCGTCGGAAAATTAATATAAATATTTGATAAAAATATATTTATTAGCGACGCCTAATCATAGTGTTGGTAAATACTAAATATTAAAGACGCTAAAAGAAAACATCGTTTAAAAAGCGTCGTCTAAAATATATTTTGTTGTAATGATATAGTATTCCAGCGTAATTCTATATATATATATATATATAGAGAGAGAGAGAGAGAGAGAGAGAGAGAGAGAGAGAGAGTGCGTCTCCCGTACTTTCGAAAGTACGGAGATCTCCGTGCTTGTAAGTTGTTTTCGATGATAGAACATCCGATTCGACGATCGGCTCCGTTAGGTATAATCTACACTATTGAAACTATCTAGAAACCAAATTTTATAATTTTTTGACATCATTTACTAAGCGATCACAGGATCTCTTGGGTCCTAAAGCTACTATACTTATTATGAGTACGATCGCCTCGTACTCATAAGTTGTTTTCGATGATAGAGCTTCCGAATCGCGATCCACACCATTAAACGTTATTTACATTTAAAACTTCTAGAAATTTAATTTTATAATTTTTCAACATCATTTGCCTTACGATCAAGATGTCGCAAATTTGACAATTTTTAACGGCCGGTATAGGATATTTACTAGTTTAACGGTGTAAAAGAATTGAAATTTTTTGAATTTCTTATAGAAAATTCTATTCACTACATAGATAAAGATCAATAACTCCGATTTTGAATTGAAGGATCCGATCATTGTTTTTTAGAATGTCGTTCGATTTTGACCGTTCATTTTATGCCCACTTGATGGACTTTATTATGATTTTAAAAATTTACGAAATTTATTTTCTAGATGTTTCAAATACTTTAGATCATATTTAACGGAGTGGATCGTCGATTTGGAAACTCCATCATCGAAAATAACTTATGAGTAATAGGACTCCACTAAACATAATAGTATAGTAGCCATGGCATATATATATATATATATATATATATATATATATATATAGAGTCCGGCTACTATACTTTTATGAGTATAGAACCTCTTGTACTCATAAGTTTTTTGCCATTAGATTTACTCTTTAATTAATTTCACCCGTTAGATGATACTATTCAACCAACCACCCACTCAACCCTAGGGGTCCCACTATCAACCTAACCGTAACCACTCTCATCCTAATCACTCATTTTTCATCTGAGCAGTGAAAACTTATGAGTAGTAGGTCTTCAATACTCATAATAGTATAGTAAAAATATATATATATATATATATATATATATATATATATATATAGGGTCCTATTATGAGTACGATCCCCTCGTACTCATAAGTCGTTTTCGATGATAGAGTTTGCGAATCGACGATCCACATCGTTAAACGTTATCTAGAGCATTTAAAATATTTAGAAATCAAATTTTATAATTTTTTGACATCATTTACCTTACGATCAAGAGGTCACAAAATTGACAATTTTTAACGGCCGGTATGGAATACTTGTTAGTTTAACGGTGTAAAAATATCAAAATTTGTTGAATTTTTGGTAGAAAATTCTATTCACTATCTATATAAAGGAACAAGGCTACTATGCTATTAATAGTACCAAGTCATTGGTGCTACCAAGTTTTAGGCCGTTGGATTGAGAGATGTGCGGTTAGGATGATGTGGGCCCCCTAGAGTTAAGTGGGTGGTTGGTTGAATATGATGATCTAACGGATGAAAATCATCAAAGAGGAGGATCTAACGGTGGAAAACTTGGTAGCACGAAGACCTCCGTGCTATTGATAGCATAGCAGCCGGACTCCTATATAAAGATCAATAACTCCGATCTTGAATTGAAGGGTCCGATCATCCATTTTTAGGACGCCGTTCGATTTTGACCGTTCATTTTATGCCTGCTTGATGGACTTTATTATGATTTAAAAAATTTACGAAATTTATTTTCTAGAAGTTTCAAATACTCTAGATCATATTTAACGGAGTGGATTGTCAATTTGGAAGCTCCATCATCGAAATGAGTAGTAGGGGTCCAATACCCATAATAGTATAGTAGCCATGGGCTATATATATATATATATATATATGAACTAGGCTACTATGCTATTAATAGCACCAAGTCATTGGTACTACCATGTTTTTAGCCATTGGATTGAGAGATATGCAGTTAGAATGATGTGGGCCCCCTAGGGTTAAGTGGGTGGTTGGTTGAATAGTATAATCTAACAGGTGAAAATCATCAAAGGGGTGGATCTAACGGTGGAAAAATTGGTAGTACCGAGTGCTTCTTGCTATTTATAGCATAGCAGCCAGACTATATATATATTTGCTATCAGTTTTTTAGCCTTTGCATCAACTATTTTCATCATTTCTAACCATTAGATTAAATACTATAAACCAGTGGGAACCACTCAACCCTAGGGGGACCACTCAAGTCTAACCGACTAATATCATTTTAACCCAACAATTTTTCATCAAAAGGTTAAAAACTTGATAGCAAAAAGAGCGTTTTACTATTAATAATATTCCAGCCTAATTCTATATATATATGTATATATATATGAGGCCGACTGTTATACTCTTATAAGTATAGTCCCTTTTATGCACATAAGTTTTTTGCCGTTAGATCTATTTTTTTTAATCATTTTTACCCGTTAGATCAAATTATTCAACGAGCCACCTGCTCAACCCTAGGGTACCACTATTACTCTAACCGGAGACCATTATCATCCTAACCGCACATCTCCTAATCCAATGATTGAAAACTTATGAATATAAAGGAGGCTAAACGTGAATTAAATATCTACCACTGTTAAAAAAAATTAAAATACCAGTTTTGCTCTTAACTTTTTGCTCTTAACTTAATGACAAATAAGAAATATTGGTGATGGTAGAAGCCGTTTAAAAAAAATAAAATACCACTTTTGCTCTTAACTTTTTGCTCTTAACTTAAAGACAAATAAGAAATGTTGGTGATGGTAGAAGAGTATATTTGAAAATTCTAAAAAGCAAAATATTTTTTGTGCCCCTAATTTAAGGGCAAACAACAAAAGTCGATGATGATAAAACAGTATATTTAAAAGCCAAAATAGTAATTTTATAAAGATAATAGAGTTCATTAACAGATTTTAACCCTTGGAGTATATTCAAAATAGGTTGGGACGTAAAAATGAGATTTTCAATATTAGTCTTCTAAAATGAGTAAATCATAAAGTCAGAAACTTCTCAGGAGTATACATGCAATTGCCCCTATATATTTTTTAGATAACTTCAAATATCACTCATGTAGTTTTGCGCGCACTTTCTGACTTGAATTAGTACCATATTACTTAAATTATATTTAACAAAAAATTAACAGGGAGATGGCGCGAAAGGAAAAATAAAATCATAAACACTAAATTGATACACTTTAAATTACACAGTATTAAAATAAAAAGGCTAAATTATAGAAAACCCCTCAATAATAACCCGCTTTTTCACTTTCCCCCCTAATATTTAAAAACCTACACTTTGCCCACTTGTAAAATGAAAAATATGCACTTCACCCCCTACTGTTAGGGTTCCGTTAGAAAATATTTTTTTTTGCCGAAAATACCCCTCCACCATTTCTATGTTGCTTCGCCTCCATCCGGCTTGCCGCCTCGCCGTCTCCTCGCCGCCGCGTAGCCTCGCCGTCCTCCACTGCCTCGTCCTCCCCCACATCCCCTTCGCCCTCCTCCGCCGCCTCGCTTTCGCCCTCGTTGTCTTACCTACCTCTCCATCAACACCCACATCGATTTCCTCCCTTCTGTTACCGAAATCGAGGGGCGGCGAGGGTGTAGGAGGAGAAGGGGAGTAGGTGGAGAAGAAAATGGAGAGAAATCACAGCCGATCGAAGGTGCGGCCGGAAAAGATGAGGAAGAAGACGAAAATGACGAAGGGCAAAATGGTCATTTTACACACCGTAATCTCTTGTGAACATTTTTTATTTTACAAGGGGCAAAGTGTAGATTTTTAAATGTTATGAAGAAAAAGTAAAAAAGCGGGTTATTACAGAAAAATTTTATGTAATTTAGCCAAATAAAAAAAAATTGTGAAATCTATCCACATTTTTTTATTTTTATATATATAGAGAGAGAGAGAGACAAGGAGAAGCACATGAATACAAGGGGCATGTCCCTCATGGTAGGAGTGCCAGCTGTGATTGGAAGGAGAGAGTGGGGGTGGGGGAGTTGGTGTCGGCCGGGGAGTGGGTGGACGTGGCATGTGCTGGCAGCCCGCAGCGCCAGGTCAACGTCCTCTCTGTTCCCCCGGTGGGCCCCTCTCGCCGTCCGGATAGAGTTTCCTCCGCCTGCCTCTGCGGACTAGCACTGTAGCTCGTAATGGCGACGCCTCTCCTCTTTTTCCTTTGTCGGCGTGGCCCTGTTTCACGCCTAATCTTTTTTTCTTTTTTGATTCGATAAGCCTTATTAAAGTTCATTCCTCTTGATATTATTACACGTGTATAAGTTAATTTTTTTTTAAAGATTTATCAAATATATTTTTTATAAAATTACGTAAAACATTAAAAATCTAAACTAACTATTTTTCTCAAAAACCGGACGTCGCAGAAGCCGAGTGGTAAAGAGCTTGGTGGTTGATGCAGACAGTTGAATTACAGTTGATTTACGTTTAAATTCGTTTATTTCTTAACGAAATAAGCGAAGGCGGGTAGCCTAAAAAAAAAACCTATTTTTCTCAAAAAAAAAACTATTTATATTTATATTAATAAATTTATAGCGGCGAAAATTGTATTTAGAATACTAAGTAAGCATGTTAAGCTAAACAACCGTATTTAAACCTTAAAATCAAAGTATCGTTAGCTGGTTCAAATCAAACAAGTTAAAATATTGAATTTTAAAATTAAAATTTTAAAAGAATCAAAATGATTTATAGTTCAGATAAATTTTGCACGTTTTTATCTCAGAAATTATTTGAAGAAGTGCAATGCCAATAAAATCATGCTTGTTGATCAGATACAATTCATCATTATTTTATTTTATCATGTTAAAGGGCAAAAAAACAACATCTAAAACGCTACCTTCCTGTATTTTGATATATTATATATATAAAACCCTCTCCAGTATTACAGTACGGACGTTTGACTGCTAGATCGGAATTTGCAATAATGTGACATAAAAGTATGTCCATAGATTATACTACTGTTTGATAAAAAGATTACGGATAATTACTTATATATTACTGAAAAATTTCTGATTTTCTTATTTACTCTCTTAGAAAGCTAATACTAAAAATGTCGTTTTTAACATTTCAACCTATTTTCAATATATCGTTATAGTTAAATTTTATTTATGAATTGTTAATTAGCAATAGCTGTTATCTTTATAAAATTATTATTTTATCCCTTCAAATATAACTTCTACCATTACTAATATTTCTTAACTTGCTAAATATATCTTACGATAAAAGAGCCTCAAAATCGGCAACTTTAATGGCTAATGTGAAGCATTTCTGAGTTAAGAGCGTAGAAATTCTATTCACTTATAGAAATGCTTATTCTCTACTTTCAAGAGATTATTGATCAATTTTGACTGTCCATTTTATACTCAATTGAATTTGTATAAATTTAAATAAAATTATGAAATTTAATTTTTACATACTTCAAATGCTCCACATCATATGTAACGATATAAAACATTGATTTAAAAACTTCATCATTAAAAATAATTTATGAGTATAAAATCTTTTATACTAATTATAAGAGAGCTAGAAACCCTACAAATTGTTATGCTAATTAACTGTTCTAATAAATTTTTCTTTATTATGAGCACAAAAATCTTCTATACTAACAAGAGTATAAGAGTATAGTTACCATACTCATTGTCATGCTAATTAATTGTTCCAACAAATTTTCTTTACAACATAAGTAGAATTAAGTTCGATCTGTTTTTTTTTCTTTTTTCTTTTTTCTTTTTTTTTTTTTTTTACGAAAATATTTTTTCCACTTTTTTGATTCCATATAAAGTAAATTGTTTGTAATCATATATTTACGAATTTGCAAGAAAAACGCAAGTTTTTTAATTTTCATTATTTTCCGATGGAAAAAATAAAAACTTTGGACTATATATATATATATATATATATATATATATATATATATATATATATATATATATATATATATATATATATATATATATATATATATATATATATATAGTCCAAATTTCTTTATCTTTATCAATAGACGGAGGTCTCCGTGCTAACAAGTTTTCCACCGTTAGATCCACCCTTTTGATAATTTTCACCCGTTAGATCATACTATTCAACCATTCACCCACTTAACCCTAGGGGCCCCACATCATCCTAACCACACATCTCTTAATCTAATGGCTATAAACTTGGTAGCACCAATGACTTGGTGCTATTAATAGCATTGTAGTCTAGTTCTATAGAGTCATTTTCTATATTATCAAATATATATATATATATATATATATATATATATATATATATATATATATATATATATATATATATGTATATATATATATAGTGTGAGGCTACTATGCTATCGGAAGCACGGAGCCTTCCGTACTTCCACGTCGTGTTCGATGATGCGACTTTCGAATCGTCGATCGGCTCAGTTAAACTTGATCTAGAGTATTTGAAGTATCTAGAAAATAAATTTTATAATTTTTCGATATCATTTGCCTAGTGATCGACGGGGCACAAAATCAAATAATTTTAATGGTCATAGTGAGCCATTTGAAAGTTTAACGGTGTAGAAATATTCAAGTTATATGAAATTTTGATAGAAAATTCTTTATACTATATAAAACAAGATCAATATCTTTGATCTAAATTTTTAATGCTATATTATCACATTTTGTAAGATTTTTATTTTTGAGTTGATTTTTAGCCCTTCGTCGGCTAGGCAAATGATATCGGAAAATCGTAAAATTTGTTTTCTAGGTACTTCAAATACTCTAGATCAAGTTTAACGGAGCCGATCGACGATTCGGAAGCCACAACATCGAAAACGACGTGGAAGCACGGCGCCCTCCGTCTTTCGAAGCATAGTAGCCTTACTCTATATATATATATATATATATATATATAGGCCATGGCTACTATATTATTATGAGTAGTGGACCCCTACTACTCATAAGTTGTTTTCGATGATGGAGCTTCCGAATCGACTATCCACTCCAGTTAAACTTGAATCGTCGATCTATCTAGAGTATTTGAAGTATCTAGAAAATAAATTTTATAATTTTTCGATATCATTTGCCTAGTGATCGACGGGGCACAAAATCAAATAATTTTAATGGTCATAGTGAGCCATTTGAAAGTTTAACGGTGTAGAAATATTCAAATTATATGAAATTTTGATAGAAAATTCTTTATACTATATAAAACAAGATCAATATCTTTGATCTAAATTTTTAATGCTATATTATCACATTTTGTAAGATTTTTATTTTCAGCCGTTGATTTTTAGCCCCTTCGTCGGCTAGGCAAACAATATCGAAAAATCGCAAAATTTGTTTTCTAGGTACTTCAAATACTCTAGATCAAGTTTAACGGAGCCGATCGACGATTCGGAAGCCACAACATCGAAAACGACGTGGAAGCACGGAGCCTCAGCCTTACTCTATATATATATATATATATATATATATACCAGGGCTACTATATTATTATGAGTAGTGGATCCTACTACTCATAAGTTGTTTTCGATGATGGAGCTTAGAATCGACTATCCAGTTAAATATGATCTAGAGTATTTGAAACTTGTAGAAAATAAATTTCGTAAATTTTCGAAATCATAATAAAGTCTATCAAGTTGGCATAAAATGAACGGTCGAAATCAAACGACGTCCTAAAAAAGGATGATCGGATCCTTCAATTCAAGATCGGAGTTATTGATCTTTATCTATATAGTGAATAGAATTTTCTATCAAAAATTCAACAAATTTCAATTCTTTTACACCGTTAAACTAGCAAGTATCCCATACCGGCCGTTAAAAATTGTCAAATTTGTGACCTCTTGATCGTAAGGTAAATGATGTCGAAGTGGATCTAACGGTGCTTGTGAATTTGTCAAATTCACAAGCACCAAGCACAAGCACCAAGCACCAAGCACTTGGCGCTTGTGAATTTTTTACCATTAGATCTACGTCTTTCATCATTTTCACCCGTTAAATTATACTATTCAACCAACCACCTATTTAACCCAAGGGGGCTCACATTATCCTAACCGCACATTTTTTAATCCAAGGGTTAAAAACTTACAAGCACCAATGATTTGGTACTTTTAAAAGCATAGGAGCTCAATTCTCTCTCTCTCTCTCTATATATATATATATATATATATAGAGTTGAGCGAATACTCTCGATAGTAAACGGGGCATTTTACTATCGAGTTATTTTCGATTATAGAGCTTCCAAATTGATGATCGGCTCCGTTGAACATGATCTATACTACTTAAAGTGTTTAGAAATCAAATTTCAAATATTTTCGACATCATTTGCCTAATGATCAAAGGGTTTCAAAATTTATAATTTGTAATTTTAATGGTGGATAAGAGACGTTGTCTCGTTTAACGGTGTAAAGAGATCCAAATCAATTGAATTTTTGTTAGAAAATTAGGTAAACTATTTAAAACAAGATCTATACTCTTGCTCTTGATTACAAGACTCCTATCATCATTTTTAAAAAAATATTTATTTTCAACCATTCATTTTCTATTCACTAGATGGATAAAAGAACAATATCGAAAGTGCGTGAAATTTGATTTCTAGGTAGTTTAAATGGTTTAGATCATATTTAACGATCTTAGATCGTCAATTTGGAAGTTCTATCATCGAAAACAACTCGATAGTAAAATGCTCAGTTTACTATCGAGAGTATTCTAGCTCAACTCTCTCTCTCTTTCTCTCTCTCTCTCTCTATATATATATATATATATATATATAGAGAGAGAGAGAGAGAGAGAGAGAGAGAGAGTTGAGTTAGAATATTATCGATAGCAAACGGACTCCAATGTTACCCATTTGTTTTCGATGATGGAACCTCCAAATTGACGATCGGCAACGTAGAATATGATTTATACCACTTGAAGTATCTTGAAATCAAATTTCAAATCTTTTCTAATATTATTCTCTTGTCCATCAAAGTGAACGTAGAAATGAACGGTTGAAAATGAATATTCTTTAAAAAGTGATAATAGAAATTTTATATTCAAGATCGAGAGTATAGATCTTGTTTTAAATAATTTAAAGAATTTTCTAACCAAAATTCAATTGATTCCGATAGTTTTACACTGTTAGACGAAAAATTTCTTAATATCTACAATCAAAATAACAAATTTTGAAACATTTTGATCATTAGGTCAATAATGTCGAAAAGATTTGAAATTTGGTTTCTAAATATTTTAATAACTGGGATATATCATGTTCAACGGTGCCGATTGTTTGTTTTTTTTTTTGTTTGAGAGAAAGATAGCACGCTACCTGCTTCGTTTATTTCATTTAGAAATAAGCTTAGCTGGAAATGTGAAGCAATTAGGATTCGAACTCGGGTCTCGGGTACCAACCACCAAGCCCTTTGCCACTTGCGCTAGGGACGGTCGGTAACAGTGCTGATTGTTAATTCGAAGGCTCCATCATCGAAAACAAATTGGGTGTCTCAATGTCTCTTCTCCTTCAATTTCTCTCCAATTATTTGTTTTCTCTCTCATTCTAATCACCCATCAAACTTGATGGATGGTTAGAAAGTTAGTAGCACAAGAACTGCGGTGCTCCTGATAGCTAGGCCTGGCAAACAGGCTGGTTGGGTAACCCGCGAGCGAGTTATTGTACCCGCGGGTTACTTGGGCATAAGTAAAATTTACTCATAAATTTTTGGGTAGCCAATATTTTTATCCATACCCTCCCGTGGGTGAGCGGGTGGTTATGCGGGTTACCCGTAATTTTTTATATTTTTTGTTCTTATATTTTTAAATGCAAAACATATATATATAGGGTCCGGCTACTATACTATTATGAGTATTGGAGCCCTACTACTCATAAGTTGTTTTCGATGATGGAGCTTCCGAATCGACGATCCACTCCGTTAAATATCATCTAGAGTATTTGAAACTTCTAAAAAATAAATTTTGTAAATTTTCGAAATCATAATAAAGTCCATTAAGTGGGCATAAAATGAACGGTCAAAATCGAACGATGTCCTAAAAAATGATGATCGGATCCTTCAATTCAAGGTCGGAGTTATTGATCTTTATCTATGTAGTAAATAGAATTTTTTTATCAAAAATTCAACAAATTCCGATTCTTTTACACCGTTAAACTAGCAAGTATCCCATACCGGCCGTTAAAAATTGTCAAATTTGTGACCTCTTGATCGTAAGGTAAATGATGTCGAAAAATTATAAAATTTTATTTCTACAAGTTTTAAATGCTGTAAATAACGTTTAACGGTGTGGATCGTCGATACGGAAGCTCTATCATCGAAAACAACTTATGAGTACAAGGGTGATCGTACTCATAATAGTATAGTAGACGGACCCATATATATATATAATATATAGTCGGACTAGAATACTATTGATAGTAAAATGTCATTTTTGCTATCAAGTTTTTAGCCTTTGGATCGACTCTTTTCATTATTTTTAATAATTGGATTAAATACTATAAACCAGTGTGGACGACTCAACCCTATGGGGACCACTCAACTCTAACTAACTAATATCATCCTAACTCTATAATTTTTCTTTTTTTTGAGAGATAGGTAGCACGCTACCTGCTTCATTCATTAGGATAAGTGAACTAAGCATACAGACTGGAAGCAGCTAAGGCCTCCTAGAAACCGTAACAAAAGCAGAACAAATATAAAATCAAAAAACGAAAAACAACCAGAAGCTAAAGAAAGAGAGAAAGATAGTTAGGTAAAAAAAGGAAGAAAGAAGAAAGATAGATAGGTAGGTCAACAATATGGGGCAGCAGGGGCCGGGGGATAGCCAAGGGCCGTCAAAGCACAGAATTCCAGTTGCTGATCAGAGATTTTAGTCGTTCGAGAGACCCAGAGGCATTTGGCATCTTTTTGTTGAAAATAGCGTTGCTTCTATCCGTCCAGGTTACCCACCAAGTCGCCGCCAGTAGGGTTAGACGCTGTTTCCTCAATGAGTTGCCTCGCGTTCCTACACCCTCGGCCCAGCGTGCAGTCACGTCCCCTGTGCTAATGAGGCTTGCATCCAAACCTCCCATGTTGAGGAGGAGGTACCGAAAGTAGACACAATCGTTGAACAGGTGATCGCACTTTCGTGTGAAGCGCACGAAGGCACAATTCGATCCACGTGTATACCTCGGGAGAGTAGTCTGTCTGCAGTCAGTAGTCTCTTACGAAGGAGTAACCAGGTGAAGACTTTGATTTTGATAGGGATTTTCAGTTTCCAGATGTGCTGGTTTGTCGGGACACGGATTCCAGCGTCCGTAATAAGCGAGTACGGGGGGATTTCGTGAATAGTTGGTTGGAGGTCCATCGCCATTTGATCGAATCCAGACAGTTGCTTGGGCGGAGGTCGCGGAGCATGTCCTTAATCATCTAGACAGTTGCTTGGGCGGAGGTCGCGGAGCATGTCCTTAATAAACTCTATAATTTTTCATCCAAGGGTTAAAAACTTGATAGCAAAAACAACGTTTTGCTATCAATAGTATTCCAGCCTAATTCTATATATATATATATATATATATATATATATATATATATATATATATATATATATATATATATATATATATATATATATATATATATATATATATATATGAACTAGGCTACAATGCTATTAATAGCACTAAGTCATTTGTCTATCAAGTTTATAGCCATTGGATTAAGAGATGTGTGGTTAGGATGATGTGGGTCCCCTAGCGTTAAGTGGGTGGATGGTTGAATAGTATGATCTAACGGGTGAAAATCGTCAAAGGGGTGGATCTAACGGTGGAAAACTTGTTAGCACGGAGACCTCCGTCTATTGATAGCATATTAGGACTCTATATATATATATATATATATATATATATATATATATATATATATATATATATATATATATATATATATATATATATATATATATATATATATATATATATATATATATATATATATATATATATGAATGTTTGTATGTATGTACGTGGGGCTATTACATATGGACTAAATTACATAATTGGTCCTCAAACTATGAGTTGAGCGGCACTTAGGCGCGGCACTTAGGCCCTCAAACTTTAATTTGATTTGATTTTTATTAAATTTTTAGAATTATTACAATCGAGTCCTATAAATCAATTTAGTTGACTAGATATTAATATATTATTAATATAAAAATAATATAGCAGTATTGTAACCAATAATTAATGCACAAATAATTAAAATGCTATATCATTTTCAAATTAACGATCTATTTATATTTAGTCACCTAAATTGTGTTTGAGAATTTAATATCATTCGTCTTATATATAGTTTGAAAACCAAGCATGCAATTTACCCTTATAATTAATCGAATCCTCTAAATTAATTATGAACTATTTTATATATTTTTATAAACTTTAAAACGTGCAAAAAATCATGAAATTTTGGTAGAATTTCTATTTTTTATTAATCGTCATAAATGATGGTGACCAATCGATAAGACCAAACTTAATCGTTCTTCATAATTAGTAAATTAAAATTGTTTGGTCTACTTCGATTTTTTTCAAAATATTTTTAATTGCTAACTCATAAAAGTAATAAAATAGATAAGATCAAAATAATTTTTTTACATAAAACGTGATGCCTTTAAAAATCACAAAAAAGGAAATAAAATCTTTAAGAAATTTTTGGTCAATTGTTCATTTATCTTCGAAAAATTTTGACTTTCCTATTTACTCTCTTAAAAGTCTAATATTAAAAATAATTTTTTAATGTTTCAAATTATTTTAAATGTATCTATGGGGTTAAATTTTATTTATAAACGGTTAGAAACAACTATTATCTTTTTGAAACAATTATTTTTTGCTTTTTAAATATATATTTCTACCATCACCAACTTTTTTTATTTGGACTTAAGTTAGGGGCAAAAAAAAGTATTTTGAATTTTCATTTTTCAAAGGAAAAACTTCAAATACCACCCCCGTGGTTTCACACATTCTCACTTTAGTCTCTGTAGTTTAAAGAGTATCAATTTAGTGCCCTGTGATTTTATTTTTATCATTTTAATATCGATTCCGCTAATTTTTTTTATAATATCAGTAACAAATTAAAGCTAAAACTAAAAAGTATTAAAAGTGAATATTCGATAAACTTAGATGGACTATTTGAAGTTTTTTTTGTATATAATTGAATGAAATATTAACAAAAAAAATTGACGATAAAATGAAAATGAAACTATACGACACTAATTTGATACAATTTAAACCACTAGGTACTAAAGTTAGAAAGTGCTAAACTACAGGAATGATATTTGAAGTTTACCCATTTGCAATTATACTGTTTAATTGGTACCAACTTTTCTTATTTGAAGTTAGGAGCAAAAAAAATTAATTTGATTTTTTTTAAACTCCAGTAAAAATTTAACATGTGTTTAATTCGAGATGACCTAACGGACACTAACAATCGAATTATTTTTAAAATTAAAAAATTATAAAATGTTTTAAAATTTTGAGAAATATATTAGAATTGAGCTCCTATACTTTTAAAAGTACCAAGTCATTGGTGCTTGTAAGTTTTTAGCCCTTGAATTAATAGATGTGCGGTTAGGATGATGTGGGTCCCCTTGGGTTAATGGGTGGTTAGTTGAATAGTATAATCTAACGGATGAAAATAATCAAAGTCGTAAATCTAACGGAAAAAAATTCACAAGTACCAAGTGCTTAGTGCTTTTACAAGTACCATAGCCGGACTCAATATATAACGGTAAAAAATTCACAAGCACCAAGTGCTTAGTGTTTTTACAAATACCATAGCCGGACTCAATATATTACTAGGGATTATCTCTAATTAAATATAATAATGCAATACTTGGTGTGTTGGTTCGTCCGCAATTTAAGGTCCTCGTTGATTAAAGCTCTTATTATGTGACCGACCGTGTTTAAAGCCCTTATTATGTGACCCACCGTCTCTAGAGCAAGTGACAAATAGTTGGCGGTCAGTACCCGAGACTCTAGGTCGAATCCTAGGTGATTCACTTTTGGGTAGCGTTAGGGATGTCAATGGGTATGGATATCCGAAAAATTACCCGAACCCGAACGGGATGGGTATACCCGAGCTAAACGGATATGGATTTGGTTATGGGTATAAAAAATAAAAACCCGACGGATATGAGTACGGGTATGGATTTTGTGTATACCCGACCGGAACCCGAACCCGAAAAAATTATATATATATATATATATTATTTATTTATTTATGTAAGATATAAAATATATAAAATATTATAGTAAAATATTTAATTATGTTTATTTATATAACATGAATGTATTTTGATTGTATTTTATTGTGTTTTGAAATTTTGATTTTACTATAATATATTTTAAAATATGGTAAAAAAATTCATTATTTTGGGTTTGGATTTTCGGGTTCGGGTTCGGATTTCGGGTTTTTGGTCGGGTCCGGATATGGATATGGATTTTTAAAACCCGTCGGGTTCGAATATTAACTTCGGGTTCGGATTTTTGAAAACCCGACGCAAACCCGACCCGTTGACATCCCTACGGCGTAGCGTGCTACCTATCTCTCAACAAATAAAAAAAAAATAAAAAAAATAAAAAGAAGGCTCTTATCATGTGGAAGAGTCAATGCACCCCAGGTATTGTTTGCTTGTAAGTATTTTATCGGCCCACAGAATTCTTATACATACAATATTTTGCGTCTCCGAAAGTACAATATTATCTAATCAGAACTCTTAATTATTTCTATTATTATCTAATCAGAACTCTTTAATTAATTTCTATCGTGTGCGTGTTAATACATCAACAAAATGTACACCAGTACTCTTTTTATACTTATGAGAAAAAAAAAAAGAAAAAGAATCATCGCTATTAATCAAAGTGATCACTGCATCGAATTCACGAGACGTAGTTGATGATTTTTTATTTTTTTTTTTTGTTCCTTTTTTTCGTTATATCAGGAGTACAATTCACACAATTAAGTTGAGTGTAATTAATTAGATTTCGAATTGAAATTAAGCGTAGGAAAATAATCTCTGTGAGATTCAATGCTCTAGATCAGTAGGCAATCTGAAATACATGGAGAAAAATAGTACATGTGATTGATTGTATCTTGGATCGGATTCGGCATCAAACATTAAAATAATCCAAATTAAAATCATTGCAATTGAGATTCTCCAATCTTCACCACGAGAAAAAATTAAAATAACTTGAATTTCTTTTTTCACCACGAGAAAAAATTATTATTATTAATTTTTTTACCCAGTCATTTCTATTGCAGGTGGCAAAAGGTTTGAATGATTGACGTCTGAGATTCCAAATTTTAATTGTTGTATATCTTCAATTAAAGTTCAATTAGAAAGAAAAAGAATAGAAGATAAATGAAGCTGGTATGTATATACCATACTATGCCCTTCACTTAAAAAAAAAAGAAAAAAAAAAGAAGAAGATTAAATGTTTGCCTACAAAGATAATAAATTGTAAATATTTTTGAGTGGAGCTAGAATACTTCTAAAAGCACCAAGTGGGTAGTGCTTCAGAGTTTTTTGCCCTTGGATGGAGAGATGTGAGATTGAGATGATGGTGGTAGGTGGTCGTAGGTGAAATAGTATTTGATCCAGAGATAGAGTGATTAAGGAGTGAATTCAAGGGTTAGAAACTAAAAGTATCCTAGCTTAACCAATATTTATTACAAAATTCAACTTTCAGTTGTTCGTTTAAAAGCTGTAATATTTTCATATATATATTCCTCTGATTTGTTACTGTTATAAAATTATTTATATATTTTAAGCGAAATATCAATTTCGCCATTATAAATATATCGTTCCAAAAGCTAATTAAACAGAATAATGTAAGAGAGGCAAAAATATATGAGTTTTCTTATAAGTTAATCATGATTAAGTATTTAATTTATGGTTAACTAAAAGTTTTCTAACCGTATGTACATATTTAAAAATATTAGAACTTTTATAAAAACAAATATAAAAGTTGTATTTTGTAAGAATATATTTATAGTTCACTATGTTTATAGAAACATGTATAATATTAGGCCAATTTGCATAAAAAAATTCAAAAAATTTCAGCTTTTGCAAAATTGGGCTGCATTTTTTGATTTTACAGATTCGATCCAAATTTTCAGCAAACTGACCAAAAAGCTCTTATACTTTTTTCTCTCTTCTTTTTTTTTTCTCCTATTTTTTTTTCCTCGCCGAAGAAGTCAGCGGATCGAGCGAATGCGAAACCGCCCCCCCTCTACTCCAACGACGTTGCCCTCGCCCACTCCGGCGACGAGCCCTCTTCAACTGCCTCCCCCGCCTCAGCCTTTCCCATGACCCTTCCTCCTACCGCGCCCTCGCACAGGCCCTCTGCCTCCACGTGCTCCCCCGCCTTCTTGCTCGACGACATGCTCCACCGCAGCCTCCTTCTTCCTCCTCGTTCTCCCCCGATGCGCCAACCCGATACGACTCCGGAGGGACTCGGACTTGGCCCGGAGCCGGTCGGAGTCGCGGCGGAGGAGCACAAAGAGGTGAGCGGCATCGCCGAGCCGCGCGACGAGCTCGCGGTTCTCCGCGTAGAGGCGCGCGAGGCGGCTCCAGAGCTTCTCGAGGTGGCGCTTCTTCCGTATGCAGGAGCGACGTGCCGACTCGCGGTTCGAGATCATGCGCCAGAGCCGGCACTCCTCGGCCAGGGATGGCGTCCGGTCCGGCTCGGGCGGGGAGGAGGACGAGAAAACCGAGGGGAAAAAAAAGGAAGAAGAAGAGAATAAAAAATAGTGTAAATTTCACCCAAATAGTGCAACATTCGCCTAAAAAGTCTAATTTCTGTTATCCCAAATTGTGTAAAATTCACCTAAATAGTGCAACGTTTGCCCAAAGAGTGCAACTCTTATCCCAAAGAGTGTAAATTTTGTCTCAAATAGTATAAATTTTATATAAAGCAGTATGTTTTTTTTAAATTGCACACTTTAAGACATAACTACATTGTTTGGGTAAAATTTACACCATTTTTTTTTCTTCCGACTCCTCTTCAATGCTTGCCCCGTACAAAAACCCTAACCATGGCTCGTCCCGTCCCACCACCCGTGTTGCGGCATCGCTCCCCACCTACTCGACCTCAAAATCTGCTTGCTATAGAGCGGCCATGGGAAGCGGCGGAGGGGAAAATGGCGCATGCCGTGGTGCTCTTGATGTTGGGAGCGTCTAGGTAAGTGCGCGGGCGAGGACGGTGCCGAAGAAGAAGGAGGGGCTGGTAGTAATAGCGTGGAGGACAAGAAGTTCTTTTTCTTGCACAATAAGGGTGGCTTCGTAGGTGGGTTCAGCGTTGACGATGGCGGTGGGTTTGGCCATTGCGTGGGTGGCGGTATTGGTAGAAGGATTGGGTCGGCGGGGTGGCCGCGGTGGAGCATGTCGTTGAGCACGGAGGAGGCGGAGCGGGCCTGACCGCAGCGGCTGAGGGCCTCGGCGAAGGCCCGGTAGGAGGAGGGTTCGGGGGAGAGGATGAGGCGAGGGAGGCGGTTGAAGAGGGCTCGTCGCCGATGACGTTGCCAGATCGGGCGAGGGCGACGTCATCGGGGCAGAGGGGGGGGCGGTTCCGCATCCGCTCCACTAACTTCTTCGACTTGAAACAAAAAATGCGAGAAAAAAATGGAGGGAGAAAAATGTATAAAAATATTTTAGTCAGTTTGCTGAAAAAACGGACAGAATCTGCAAAAATAAAAAACGTAGCTCAGTTTTGCAAAAGCCCAAAATTAGTAAATTTTTAATGTATTTAAAAAAATATCTTGGTTTTGGGAGGTGAATGGTTGCTTAAGCTCACCACCAAACGAAGAAACCAAGCACGGTGGATTTATAAAGATCAACTTCTTTTCTGCAACAAGAGAGAGAGAGAGAGAGAGAGAGAGAAAGAAAGAGGGGGGCTCGAAAAGAAAGGGAGGTGTGGGGAATGCGATTAATGATACGTAAGGAAGCGGATCTCACCACGAAAACTGCTGCCATTGGCTCACCCATTCCAATCAAGCGAATTAAAAAAGACACCCATGCAATCCCCCACAAGCATGTGTTTATCTCCCCCTCGCCCACTTCCCCTCGCTCGCAGCTTTTCTAGAATAAGGGAGAAACTCAATTAAACACCCCACACACCCCCACCCCCCCCTACAGATTTCTTTCTCTCAACAAGATCGTAAAATTCAGATGGACGGAGAGGATCAGGATCACTCGGCGGCGGCGGACGACGGTTCGTGCTGCGGCAGCTGGCTGATGAACAAGAAGAAGCGGTTCAGCGAGGAGCAGATCAAGTCGCTGGAGTCGATGTTCGAGACGCAGACGAAGCTGGAGCCGCGGCAGAAGCTGCAGCTGGCCAAGGAGCTCGACCTGCAGCCGCGGCAGGTCGCCATATGGTTCCAGAACAAGCGCGCCCGCTGGAAGTCCAAGCAGCTCGAGCGGGAGTACAGCTCCCTCCGCTCCGACTACGACCTCCTCCTCGCCTCCTTCGACTCCCTCAAGAAGGAGAAGCAGATGCTCCTTAAACAGGTACCTACCTACCTACCGCAATGTTTGTTCTATTTTTACATGATCGATCTTTACATCTCTCAAGCCCTTTGAGTATTAAGATTATTTTTAGCTTATTTTTTTTTTATCAGATCCATATTTTCAGATATTTTATCACACACACATTTTTTATATGCACTTTCTAACAAAAATTCTAAATAAGATTTGCATCCTACTTCCGGTAATAATCTTTTGCTTGGTTACATGCATTGGCAAAAGTTCAGTTCCCCTGTCTACTACTTTATAAGTAAATACTTCCTCCTATCTATCTATATATATTTATATATATATACATACCTTTTTTTGTCGGTGCACGTGAGTTGAAAATGATATGATTATTCTTAGATTATATCTAGTATTAACAATCGAGAGATGGTCCAAAGAAAAGACAAAGAAAAATTTCCTGAATACAGAGGCAATCAAAAAAAAAAAAAAAAAAAAAGAGGTACTGAGAATAATCAATCCCATTGGTACTGAAACCATTAAAAGCCCCTAATTGATAATAGTGTTATATTACACCTACTAAATAAACAAAATTCATTATATAAAGTATGACTATGAGCAGGGGAAGAAGCAGAGCTACAAGATCAAATCGGTTTTTTTCGGATAATTGACAATATATATATATATATATATATATATATATATATATATATATATATATATATATATATATATATATATATATATATATATGCTTAGAATTTTAATTAATTGAATCCTAATTTCAACTCGAAGAACAAAAAAAAAAAAAAAAAAAAATCGTGTCCTACGTGCGGTAAATTAAATTAATCTCTGGCAATTTGGTTGCACGCAGTTGCAAAAGCTCAACGGGCTGCTAGACAAGCCGCCGCAAGAAGGAAGAAGCAGATGCTACGGTGATTCGGAGAACGCAGATCTGAACGGTGCGACGGATAAAAGACCGAACATGCAAACGAAAGCGGATCGATCGGACGCGAGGGTCGTGCCGTACTCGGACGAAGAAGATCAGAAGTTCCCGTGCTTCAGCGAGGACGAAGCGGAGCAGCTCTACACGGTGCAGCAGCAGCAACAGGCTTGCAGCACTCTAACATCCGAAGTTGAGGATCGTCAGTTCGGTTTCCAAACCAGTTGGCCCTCCGATCAGTCCTGCACCAGCACACAATGGTGGGAGTTTTGGCCCATGAATGAATAAACCCGCCAAATTGCCGATCGACTTAATGTACGTAGCAGCAGGTTTGCCGAGAAAAAAAAAATTAGAGTTGTTAGCATGTTTAGGATCACTTCAAAGTTTGAGATCGATGCGGCTGTAAATAGTTTACAGATCCTGGGTATGTTTTGGCGCTGAAATTTTTCACATTTTTTTTTTCGTTAACCGGGGCGAAAACGAAATAACAGAGCCAAATTAATTAATCAATTAATTAATATCAATGAATCACCCATCATTGTTAAGGCATATAGTAATCTATACCTATGTACCTATACATTATTAATTTTTCTCGGAGTTTATCACGTAGCAATTCTCCCTTCACCTCTCATTTTCACTTTAAAATTTTTACTCTCCGATCGTTGTTTTTCTATAACGTCTGTCTCTTCGGCTTTCCGTCTTATTAATTTTTTTTTTTCTGTAACGTTTATCTCTTCGGCTTCCCGTACGTATGTATCTTCGGCTTCCCATCTCATAATTCCTTTTCTGTAACGTTAACACTCGACGTTACACTGGTTTATTTTAAGAGGCATTGCCAAAAGCTCGCGGGCACGACATAGGAGCTCAGACACGACGGCTCCTTTCGCCGTCGTTTATCTCAAGCACCGCAAGCGCGTCGCCTTCGTTTTCGCTGTCAACGTCGAGTGAGTCGACTCTAACCCTAGTCTCGAACCTTCCTCCGTCGATTTCGACCGCTTAAATTTGTAGTGTATAGTTATACAAAGGGTGTGTATCCCTCTCCTCTAATGGTCTCGGAGGACGCAAAGTATCGACTAAGATATAGACTTGTCGAAAAAGGGTAGAAGGCGTTATGATACTACACGAAATCATTCGTGTTAATAGCTAGAGAATGCCCTAAATAAGAATACAAAGGGGTTCGATTTCTATATAACAATTTTTTTTCTTCCATAATTTTTTTTTATCTTTCGCTGTTTTTAATTAAATTATAATTTTATTCTAAGAATTTTTAAATATTTTTTATATTATTAAATTTAATCAAATATGATTATATTCGCCGCATCGTCCGAATTTCTACACTAGCAAGTTACATATAAGTTAGCTCGCTGAAAATAGCATCATCAAAGTAAAATAAACCACGAAAAGAAAAGGTATATATATAAGATGGTGCAAAAAATTCTATATAGGGACAAGAGTGTGAATGCGTGTAAGGTACATCATTTTGTGCAAATGATTTTAAGCAAATGAAAGAGGCATAATCAAGAGAAATAATATTCTCATTAGCATAGTTAAAAAGTATCTTAGAAAGCCAAAAACCAGAGATTAAAGAGATAATTAGCCAATCGCACATAAGTCGTTTTCGAACTCGACAATCCAAAGTCACGCTATGTGATTGATTAGCAAAAGCATAGTACTAAAATATTTCCATTAATTTCAACGTGTACCAATTGAAAACAAACACAAATAAGATACTAAAACCAAAAAAAAAAAGCAAAAAAAAAAAAATCTTGTAAGGCTATCTTATTAAGAGACTTGATCAAACTCCCAAAACTTTGAATTATTAATAATAATTAATCTTTTTTTTTTTTAATCATCGGTTTCCAATTTCTTATATCGTAGAGTGTCGTCGACACGTAGTGTGACTTGTCATGTAGATTCTTTCCATCTCTACTTGTTATTATTATATTTATTTTTGAGATTAATTTACTCCAATTGATTCCTTTCTTATAAAGCTTTTGCTGACGATACTTCAAGTTCAATGCTTATTTTCTGCAGCTCTGTCCCACAAGCAAGCCTTTTTTTCTTTTTCTTTTTCTTTTTTTTTTCTTTTTTTTTATTTTTATATAAAACACATGTAGCTAGCCTCCTCACCCGTTTATTTCATTTAAAAATAAACTTAACAAAAAATATGAATCAACTAGGATTCGAATTTGGATCTTGAATATTATTCACTGGCTTTCACTTACTTTATGAATGTTGGTTCCCTCAATCAAGCTTAGTTCACAAGATTAATACATCTCTTAACCTGATTAATGTAAAGGGATCCAACTTTTAAAATTTTTCGTCGAAATTTGCTAAGTTTTGATTACTCTTTTCTGACTTATTTTAGTCATTTAGAATTCAAAATTTTATTAAAGGGATAATATCGATCTAATACACCTTTTGAAATTTCAAAAATCTTTAATTTACTCCTGATCGACCAAAATATTATCATTCATCTCGAAGAATTTTTTTAAATATATATCCCTGCCATCTAGAATTCACTAATTAATGGCATTGAACTTTAAAAAATTTAAAAAATAACCTTTTTATTAAAACAACTAACTTTAGTTTAGGGTTCCAGATTTAAGGCAATGCCCTAATTTATTCCTGTAATTAATTAATTTAAATCAAATAATTGAAAGTTAGGATGCGTTGATAGAGACTATTTTGGAATGATATATATATATATATATATATATATATATATATATATATATATATATATATATATATATATATATATATATATATATATATATATATATATATATATATATATATATATATATAGGGGTCCCTACTTATCTTTATTATGAGTACGATCACCCTCGTACTCATAAGTTGTTTTTTATGATAGAGCTTCCGAATCGACGATCCACACCGTTAAACGTTATTTACAAAGATTTAAAACTTCTAGAAATAAAATTTTATAATTTTTCGACATCATTTACCTTACGATCAAGATGTCACTAATTTGATAATTTTTTAATAGCCGGTATGGGATACTTGCTCGTTTAACGGTGTAAAAAAATCGAGATTTGTTGAATTTTTTATAGAAAATTCTATTCACTATCAAGAGATCAATAACTCCGATCTTGAATTGAAAGATCTGATTATCTTTTTTTAGGACGTCGTTCGCTTTTGACCTTTCATTTTATGTCCACTTGATGGACTTTATTATAATTTCGAAAATTTATGAAATTTACTTTCTAGAAGTTTCAAATACTCTAAATCATACTTAATCGGAGTGGATCGTCGATTCGGAAATTCCATCATCGAAAACAACTTATGAGTAGTAGGGCTCCAATACTCATAATAGTATAGTAGCCATGGCCTATATATATATATATATATATATATATATATATATATATATATATATATATATATATAGAGAGAGAGAGAGAGAGAGAGAGTAGGTCTTATGTGCTCTCGTGCTCTGAGCCGTTTTCGATGATGGAGCTTGAATCGACGATCGGCTCAGATTAGTTTTGATCTAGCGTATTTGACGTTTCTAAAAAATAATTTTTGTGATTTTTTTATATCATTTATTTAGTGATCGAAAGAATTCAAAATCGATAATTTTTAATAGTTGATATCTACTAGTTTTTCGGTTTAACGGTGTAGAAGTATTCAAATAAGATGAAATTTTGATAAAAAAATTTTTACACTATCTACAACAAGATCAATATTTATGATTAAAAATTTTAGTGCTATATCATCACTTTTTATAGGATTTTTATTTTCAGCCGTTAAAAATTATTAGTTTTGAATTCTTTCGATTGCTAGGTACTTGATATCGAAAAATCGCAAAAAATATTTTCTTGAAACTTCAAATACGTTAGCTCAAGTCTAATGGAGCCGATCGTTGATTCGGAAATTCCATCTTCAAAAATAACTCGGGAGCACGGAAGCACAATAGTCTCTCTCTCTCTCTCTCTCTCTCTCTCTCTCTCTCTCTCTCTCTCTCTCTATATATATATATATATATAGGCTAGGGCTACTATCATATTAATAGGATAGGAGCACTTGTCCTATCATGTTTTTAACCCTTGGATGAGAAATTGTAGGGTTAGGATGATATTAGTCGGTTAGAGTTGAATGGTCTCCCTAGGGTTGAGTGGTCCCATGGGTTATAGTATTTAATCCAATGGTTAGAAATGATGATAAGAGTTGATCCAAAGGCTAAAAAGCGATAGGACAAGTGCTCGTATCCTATTAAAAGGATAGTAATGGGACTCTCTCTCTCTCTCTCTATATATATATATATATATATATATATATATATATATATATAGATAGTTGAGCTAGGATACTTTTAGAAGCACCATGGAGCTTCTAAGTTTCTACCCCTTTGATCTGCATCCCAATTACTAATACCCCTTTGATCAAACACTATTCCACCTACCCCCACCTACCACCATCATCTCAACCTCACATCTCTCCATCCAATGGCTAAAATAACTAAAGCACCACCCACTTGGTGCTTTAGAAGTATTCAGAAGCTAGATCAAAACTAACGGAGCTGATCGTCGATTCAGAAACTCCATCATTGAAAACGGGTGAAAATCGACCCCTTTGATCTAACGGGTGAAAATCGACGACCGGCTATTATGCTATCAATAGCGCGAAGGACTCGATGCTACCAAGTTTTCCGCCGTTAGATCCACCCCTTTGATCATTTTCACACGTTAGATCATACTATTCTACCAACCACCTACTCAAACCCTAAGAGCCCACATCATCCTAATCGCACATTTCTCAATCCAATAGCCCAAAACTTGATAGCACAAATGAT